>CM037158.1:21617778-22134618 GCA_020921065.1 Vaccinium darrowii | reverse complement strand
AAAAATATTATACGAAATATTATTAATCTTCTTTACAATTCAAAATTAATTAAGTTAATTTCGATTTCAAATTATTTTGTCGCATTTTTACTGTTTATTATCATCATTTTATGCATTTTATTTGGTTGATTATAGTATAAAATTTCAAGAAAAAATATTAATCTTGAATCCTTGCAAACTAAACTTGGCACTGATCCTACAGACACTACTACTCAATTGGAGGAGAAGTTGGTCTACAAGCAGTTTCTCACTCTTTCTAGAGTTGAAGAAAGCTTAGCTAGACAAAAATCTTGGATTCGGTGGCTAAAACTTGGGGACCAATGTACTTCCTTCTTCTTCAAGTCTGTCAATAACAATAGGAATAGGAGTAAGATTACCAGTCTGACCCTAGGTGATTCCACTATTACCTATGACATGACTGTAATCAAGGACTCCTTTGTCAATTTCTATTCTGGACTGCTTGGAAAACCACATACTTCCTTCTATGATGGCTATGATAGAATTAATCAACTTATTACTAAGAGACTCACAAATGAACAAGGCTTGAGCATGGTACAGGATGTACCCAACACTGAAATTAAGGATATGTTCATGAGTCTTAATCCCCATAAGGCCCCTGGCCCCGATGGCTATAATGCTAAGTTTTTTTCAAAAGGCTTGGCATATAGTTGGACAGGAGGCTACAGTAGCTATCAGGAATTTCTTCAGGTCTGGGAAACTATTGAGCAAAGTTAATGCCACCATTGTTGCGCTTGCTCCTAAGGTTCCTAATCCTTTTTTTTTTGGGTAAATTAGCTTGAAATTAAAAGGGGTTAAGCGAATGTACAGCCTACAAGGGGCATACCCCAGGGAGGACAAAATGAAGACAAAGAAAGAAATGAAAAGAAAAGAAAAAGTGCGTGGCCCCCGGCACAACCCGCCGAGGTGGGAAAATGAGTAGTACTGGCACATCCCGCCAGCATAGGTGTAAATAAGCAAAAATGCAATAATGTAGTAAGCGTAATGCCGTGCACAACCCGCAAGGCTAGGATAACGTGAAAAACATGCATATAGATGAATAGCCCGTGCTCGCGTCCCATTAGCATAGCCATTCCAAAGGAAAGGGAGGCATCAAGGACATGAGCATGAGCTTTGCAGAAGAACATAACCAATTGATGATAGTGTCAAATACCTCACCTAGGTAAGGGAGGTACTCATATGCTCAAGATCTGCTTGACCTCCACAGCGGTAATAACAACAACAAAACTCAGTGCCAAGGGTATGAGTCCACCCGAAACTGAAAACACCCTCACCCAAGTACCACAGTCGTCGCAATCACCCCAGAGAGATAGAGCAAGATCATAAAAATAATAGGATAGCCCGCGGTGCATCGTAATATCAAGGATAGGGCTAGAGGAAGGTGAGTTCCCCAACCAAGCTGAAGATCATGATTGACAGAGCCAGCCCCAAGGAATAAACCTCGGATCAGAGAAAACCAAGTCACCTCCTATGTAGAACACATCTAATGGTAATCTCTACCATCAGGCTCTGAACGTACACAATCAACCAAACGGTGCAACTATCCTAATCCAAGTAACCCACACCCGGTAAAAGTAACAGTGCCCCCTGTAAGGAAAGTAGTACACGCAGAAGGAGCTCGGGGTCGGAGGTGGATGAGACCTCTGAACCGTGCTAAGGTAGAACCATGACTAGGGTCAGCCCTAGAGTAAACTCCGTCCCCATTGGAGAACCCCCAGCCCACGGAAACTTGGCCCATCACTCCAAAGTAACCACGCCTTCGGACCTAAGTCAATATCCACCAAACGCCGAAAACAGCCACAACCAAACTCCAATAGCACAACCACCACCAAGCAGGAGAAAATAGAACCATAAAATGTGATAATGGAATAAATCCAAAAGTGCCCCCTGTAATGAAAATAGTACAACGCAAATGGAACTCGGGGTCAGAGGTGGATGAGACCTCCAAACCATGCTAAGGCAGAACCATGACTAGGGCCAGCCCTAGAGTAAACTCCGTCCCCCTCGGAGAACTCTAGCCCGCAGAACTTGGCCCATCAACCTAAGTAACCACGCCCTCGGACCGAAGTCAATCTCCACCAAACGCCGAATGCCCTAGAGCAAATCAGCCACAACCCAATTCCAAATGCACACCCATTACCAAGCAGGAGAAAATAGATCCAATAACCCGAAGTTAATCCCCAACAGAAGTAACTCTCTGCTTTAGAACTTTTAGAGGACTATGTTCAAATGCACAAGAAACAAAGCTCGGTTGCATACTGCTAGTGAAAGGATGGGGCATTAAGACAAGGTTTACCCACATGCCTAGTTGATGAGTGGAGCACCTAGCGTGGGCCCCACATCATCTGCCCCAATTGGGGTCAGCAGAAGCAAAACCAACATACCCATTACAGATACCAGCGGCAGCAGTTTGCTGCTCTCAATAGCTGGAAAATCAATCACGAATATGGCACAACATCTAACAAATAAAGACCAGATCTGGACCTACACAATTACCAGAAGCATCAACGGTGCTCAACAAGGTATGAGTTGAAGTTAACAGACCTGGTCCCTTGTGGATGGAGTACCACCATGCCTTTTCCTTTACCAATCGCAGGTACCGTGTGGAAATCGCCATGACACCATTAAGGACAACGATATCTCACCCAGACTGATTTGGATAAAAACCCTTGATTGCTGATACCCTTATTCGAAGCTTAATATCCAGTCAGATCCCCCTTTCGAAAACCCATGTTGTTGTGAATAGATGAACGCTAATCAGATCCCCATGGACTCGTTGAGTTCTGGGTATCATATACCCATTC
The DNA here is from genome assembly GCA_020921065.1 of Vaccinium darrowii. Classification (NCBI taxonomy): domain Eukaryota; kingdom Viridiplantae; phylum Streptophyta; class Magnoliopsida; order Ericales; family Ericaceae; genus Vaccinium; species Vaccinium darrowii. The sequence continues at coordinate 22,131,796 of CM037158.1, read as the reverse complement.
TTTAGATGATAGAGTAAAACTCGATGATGATGAATGATGAACCAAGGTGGATACTCGATTTTGTGTCCAGATTGTGACTCTGGGTTGAGTTTCCGCACATACACACCCCGAAGATTGTAGATCTGGTACAAACCCATGCTTTTGGAGCCGTGAATCGTCCCAAGTTGAGGAGTCAGACCCCTCTTTGAACTGCTGCATATGTATCGGACCTCTCCCAGATCCCCTTTTTTTATTGAGCTTTGATCAGACGCAGCCCATCCAAGAACACTGCCAGAGATCAGATTTATGTAGATAACCAAACAAAAGTTCGGTTGATTTTTGTAAAAAATTATGGTCGGAATTTCTGGGGAGTGCATTCTCTCTCTAGACTAGAGAGAGAAGCTCTCAACCCATTTTGTCAATGCAAACATTTTCCTCCTATCTCTTTGTTATTGTTATGGAGGTCCTCACTCAGCTCCTCAGGGAGCAGTCACTTACCACAAGGTTCCTAATCCTACTAAGGTTGGGGACTACAGACCTATCTCTTGTTGCAATGCTGTGTACAAATGCATTGCCTGTAATACCCGTCACGGATAAATAGTGTTTAATTCGCATTTTGGAGTGATTATGAGTTTAGGGCTTAAAGTTAATTGAAATAAAAGTTGGAGGGGTGAAGTGTAGTTTGGCCATAAAAATCTTCAACGTTATCTTCTTTGTTCTGATCCTTTCCCAAGAAAAAACAATTAGAGAGAGAGAGAGAGAGAGAGAGAGAGAGAGAGAGAGAAGAAGAAGAAGAAGAAGAAGAAGAGGGAAAAATTAGGGAAAAACCTAATTAAAGGTAAGTTCTTGATTCTTGATCTTAAATTGTTGTTGATTTCATGATTTAAGTGTTCAATTTCCTCTCCTACATCTATATTACAACTGATTGTGTCCATGAGAGTGGGTTTTAGTAGGGCTGCTCAAAAAAACCGGTGAACCGTGAATCCGGTCCGGACCGAACCGATCCGGACCGAACCGATCCGTACCTTTTGGATTTTAACCGTGGATTAATGGTCCGGACACGGATTCAAAAAATAAAAAACCGTGACTTTTGGATCGGACACGGATTTTGATTTTGAAACCGTGGATTAACCGATCCGGACCGTAAGATTTTTATTATATATAATTTTATCACTTTTATAATTATAGTTATATAGATATTGTTAATTTAGCAGACTTACGGTTTGGTAGTACTGTTGTAGGAGTTATGGTGTGAATATTGTTCTCTCTATAAAATCTAGGGGGGTAAAGTGTCATAAGTGCTACTACATATACTCTCTGTTTGTGAGTGAACTGAAAGTAACTATCTGCTATTGTCTTTGTGACTGAACCGGAAGTAACTATCTGTTATCTTTTGTGGTAATATAAGTTCGTGTCTTTGTTTGTACAGTTATATAACTATCTGCCTTACTGCTTTTGTTGTTTTTTTATTGGGATTTCCAACTTTGAACTTTCTATTTAGTGCATTTGCTATTTGCTAGTGCCTTGCTACCTTAGTTTGTTGTTTTTCCCGAATAAGTTGAAAATCTGCGGATTAATCCGGAACCGATCCGTGACTCGCGGTTCGGATTGGAACCGAACCGTGAGACTTTTGGATCGGACACGGATTGTATTTTCAAAAAACCGTGACTCGCGGATTAGGATTGGATTTATGCCAATCCGGACCGTGAGCACCCCTAGGTTTTAGAAGTTGATATTGGGTTTTATGTGAAAGAATTCGTGTTTACCATGGATATGGGAAACTGTGTTTTGAATAACTTGAATCTGCCACGATTTTGAGCGAATTTATAGACTTGGTTCCTATGTTCGTAATTTTCTGGAATTTTTACTGTAGCTACCCATGCATGTTGTGAATGCTGTGTTAAATTTTTAGAATTTTATGAGAAACACAGAAAATATGAAAAATGTTCTACTGAGATGCTGTCGGGTTCGCGTCTGTGCAGACAACACTGACACTCTTTGGGAAAATGGGCATAACTCATAGCTCGAGTATCCGTTTTGCGAACCGCTTTTTGATTTGGAAACTAGACTCGTGTACCTTCGAGAATATGTATAGTTTGTGCCTTGATTTGTTCTAGTCAATAGCAGTTTTTGATTCGAAGTTGGTGTACTTGCTGAACCTGCAATTTTGTGTTTCTTTTTGTGTAACTTCAAACAAGCATATCTTGGTCATCCGGGCTTCGATTAGGGCAAATTTTATATCGATATTGATGTACCAAAGGTCTTATTTCTAGTGGTGGTGGTCTCATGTCCTAATTCAGAACCCGTAAGAAATGATAATCCATATACGATGGGCTGGTTATTAGATTTCATACTAGTTTTGGAGGGGTGTGGTATCTTGACTTGTCTTCAATTGTGATGACCTCATAAGTTGTTCATGTTACATATTTATGTTTTTGATTATATGTGAGACATCAATGGAAGTTCATAGACTAATATTAGTTGATTTGTGGCTAGGTAAAGAGCCGGTCATTCAGGAGGTGCCAAAACCATAGTTTGGCATACTCTAGTCGAATCAAAGGTGAGTGTGTTTGACATGGTTAAGTTCAATACCATATAACTGTGATGATGATGTATTGTTGCGAAGATGGATGTATTGATGATGTATTGTTGTGAAGCTGGATGTATATCATGCTAATTGATGTTTTAGCTGCTGATATGCATGCTTGATGTGTGAAAGATGGTATCTGCGAAGGGGCTGTGGATTGGGTTACACCGCGAGTACGTTGTGTCGGCTAGCTACCGGTGACAACGAGCGGGGTGTGCTCCCACAGTGACCTAGGATACATAGGATGTGGCAGACGTGCCACTTGCATGTGATTGGTTATATACATGTTGATAGTTGTTGTATAATACTGTTGTGTTTGGATGTTGATTTGGTTGTATCTTATTGAGCATTTCTATGTCTCACACACTCCTAGTTTTCCTTTATGATTTTCCAGATAGCAGGGGCTGTAGAGGGGGGTCCACTACCTGTCAGCGTTGGGTTGTGCAGTTGGTGTCGTGTGAGTTTCGGTCGTTGTCGCGTAGTACTTTAATGATTTGTAATAAGAGAGTATTTTGAGCACATGTATTGTTTAAGCTATTTTTGAGTAGACGGTTGTTGGTGTTTGAAACTGTGGTTAACGTTGACACTTTTATTTATATGATGAAGTCTTCCTCTGTGTTTTTATTCTGAGATTTTGTAAGTTGATGTTGGGTCTTGTTTTGGAATGTCACGTGGCCGCACTGACTCGGGCCCACAACGGGTGCCATTTGCGGGGCGGGGCGTGACATTGCCAATATCTTAGCTAAGAGACTCCAAAGTGTCCTTCCTGATCTTATTGATCCAGTTCAATCTGGATTTGTTAAAGGTAGGAGAATTGCAGATAATATTTTTCTCACACAGGAGATCATGCATGGTTATCATAAATCCACTGCTTCTCCCAAATGTACCATAAAAGTAGATATCATGAAAGCATATGATAATGTCAAGTGGGATTTCTTATGGGACACACTCACTTGCATGAATTTCCATCCCAAAATGATCACATGGTTAAAAGCATGTGTCACCACAGGCAATTACACACTCAATATTAATGGTGAACCTACTGGCTACATTAAAGGTGAGAGAGGTCTCAGACAGGGTGATCCCCTGTCATCCTACCTCTTTGTAATTTTTATGGAGGTACTCACATGCATTTTAATAGAGAAATCCAATAAGCCTGACTTTAAGTTCCATTGGAGATGCAATAAACACAGAATCATCAATCTGTGTTTTTGCTGATGACCTTATGCTCTTTTGCAAAGGTGATGTTGAATCAATTCGGCATATCCAGGATTCTCTCTTTGAATTTGAAACTTTATCTGGGCTATCCCCTAGCCCTGGGAAAAGTAGTGTTTTCTTTTCTGGGGTTTAATGTACTACCAGAGTTGCAATACTCCAATTGCTTGGGTTTAAGGAAGGCACATTGCCTGTGAGACACTTGGGGGTTCCATTGCTTTCCACCAAATTAAAGTACAGTGATTGCAAGCCAATGATTGACAAAATCACCTCAAGAACCAAAACATGGACAAATAGGGACTTGACTTATGCTGGTAGAGTCCAATTAATTAAGAATGTCTTATTTTCAATGCAGACATATTGGTCTTCTCTATTCATACTCCCTAAAAAAGTCATTAAGGAGGTTGAATCCATTATTAGATCCTTCACGTGGACTGGTCCTGACCTTAAAAAGACTGGGGCTAAAGTCTCTTGGGAACACTTGTGTTGTCCAAAACAGGAAGGTGGCCTTGGTTTCAAATCCATTCTTATATGGAACAAGGCTGCTATTGCCAAACACATTTGGTTCCTTATTTCTGGTGGGGAACAATCTATGTGGTGTCAGTGGGTTAAATCATACTTACTCAAAGGGAGGTCCTTTTGGGAAGTTAAAACGCCCAGTTCACCCTATTGGGTTTGGAGAAAACTTTTTTTTTGGGTAAATAAGCTTGAAATAAAAAGAAGACGACAGAATATACAGCCTACAAGGGGCATACCCCAGGGAGGACAAAGGAAAAGAAAAAAGGAAAAGGTAATAAAAGGGATGGCCACTTTGGCAACTTTGGAGAGGGAAAACAAAACGTAAATACATAAAAAACCTAATCTAAGTGTTTCTAAACCATCTTGGGAAGATGGAAGAGAAACACACAAAATGAATCTACTTGATTGTCGTTGAGACTTGACATTGAAGCTTGAGCAAAGCAATAGATAGGACATCCCGTTGGGGAGGGGTAACAAACAAAACTCAGCTGGTTCTTAACTTCTGAACATGACAGATTCTGGGAAAATTTGGCAGAGTTTCGTTTGTTTTCTTATTAGCCCAGAAAACAGCCCCTGCCCAGAATTATAGCAATCCAAATGTATGGCTAACAGTAACAGAATGCAGCAGAGTAGCATCAAGGCACGGGTAACAACAATCACCGCAGCATAAGCAGGACAGAATCTTTGAACACTGCAGCTACATGCAGCAACAGCAAGCTGCAGTATGCAGCAGTAGTAAACAGGTGCAGCAGCAGATCAGGAGCAGCAGGAGTAACAGGGATCATAACCGGATGAAGGACCAATGATCATAGCTAATTTGGGAGGACGCCCCCTCCCCAAGGGGATCATACAAGCCTAGGGACAACCCCCCAAGGCTAGGTTGAATCAAAGAGCCCTGAACAGCCTAAGAAAATGAGACTTGTGGCTTTATCCTAGAAGCTAAGATACATTAGCAATGCATTTCTGCCCAATCATCAATAGATAAATAGACATCATCGTGGATGCTGATCAGACACACAGCAGTCCAGATGAGCCAATCAACTCAACGTAGTTAGGTCTAGCAGTGGCAGATTCTCAACGTGTACAGTGAACAAACAGGAGTAAACATATTGCAGTAATAGCAGTTGCAACAGCCCTTGCAACCATGATATATGAACTCAAATGAAAGCTTTAATGCAACAGTGAATAACAAGAGTAATAAGAGATTGCAATAATAGCAGGATTGCAACAGCCCTTGCAACCCATTAAGCACTTAACAGCAACAGAAGGCAATAGTAGCATCCAGTATAACATGATAGGTTCTAATGCAAGCATTAAGTAGGAATCCATGGGTTGCAACAGCCCTTGCAACCCACACAACACAATACCAATTAATCATAGCCATGATCTCTTCAATTAAGATTAAGCATAGAGTCTCATACCAACAGCCTCCAATTGAATTGCTCCTGTGTGTCCACTGGATACAATAATAGCCAACAAATTTGCACCTTGCTAATTTACAACCTGCAATCACACACTTCCCAAATGGGACATTAGAGCTCCAAATCTCCACTCGCTCCTGCTAAATAACCTGTCACTGGACATCAATTAATGCACGATGGTAGTAAATTATAGAGATCAAATTAGTGCACCACTTAGATGAAATGCCACTTAGCCACACATTTACTACTCAGGTTCAGAATTAATTTGCCATGCTTCATACAAATATAATGGGCCCTTAGGAATTTTATTAAGTGACAAGAGTCTGCTCCTAACATCAGAACAAACCCTATTCACAACAAATGGAATTGTGTGTTGAGTATTCTGAAATTTCCTAAGGTTCCTTTCAATCCATATATGATATAGTGTGACAGTGAAGGATAGTTTGATGATAGTGCTCCTGAGTCCTCTCCCTCGATGCACAGATAGGATAGAAACCAATTGTTGAAGAGACTGGGACTGCCATGTGAGATGTGATTTGATAGAGACTTCATCCCAAACCTTTTGGGTAAAGGAACAATTAAAAAAGAGATGATTGTGATCCTCTTCCTCAGGACAGAAACTGCAACAAGATCTATCCTTAATGCCAAAAAGTACTAATCTGTCCTCCGTGGACAGTCTGTTTTGGATAGCAAGCCAACTAATCAGACTGCATTTGGGAATGTGGAAAGGAAACCAGACAAGGTGGCTCCACCCAACATTAGGAAAATGAGTTCGAAGTTGCTCCCATAGAGAATAGACAGTAAATAAGCCATTATTGCTGAGGGTCCATCTACATGTATCCTCTATAGGGGAGGGGTGATTGAGCACAGGAAGGGCAGCCCTGATTTCATTTAGTTCCCAAGTTTGGGTGATAGGGAATTTCCAGAGATAGGTCCTGGTGAGAATGGAGGAAACTTTGGCATCCTCAGATAAGCCAGAGTCATAGATGATGCGGTTACCAAATCTCACAACCAGTGGACCCAAGGGATGCCAATTGTCGTGCCACAGAAAAGTTTGGAGAAAACTTCTTAATCTTAGATCACTTGTTCATCCCCACCTTAAGATTGTTATTGGTAATGGTAGAACCACTTCACTCTGGTATGATAATTGGCACCCCCTGGGCCCCATTGTCAATAGATTTGGTACTAGGGTCATTTATGACTCTTGTCTCACCAAGAGGGCCACTGTGGCTTCCATTATTAGAGGCTCCAATTGGTGTTTTCCCATCACCCAAACATTGGAACTTAATGAGCTTAGAGGTCCTATTTCTTCTCTACGTAGCCCAAACCATGCTCTGGAGGATCACCATAGATGGACCCTTAATTCCAATGGTGAATTCTCTATCTTTCCCTCTGGAATGAGGTCGGACTCACTATCCTAAGGTGTCTTGGTACAAGAGCATATGGTTCCCTGGACATATTCCCAAATGTAGCTTGATTTCATGGCTTGCAATTCATAAAAGGCTTTATACTGGAGACAAGCTTGTCCTCTTTGGGACCATTCCTGTCTCTTGTTGTGCCTTTTGTCCTAGCGATGAGACCCATGACCATTTATTCTTTAATTGCCCCTTCACCTCTCAAGTCTGGTCCCAAATTCTAACCCATCTCAACATAAATTGGCCCTCTAGGAGTTGGACTGACTGGATTAAGCAAATCTCATACGTCAAAGGCAAAACCCTAAAAACCTTTGTAAGGGTCCGGGTTATCCGAGCGCTTTTGAAGAAGCTAGAGTATGTCATGATGGGCTTCAATCTGACGTTCCAGAGTGGAACCTTTTAGGGACCCTTCGGAACTCGTTGACCTTCCGGTTTGTCTCTCGCTGTGAACCGCTCAGATGATTATAATGAGCTACCGAGGGGATACCTTCTGCGGGACCCTTCGGTCGAAGGGACGTTTTATATCCGCGTAAGGGGAGAATGTTGGCTGTATTACTAAAAGGTGATAGCAGCCATCACTTTCACGAGAATCATCCCAGGAATGTTCCAGAAGGTTGAAATGCTGAGTCAGCGGAGCAGTTAATGCGGCCTGTGCCCGTAACAAACTGTGATCATGACGAATGACGTCATCCGAGCGGTTACGATACGTGTCACATTTTTACTAGAAGCATGTGCCTGCTGAATATGCTTTCGGGCTCGTCACCGTGACGTCAGCCGAGCGGTTAAGTCACGTGACGAGTATAGCAGTGCTTGGAGGCCAAGCCAAGACTCACCTATAAAAGGTAAACCTCATCACCAGAGAAAGGTACGCAATACTCTCCCTTCTAAACCCTAGATCTACTCTTTGCCTTCTCAATTTACTTACTTGACCGTCGGAGTACCGTTCTGGGCTCCAAGGTCCAGTCCGGTGCTAACGGTGCTTGGAGTGTGTAGGTCTGGATGTTGTTCGAGAGTAAGGATAGCACCTCCGTCATCCATCATCGCCTGAAGAGATCACCGGAGAAAGAGGGCTCCACAATTGGCGACTCTGCTGGGGAGCGAGTACACTACTCTCTTCCGGCATTCTTCTCTTCCCTTTGGAGAACTCTTCTTTTTACAGCTCTTTCATGGCGATCGTTGAAGATGACGGTACCGCCGGTCCGACAGCAGGAGGAAACCCCGGTGGTGGCTCTCGGGTGGGTATCGTCACCCACCCCATTTCGGGCTTCACACCGAGCCCAAACCCTTTGGATACTGTGCAGCAAATGCAAGAGCAAATGGCTGCCATGAAGGCTCAGATTGAACCTCTGACGAAGAAACAACCCACTGCCTCAGCCTCTCGATCAGGGGCGTCGAGGCAACGGCGCAAGGCAGCGGCTCAAGCAATGCAACATACTCACCAGAAGCAGCGCCGTTCGGCCAAGGACCGTCTGGGCCAGCCATTTATTGTTACAGACGCTTCGGGGCGAATCATTCCTCAAAGGGAGCAGACCCCCTCTCCGCGTAGGCGTTCAGATTACGTACGAACGGAATGCACCACGAGGACGGGAGGTCATTCCACGTCAAGCTCTCAATCAACAACGGGGCATTCTGACTCCCGAGCATCGCAACGTAACAAAGGAGGCAGTGACGCTAACCGTGGCAAGGCTCCGGCACAGTATGACGCGGAAGGCCGAAAGGTCATCTGCAGCAGATCTACGGACCACAGCGACCGACGTGACGGTCGACACACAGAGCGCAATGATCGCCAGAAAGAGCGAGTGGACCGAGCGACCGGTCGGCAAACACACCATCGGGATCAGAGTCCTCGGATACACCGAGAACACGACACACAACGCTCTCCTGAGTACGAAATGGATGATACCGGCGATTTTATAGTCATTCGGGACCCACGTACCGGTGAGTCCAAAAAATACAGAGCTGAAACTAAGCACGCCAACTCCGGAAAGCTTAAGGAACACCCTCAAGACCTCGGCGTGAACGACGAGCGGCACAGACTGAACGCCAGAAGGGCATTCAGCACTGGCAAGGCCTATGAGGCCCCACGTTCAGCCGAGAAGTCGACCGATTCAAGGCTCCGAAAAATCCAAGAGTCACCGTTCACTCGGGAAATCCAAGAGGCCCAGCCCCCGAGGAACTTCACGGTCCCAAAATTTACAAAGTATGACGCTAAGACAGATGCCGTGATGCACCTCGTGCATTACCGACAACTAATGGGACTTTATGGCTACGACGAGGCCATGATGTGCAAGGCCTTCCCGGTGAGCCTTCAGGGGACCGGTCTAGTTTGGTTTAACCAACTACAACCGGGTTCCATCGGTTCGTTTGAAGAACTAGAAGAGGCCTTCACAGCTCAGTTCGTGATGAGCAGTACACAACCAAAGACGATCGACGCTCTCGTCGGCCTAAAACAACAGTCCGGAGAGAAACTAAGAAAATATGCCGAGCGCTACTGGGAGATTTACAACGCCATCGAAAGCTGTGATCCTCAGATGGCCGCAACATCCTTCAAATATGGCCTAGACGAGACCTCGGCTATCTTTGAAGAACTTATGCTGAACCCCCCGGCGAACATGAGCCGATTAATGGAGACCGTGGAAAAGTTTGCCTAACTGGAAGACATAATATCTAAAAGGAGACTCTTAAGAAGCTCGGGAAACCAGAAGGGCAACACCAGTGACTACACGGGGAAAAAGCACGTCAACACAGTCAAGACCAGGGGCAGCAAAGGGTGGAAGAAAGACGATTCGTGGAGGGAACGAGAACCGCGCCGGGAGCGGGAACCGAAACCTGACGAGTTCGTTGGCACAACGACAGTATTCAACCTACCTCTCTACAAACTGATAAGGGAAATCTCTCGGGAACCATGGTTCGCTTGGCCAACTAACAAACTGGGGACAGCCGAAGGCCAGCCAAATGACTGCAAAGTTAAGTGCACAACCCTCCGGAGGAAATTGTTGTCCATGTGATCCACGGGGCGGCCACTAAAGAGAAAACTGCAGCACTTCGAGCGGGGCCGAGCTCTTCCTCACAAATCCTTACCATTGACGGTAACGCCAAACGGAAGCTCTCGGACCGTGAGGAGCAGTGGACGATCACTTTTACCGAGCAAGACTTGAAGGATGTCCAACTGCCCCACTCTGATGCTCTGGTGATTTCCGTTTACATGGGGATCCCCAAAGTCAAACGAGTGCTGGTAGACCAAGGGAGTTCCACCGAGATCCTATACTATTCTGCATTCAAGGCACTGAACCTGAACCCGGACCATCTGTTGCCGGCCGACTCCCCTCTCTGCGGATTCAACGGGGCTCCGGTCTGGCCGATGGGACGGATCATCCTTTCAGTAAGGGCAGGCTCGAAAACCCTGCAGATGGAATTCGTTGTTGTAGATGCGCCGAGCCCTTACAATGCCATCCTTGGCAGAACCTGGTTGCACGAAATGAAGGCCATTGCTTCAACATATCATCAAGTCGTCCGGTTCATCGGTGCTGAGGGATGGCAAGAAGACATCAAAGGCGATCAAATGATAGCGCGAAGGTGCCAAATAAACGCAGTGCATATGAAGAAGAAAACCACTAAAGGGAAAAAGAAGAAAGAACCGAAGCCAAGACCCATAGAAGAACCAGAAGCACCTGTCCTGGAGGACGTTGGGTTGCCAGCCGAGGAAAAAGTAGTCGAAGACCTAGTAACTGTGCCCATTAACGAAGAAGGAACCCGGTACTTTCTCCTTGGATCCACTTTATCAGAAGCCAAGAGGGAGCAACTGGTGGAGTTCCTTAGGAGGAACATCGAGGTCTTTGCCTGGACACCATATGAGATGCCGGGCATTGACCCTCAGTTCATATCTCACTCACTTAATGTCGATCCTCTCCGAAGGCCCGTGGTACAAAAATTGAGACGTTCGTCTCCGGCCCACTCAGATGCTGTTATAGCTGAGGTCGGGAAATTACTTGATGCCGGGGCTATCCGAGAGGTTCAATATCCGACGTGGCTGGCAAACACTGTAGTTGTGCCGAAGAAGAATGGGAAGCTACGCGTCTGCGTAGACTATACCAATCTTAACGACGCCTGCTCGAAGGACTGCTTCCCACTACCACGGATCGACCAACTAGTCGACGCTACGGCTGGACACGCTCGGCTCAGCATGATGGACGCCTACAGCGGGTACCACCAAATAGGGACGGCAGTAGAGGACCAGGAGAAAACAGCTTTCATATCTCCCCGAGGGACCTACTGTTATAAAGTAATGCCATTCGGCCTCAAGAACGCTGGGGCTACCTACCAGCGCATGGTGACAAAAATGTTCGTCAAGCAGCTCGGGGACACAATGGAAGCGTACATCGATGACATGGTAGTCAAGAGCAAGCACGCTTCGGATCACTTGGAGCACCTCGGCGAAATTTTTACTATCATGAAGAAGCACAAGCTGCGCCTCAATGCCGAAAAATGTGCATTTGGCGTCGGATCTGGCAAGTTCCTTGGTTATATGGTTACTCGGAGGGGCATTGAGGCAGACCCGAAGCAGATATCTGCAATCCGAAACCTCAGACCCCCAAGCACCATCAAAGAAGTTCAAAGGCTTACGGGAATGGCCGCGACGCTCAACAGGTTTATCAGCCGGTCTTCGGATCTGTGCCGACCTTTCTTCGAGTCCCTGAAAACGAGCAAAAGGAGTTTTTAGTGGACCGAGGACTGTGACCGAGCGCTGGGCCAGCTGAAGGACTACCTCTCCAGAGCCCCTCTCCTCGTGATGCCTATGCCTGAAGAAGATTTGTATCTGTACCTCTCGGTATCTGGCCACGCGGTGAGCTCGGTCCTTGTTAGGAAGGAAGGGGCTAACTTCTAGCCCATCTACTACTCCAGCAAAACATTGATTCCCTCCGAAACAAGGTACCTCCCCCTTGAAAAATTGGTTTTAGCTCTCATGACAGCCAAAAGGAAACTGCTGCCTTACTTCCAAGCCCATACAATCATTGTAATCACCGAGTACCCATTGAAGACTGTCCTTAAAAAGGCTGACCTCTCCACTCGGATTTCAAAATGGAGCTTGGAATTGGGGAACTTCGACGTTCGTTACGAACCCCGGACAGCTATCAAGGGACAGGCTCTGGCAGACTTTATTGCCGAACTGACACCTGAGCCCAAAGACAACCCGGACGTTAACTTGAACTCACCAGAAGAAGTTACATTGAATTCTGGACCAGATGGGACGACGTTAGGGACTCCGGCGAAGGCCGAGAAACCTAATGAGGAAAGAAAGGGGAAAGTCTGGAAAATGTTCCAAGGGGATGTATGGCGCCTACATGTCGACGGAGCATCGAATAGCCGAGGGGCTGGTGCCGGTGTCGTGCTCATCACCCCGGAAGGAGTAATGCATGAAAACGCTCTAACCATCGGGTTTCCGGCATCGAACAACGAGGCCGAATATGAAGCACTAGTCTCCGGCCTAAAGATGGCTAAACACTTAGCAGCCGAGACAGTGCAAGTCTACAGTGACTCGCAGCTGATCGTAAAACAAATCAAGGATCAATACAGCCTAAAAGATCCAAGGATGGAGAAATATTATGACAAGGTTTGGGAGCTTATGAAGGAGATTGGAACCGTGGAAATCGAATGGGTGGGCCGAGAGCGAAACGCCCACGCGGACGCTTTGGCCTCCTTAGCAACAGCCTGTGCAGCCTCCCCTAACCGAACCATCCTCTTCGGAGAAATAGAGAATCCGAGCATTGAGCAGGAGAAAAAGGAAGTGCTACTAATATCCCTCGGCCCCAGCTGGATGGATGAGATCTACGCCTACCTCAAACACGAGAAGCTCCCGACAGACAGGAAGGAAGCTCATAAAGTCAGGTGTAAGGCCTCCTATTTCTACTTGGATCAGAGCGATAAGATGTACCGAAGGTCCTTCATGGGTCCTGACCTGAAGGTAGTACATGACTCCCAAATTGAGAGCATTCTCCGAGAGCTCCACGAGGGTAGCAGTGGGTGCCACTCCGATGGTCGGTCCCTTGCCCACCGAGCTCTTACCCAAGGGTATTGGTGGCCGAAGATGAAGAAAACCTCCGAAGAGTTTGTCAAAAAATGCGAGCAATGCCAAAAGTACGCCACTCACTTGCTCTAGCCGGCCGAAATCCTGCAACCAATCACCAGCCCGTGGCCATTTGCACAATGGGGGCTCGATCTAGTGGGAAAGCTGCCGACAGCTCCAGGCGGCTACAAACACTTAATAACAGCGACTGATTATTACACCAAGTGGGTGGAGGCCGAGCCCCTAATTACCATCACCGCCACCGATGTAGAACGCTTTCTTTGGAAGAACATTATCTCTCGCTTCGGTGTCCCTTATGCGATCATTTCGGATAACGGGACCCAATTTGTGGCCGAAGCGATCGAGAAGCTTTGCAAAAAGTACAATGCTCGGATCTTCCACTCCTCGGTCTCATACCCACAAGGAAATGGACAAGCCGAAGCATCAAACAAGACAATATCAGCAGGAATCAAAAGGCGCCTCACTCTCAAAAGGGGTAGGTGGGCTGAAGAACTCCCGAAGGTTCTCTGGGGCTATCGAACCACACCCCGGCGCTCAACTGGCCGAACGCCATTCTCTATGGCGTACGGCATGGAAGCTGTTCTCCCACTAGCCACCCTAATCCCAACAGCTCGGACCGAAAATTTTGATGTGCCGACCAACGACGAGGCCATGGACAGGGAGCTTGACCTAGCTGAAGAGCTCAGGGACGAAGCACACCTGAAACATGCCTCGTATCAGCAAGAGGTCGCTCGGGGATATAATAAGAATGTCCGGATGAGGCCCTTCAACGTAGATGATCTTGTTCTCCGAGAGGTGGTACAGAAGTCCAAAAAGACCAAGTTCAAACCAAACTATGAGGGACCCTTCCGAGTGGTTGCAAAGGCCGGACACGGGTCATACAAGTTAGCAGAGATGGATGGAACACCTATCGGCAACCCGTGGAATGCCACTAAGCTTAGAAAGTTCTATGCATAGGAAAAATTCTGTTAGAAGAGGTGTATTTTGGCTGCCTGTTTTGCCCCCTTTTCTTTATCTTGTTATTAAAGGTGTTCGGAGAATGAATGAAACGACAATCTTTCGTATGTACGTCTGTTGCCTATTTAAAATATTGTCAAAACAACTATCAAGGTTTGGTGTTCCTACTAACAGCCCGAAAACAATCTAGGCCCGGCGCCAAGATTTTCACTCCATTTCATGTAGCTTCGGTTCCAATCCGAGCAACTATTTCCTCTGATTAGAACCGAGCAGGGGCTATCAGTGGAAATTTTTTCCAAGTGTTGGAAAATTTTTATTTCATGTTGCTTCGGTTCCAATCCGAGCAACTATTTCCTCTGATTAGAACCGAGCAGGGGCTATCAGTGGAAATTTTTCCCAAGTGTTGGAAAATTTTATTACATTTCATGTTGCTTCGGTTAAAATCCGAGCAACTTTTTCCTCTGATTAGAACCGAGCAGGGGATATCAGTGGAAATTTTTTCCCAAGTGTTGGAAAATTTTATTACATTTCATGTTGCTTCGGTTAAAATCCGAGCAACTTTTTCCTCTGATTAGAACTGAGCAGGGGCTATCAGTGGAAATTTTTTCCCAAGTGTTGGAAAATTTTATTATATTTCATGTTGCTTCGGTTCCAATCCGAGCAGTTATTTCCTCTGATTAGAACCGAGCAGGGGCTATCAGTGGAAATTTTTTCCAAGTGTTGGAAAATTTTTATTTCATGTTGCTTCGGTTCCAATCCGAGCAGCTGTAAAGACCCGCAAATTTGTGTTAAATAAAATAAAGATGTGGGATATGATTTTTTTTTAGCTACGTGGATGATATTAGCTTACCTGTTGCGGTGGTGGAATTTAAACCTATCCGATGACGTCACTTGGGATAGCATCGTAATGCGTGTCCAACTTTTGAGATTTTTCTAGACAATTCTGAGCACACGGTGACGTTGCCCACGATTTTCTAAGTCAGTACGAATATTTTGGTATTTTTCTGAAATCGAAACCCGGACAGTTGGAACACCGCGTAGAGTAAATTGTACTGCTTTTGTCTCCCTCGGTTTTTGGGAGAGCATGCCGACACCTCATGTGACCCCTGCCCCCCCTCCTTTCCCTTTTGTTGACTGGGAATAATCAGAAAAGAAGAAAAGAAGAAAGAAAGGAAGAAGAGAAGAAGAAGAGAGAAGGAGAAGAAAAGAGGAGAGAAGGAGGAGGTCTCGGCTGCCACCACCTCCGGCGACCTCCACCGCCACGTCCGACCACCATCCCCACCTCCCCACTTCACCTCTGCAAGTATAGCTCTCATCTCCCTCGTTTTTATCAATTTTTATCGAAAATTTTCGTGTGTATATGCTGATATGAACAGTAGTTTCATCACAGCAAACTGGGTCTCGGTTTTTGGTCGATTTCGCCTTCATAAACTGTTAATTAGGTTTTGATTCCTTCTGATGATTTAAAGTACACTCAATGCTCTTTCTTTTGCCGCTGGAATCGTCCAAATCCATGGAGTATTCGATTTGTTATGAATTTTTGAAAATCGGGTCTGTAATCTGGAAATTTTCTCTGAGACAGATTCGTGTAGCCTCTGTGTTTGCTTGTTTTCTCATCTTTGAAGTACGAATTAGACTTTGGTCCCTTCTGGGATTTTTAAGTACATTTCAATACGAAACTTTTGGCACAAGAATCACTCAAAAACGTTAAGAGCTCGATTTATGGTGATTTTTCAAAATTTGGCTGTCCAGTTTCATCGTTTTTCTACAGATCTCTGTTTTGGCCGATTTATTTGATATTGTTCCAGAGCTGGTAAATTTCCTAAAATTTTATAGAAGCTACCCATGGATGTTCTTTGTGTTGTGTAAAAATTTCAGGAGTTAATTTGAAATATAGAAAATATGAAAAATGTTTGATTGGGCTGTGGTACTGAAATTCGCTGTGTTGACAGCATTGCCACATGTTACGAGAACGGCTATATTTTTGTCTAGGAAGCTTGAAATTTCGATCCGTCTTTTGATTATGAAACTAGACTCGTATACCTTCGAAAGTATGTAAGGGTTGTATTTTAACTCTTTCTAGAAAATAGCAGTTTTTGACTCGAAGTTGATGTATCGGCTGAAATTACGCATGAAATGTGTCACGGACACATGAAAGCTTGGAGCTTGAGCTTCGGAAGTTCGGGTTTTGCTCAAAACCCAGTCAAGTAGGGATTTCTCTCCTCTCTCTACATATCTATGTGTTTAGAAAATAAACCTTTGGTTTCTACATACGATTTTCGTAGATGTTGTTGTGCCGTGAAATTTCTAATTTATGGCTTAAACTAAAATTGGGGCTTTTGTGATATTCCTGTGGATATGTTATATTGCTTTCGTAGTAATGAAATTGGGATATTTATGAGTGTATTTGAGGCGTGGATTGATGAAGATGCTTACGGGTTTGAACCGTGATGAAATTACGAAAATGCCCTTAATCGAATGAGTTTGGGAAGGTTTGACATGTTGAGCTCTTAGTAAGTGAAACTGTTGGTGGGATGTTTTGAGGGTCTAATCTTTTAGTCTTTTGCATTCCTTAATTGAGTTGTTGGCTTGTGGAATCGGACATGTTGTGTTGTTTGTTGTGGTGTGTTGTTGGCTGCGTGTTATTGTTATATGTTGCTTGTTGTGTGTGGTTGTTTGTGTGTTGCTTATTGTGCATTATCCTGTACATTTCTTAGTTGATTTGATTGTGTTCGTGGAATTGGGAATTGTGCGGTATTCGTTGTACATTTTATGAAATGTGTCTCGATATTGAGGAAGTATCTATCGAAGAAATCAAAATGCGTGGTTATGTTGAGAAACTGGAGCCTTTGGGTGTGATGAGAAGTAAGGGGAATTGATTGTCAGTGAAAAGACTGGGATAAAGTCGTGGTGATCCTGATGTGGTGTTGAAATGGAAACTAAATGGTAAAGAGTACCTACGATCGATTGGAAACCTTCAAGCGTGGTTATGTATATGTGGTGTTGTGTATGCGCGAGGGTGTATATATGTGTGTGTACATGTATGTGTATGTATGTGTGTGACGAGACATGCATTTAAAGAAAGAATGACTTTTAAAATTGGGCCTATGCCTTGTAGGTTCACTCACAAGCATGGTGCACTGCATATATATATAGGGTTTGTGAGGGATTTTTCTACTGGGCTAGTGTAGCTCAACCTATCAATTTTCAGGTATTCGATGAGGAGCATGGCGTGAAGTGCATCGGGAGTGCATGAAATCTTTTGAAGGCATCATTGATCATTGTTTCTTATTGAAACTTAGTAGGTACTCATTTGGGAGATGATCATGTATTTTTTTTTAAAAACCAAGATGGGTTTGTAACCTTATACTTTGTTTAAAAATCTCCTTTTGTTTGGAATAATGTAATCAATTTATTATTTCCATTCATGTTTTCCAATGGGATAAAAGAAGAAGATTTATGAAACGTGGCACTTTATTACTAAAAATGTTTACTTTTTATTGCTTACAAATCCAGGGCGTGACAACTTGGTATCAGAGCATTAGGTTCGAAAACCTAGGAACCGTGGGGAGACTTGAAGTCTCGGGGCTGAAATCCTTGCATGGTTTTCACATGAAAGACATTGTTTTCACAAACATTGTGTGTTTGCATGGGTAACATACATCTACGTGGCATGGCATTTGTATTTTCATAAGATGATATAGTGCTGTTGAGTTCATTTATAACCTAGAGGTGGTTGGTTAAATGTTAACTCTTGATGAACACGTGATGATGATGAAAGTGAGGGAGCACATGATTATTTGAGGAAGATGAGTGTGAGTACATTAGCATAGTAATACGCCGTTAAAAAGCGTTGGTACGCCGTGAAAAGCGTTGGTTACGCCGTGAAAAGCGTTGGTACGCCGTGAAAGCGTTGGTTATTATTAGTATTACCCGGATATCGGGCCATGGGTGCACGGAGCCCGCGAAATCCGGCAGGGGTGTACAGAGCCCGTGAAATCTGGCAGAGGGATAAACTCCCTATATATATATTTACCCGTCTATCGGGCCATGGGTGCACGGAGCCCGAGAAATCCGGCAGAGGGATAAACTCCCTATATATATATGGGTGGACGGAGCCCGTGAAATCCGGCAGAGGGACAGAGTCCCTATATATATTATTACCCGTCTATCGGGCCATGGGTGCACGGAGCCCGAGAAATCCGGCAGAGGGATAAACTCCCTATATGTATATGGGTGGACGGAGCCCGTGAAATCCGGCAGAGGGACAGAGTCCCTGTATATATTATTACCCGTCTATCGGGCCATGGGTGCACGGAGCCCGAGAAATCCGGCAGAGGGACAGAGTCCCTGTATATATTATTACCCGTGTATCGGGCCATGGGTGCACGGAGCCCGCGAAATCCGGCAGAGGGACAGAGTCCCTGTACATATATATATATATATATATATATATATATATATATATATATATATATATATATATATATATATATATATATATATATATATATATATATATATTACCCGTGTATCGGGTCATGGGTGCACGGAGCCCGTGAAATCCGGCAGAGGGATAAACTCCCTGTATATATATATTTACCCGTGCATCGGGCCAGGGGTGAACGGAGCCCGCGAAATCCGGCAGAGGGACGTACTCCCTAGACATGTGGTTGATGGACTTGTGAAAGTATCGTAAATGTGGAAATAAGTGAAAGATGTGATAGATTTAATCATTGTGACACTTGATACATATGAGATAACACTGGGAACTAGATTGAGTTAATGAGAAAGAAAGAATTGAAATGTGGTAATGGTGGAGTTCGGATACGTGAGGCACAATTGGTGAAACTTCTGTGTGAATGGGGGTGTGTAGTTGGACAGAATTTGGGGACACCTACAAGGGTAAAATGAACAAAGCTAGAGACACGGGTGGACACGTACTAGAACTTGTCATTAATGTGTTGAAATTTTGCTGATCATTACAGAAAGTAAATATGCGCTTTGTATGCTCGATATGGATTGTTTTATTTGAATTTCCTTCTTATGGATTTTGGTTATTGGAGTAATTGCTGTGTGATGTATGTGGGTGTCTTGAATCAAAATTTCGTAGTGGTTGGGTTGAAATTAATGTCGTGTTGGCGCCCTGCATCTGTGGCTATTCGTGCATGAGTTTATGGTTTATGGCTTATGAAATTTCGAGGACGAAATTTTTGTAAGGAGGGTAGAATGTAAAGACCCGCAAATTTGTGTTAAATAAAATAAAGATGTGGGATATGATTTTTTTTTAGCTACGTGGATGATATTAGCTTACCTGTTGCGGTGGTGGAATTTAAACCTATCCGATGACGTCACTTGGGATAGCATCGTAATGCGTGTCCAACTTTTGAGATTTTTCTAGACAATTCTGAGCACACGGTGACGTTGCCCACGATTTTCTAAGTCAGTACGAATATTTTGGTATTTTTCTGAAATCGAAACCCGGACAGTTGGAACACCGCGTAGAGTAAATTGTACTGCTTTTGTCTCCCTCGGTTTTTGGGAGAGCATGCCGACACCTCATGTGACCCCTGCCCCCCCTCCTTTCCCTTTTGTTGACTGGGAATAATCAGAAAAGAAGAAAAGAAGAAAGAAAGGAAGAAGAGAAGAAGAAGAGAGAAGGAGAAGAAAAGAGGAGAGAAGGAGGAGGTCTCGGCTGCCACCACCTCCGGCGACCTCCACCGCCACGTCCGACCACCATCCCCACCTCCCCACTTCACCTCTGCAAGTATAGCTCTCATCTCCCTCGTTTTTATCAATTTTTATCGAAAATTTTCGTGTGTATATGCTGATATGAACAGTAGTTTCATCACAGCAAACTGGGTCTCGGTTTTTGGTCGATTTCGCCTTCATAAACTGTTAATTAGGTTTTGATTCCTTCTGATGATTTAAAGTACACTCAATGCTCTTTCTTTTGCCGCTGGAATCGTCCAAATCCATGGAGTATTCGATTTGTTATGAATTTTTGAAAATCGGGTCTGTAATCTGGAAATTTTCTCTGAGACAGATTCGTGTAGCCTCTGTGTTTGCTTGTTTTCTCATCTTTGAAGTACGAATTAGACTTTGGTCCCTTCTGGGATTTTTAAGTACATTTCAATACGAAACTTTTGGCACAAGAATCACTCAAAAACGTTAAGAGCTCGATTTATGGTGATTTTTCAAAATTTGGCTGTCCAGTTTCATCGTTTTTCTACAGATCTCTGTTTTGGCCGATTTATTTGATATTGTTCCAGAGCTGGTAAATTTCCTAAAATTTTATAGAAGCTACCCATGGATGTTCTTTGTGTTGTGTAAAAATTTCAGGAGTTAATTTGAAATATAGAAAATATGAAAAATGTTTGATTGGGCTGTGGTACTGAAATTCGCTGTGTTGACAGCATTGCCACATGTTACGAGAACGGCTATATTTTTGTCTAGGAAGCTTGAAATTTCGATTCGTCTTTTGATTATGAAACTAGACTCGTATACCTTCGAAAGTATGTAAGGGTTGTATTTTAACTCTTTCTAGAAAATAGCAGTTTTTGACTCGAAGTTGATGTATCGGCTGAAATTACGCATGAAATGCGTCACGGACACATGAAAGCTTGGAGCTTGAGCTTCGGAAGTTCGGGTTTTGCTCAAAACCCAGTCAAGTAGGGATTTCTCTCCTCTCTCTACATATCTATGTGTTTAGAAAATAAACCTTTGGTTTCTACATACGATTTTCGTAGATGTTGTTGTGCCGTGAAATTTCTAATTTATGGCTTAAACTAAAATTGGGGCTTTTGTGATATTCCTGTGGATATGTTATATTGCTTTCGTAGTAATGAAATTGGGATATTTATGAGTGTATTTGAGGCGTGGATTGATGAAGATGCTTACGGGTTTGAACCGTGATGAAATTACGAAAATGCCCTTAATCGAATGAGTTTGGGAAGGTTTGACATGTTGAGCTCTTAGTAAGTGAAACTGTTGGTGGGATGTTTTGAGGGTCTAATCTTTTAGTCTTTTGCATTCCTTAATTGAGTTGTTGGCTTGTGGAATCGGACATGTTGTGTTGTTTGTTGTGGTGTGTTGTTGGCTGCGTGTTATTGTTATATGTTGCTTGTTGTGTGTGGTTGTTTGTGTGTTGCTTATTGTGCATTATCCTGTACATTTCTTAGTTGATTTGATTGTGTTCGTGGAATTGGGAATTGTGCGGTATTCGTTGTACATTTTATGAAATGTGTCTCGATATTGAGGAAGTATCTATCGAAGAAATCAAAATGCGTGGTTATGTTGAGAAACTGGAGCCTTTGGGTGTGATGAGAAGTAAGGGGAATTGATTGTCAGTGAAAAGACTGGGATAAAGTCGTGGTGATCCTGATGTGGTGTTGAAATGGAAACTAAATGGTAAAGAGTACTTACGATCGATTGGAAACCTTCAAGCGTGGTTATGTATATGTGGTGTTGTGTATGCGCGAGGGTGTATATATGTGTGTGTACATGTATGTGTATGTATGTGTGTGACGAGACATGCATTTAAAGAAAGAATGACTTTTAAAATTGGGCCTATGCCTTGTAGGTTCACTCACAAGCATGGTGCACTGCATATATATATAGGGTTTGTGAGGGATTTTTCTACTGGGCTAGTGTAGCTCAACCTATCAATTTTCAGGTATTCGATGAGGAGCATGGCGTGAAGTGCATCGGGAGTGCATGAAATCTTTTGAAGGCATCATTGATCATTGTTTCTTATTGAAACTTAGTAGGTACTCATTTGGGAGATGATCATGTATTTTTTTTTAAAAACCAAGATGGGTTTGTAACCTTATACTTTGTTTAAAAATCTCCTTTTGTTTGGAATAATGTAATCAATTTATTATTTCCATTCATGTTTTCCAATGGGATAAAAGAAGAAGATTTATGAAACGTGGCACTTTATTACTAAAAATGTTTACTTTTTATTGCTTACAAATCCAGGGCGTGACAGCAGCTATTTCCTCTGATTAGAACCGAGCAGGGGCTATCAGTGGAAATTTTTCCCAAGTGTTGGAAAATTTTATTACATTTCATGTTGCTTCGGTTAAAATCCGAGCAACTTTTTCCTCTGATTAGAACCGAGCAGGGGCTATCAGTGGAAATTTTTTCCCAAGTGTTGGAAAATTTTATTATATTTCATGTTGCTTTGGTTCCAATCCGAGCAGTTATTTCCTCTGATTAGAACCGAGCAGGGGCTATCAGTGGAAATTTTTTCCAAGTGTTGGGAAAATTTTTATTTCATGTTGCTTCGGTTCCAATCCGAGCAGTTATTTCCTCCGATTAGAACCGAGCAGGGGCTAGTAGGAGGATAGCATCCTCTGAAACGTTAAGAATTTCTCCAAGTTACAAAAAGGTTTTTCATACCTATCAAAAAGAGCATGTTGCATACGAACGATAAACATTCATTCTTCATAAGATTAAAACATTCATCCAAAACATTCAAGATCAAAAAACACACCATCCTGGTGAACCAGAGGCATGGCTCAGTGGTACTTGTTCGGTGCTATCCTCACGAAACCTGTTTTAAATTACATATCAACTGGAACGGCAAACTCCTACTGTTCGAAGCCGTCCAGTACGAAAAATTAAATCAAAAAGTTTAAAACATTGTTCAAGAGTTCCTATCCTAACACTCCTTGGGTTGTTCATCTTCGGCCTGACCCTCCGCCTCAGGGCTTTCCTCCGACAGCTCATCGGCAAAAGGCATCCTCGCCGGTACCTTACGCCTCGGATCATCCGCTGGGACTTCCATAGCCTCCAAACAAGCGAGGTAGCCAGACTCAAAGCCCTCATCTAGGCCCTCAAGCTTGCCCTTCTGCACCAATTTGTAAATATCTTCGGCATAGTCCTTGCTGGCAGCAAGATACCCCCTGCTGTACGCCTCGGTATCAAGAGCTTGCAGTTTCTCCTCCTGGTCTTTCTGGAGGCATTCCATCTCTTCTTTATGCCGAACCCTCTCTTCTTCAAGCAGCTTCTCAACTTCAGTAACCCGAGCCCTAGCAGTGCTCGCATCCTCCTCGGCCCGATCAACCTTTTGCTGCGCAGTATCGGCACGGGACTTATACCTCCTTGTTTGATCGTTCAGAGCCAGAGTCTGATGGTACAGTACGTACATAGACTGGGAGGCCTGTCGGAAAGCATCACTATTAGTAACAGAAAATGGACTAAGTTAATGCTTCGGACAAAAACAGCCAAGTTAAATACCTTCATGAGATGGTAAGGGAGATGGAAAAGGTTCTCACCCAGTTGCTTCGGCACATTTGCTAAATCATTTTTTAATGCAACAGCCGGCAGCAAAGACATCGCCAACCGAGGGTTAGCATCGATGCTGTCGGTGTCCTTCAGCAAATCACCCTCCTCATTTATCAAGATCGGAGCAAAAGGCTGCGGATCTCCTTCTCTCGGCATATTAGAACCGAGAGAGTCGACGAATTCTACCCCCTCCCAGTTCACTTCTTTTCGAGCCCTTTTTTGGCCCGACTTTCCTCACTGGTGGACTTTGACCGCGAAGTAGTTTGTTTTTTAGCCGAAGGGTTGGATACAGAAGCTTTCGGTAAATCACCGCTCGGAATCGACTTCTCAGGAACGGCTGTTTTGGAGGAGGCATGCTTCGCCTTGGCTACCTTCTTCTTGGCCGCCTATTCCTCCAAGATTTTGGCCAAATCGAGTTTCGGCGATCCCATATCTGGCTCAGCTGAAAAAGGGTTCGGGCTTATTCGGTCAACTGGAACCCTCTCCTTCCCTCGCAAGTCTTCAACTGGAAGCTCTTCTATAACAATCCTCTTGGATTCAGGAATAACAGTCGCTTTACCCTTCTTTGACGGTCCGGCCGAGGGATCAGCAATGTTCCCTCCCCTTCTTTTCTTGGTCTTTTTCTTCAAGAAATGACAGTACGTGGGCCGGTAGCTCAGGAGAGTCGGTGCCGTTCTATCGGGGATCGCCCGAAGTGCATCTTCTCTTTCCTTGGACCAGAGTTTTCTCAAGCCTCGGGTTACGGGACCGGGAGCTGCAAAGAAGAAAATGTATCATTTTCATTGAAAGAAGGAAACAAAAGAATTATATGAGGCAAAGTCACCGACCTAAATCTCCATTCTTGGTTGGAACCGAAGAAAGATCAGTACCCTCAGTCGGGGCATAGTTCCCTCTCACGATAAGATACAAATCTGCCCACTTATCGGAATCAGGGAGCAACTCAATAATCTGGGGCTTGTTCGGCAGCGTCGCGAGGAAGTAACGACCATAGTCTTTGTTCCGAGACATGGAATAAATGCCGAACAAATCCCCCACAGAAAATGCAAGGCCATGTCTCCTCTTCAGCTCTAGAGCGCAGTTTATTATCCTATAGCTATTTGACGACAGTTGGTCGGGTGCAATTCTATAGGCGAAGAGAACAGCCCGAATGAATTCGTTCATCGGGAACCGGAGGCCGCCTTCTGTGACAGCCATCAGAGTCACGTTCACGTGATCCGGACCGTATACCAACTCTTCGCCCTTCGGATGAAGAGCGATGGACACGTCCTCTGGGATTCTATATTTCCTAACGAAGGCTTTTAAGCCACTAGCCCCTTTGGTGAAGTAGGGGAGATACGGGCACGGTGTTTCTTTCTTCTTCTTCTTCTTCTTCTTCTTCTTCTTCGACGAAGTGGCCCCCTCCTGACTCTCCGAAGCGTTCCCACCGGATTGTTCTACGTTGAGAGGGACCGGGACCTCAGCTTCAGAAGGGCTCGGAACTTCCCCGCTCGGAGACGAACCTCCATCAATCTCCATAATAATAGCACGCTCTACTGCTGCCGAGGTGTCGACATCCGATGTTGCGTCGGCACTGGAACTTGGATTAGACGTTTCCTTTTCAAACTCATCTGAAGGCTCCCATTCCGAGCGGTTATCAGATGGAGTGGCCTCGGAATCATCTATGAAATCATCAAGGTTTACGGGAGCAGATCTCTTCGGAGATGGAGGGATGGCTTGGAGGGGGGACATGTTCAAAGGCTCTTCAAAATTGTGGTCCATAGTGACAAGAGCTCGGCAAGGGTTTCTCCGAGCAAAAATTTGTGCGAGAATCCTGTCTAAGTCGGCACGAACGGCTCTCGGAGAAAAGCCTTCAGAATCTGAGCTGTCCGATCCGGAGGAGATCTCGATTACCGGAGTCACCAGACCTATCACGATACATGGGTAAAGACCATCAGCTATATGCAAAGGTCAAGATGCATAGCAAACCGAAGCCTAGCACTACCCAGTGGCCGAGCAATCGAGATCTCAGGGCTCAATTTTTCATGAAACCCTCCGGTGTGGAAAGGGACTCTACTTATGCCGAATGGTGTCGTCATTAACGACTTCGGTGCCGTTTGCCTATGGACGGAAAATACCATTTCCGACTGTGGTCACAACAAACTCTACCCTCAAGACACTGTTCATCATCTTCAACCTATGAAGACTGTTCATCTCATGAACTGCAACTGTTCGTCCTCAACTTACGAAGGGGGGAGATTAATCTAGAAGTCACGATCTATCTATTTACACTACTCAGATTCAAACAAGAACGGTCAAAACCCAGAAAATCATCCCAAAACTGCAACAGAAACGTGAAAACAAAGAGCCAGGAGTCGATTTTTACCTGGAAATCCTCGAGAATCGGAAAATAAGCAGATCCCCGCTTCAGGTCCTTGAAAAAGCTTGAAAAGCACTTGCAGTTCTTAAGAGAGAGAAGCAGGGTGCTCCGTAGAGAGAGAGTAAAATGGGAGAAAAATGTTCCCCTCTCTCTTTCTTGAATATTTATAGGTGCAGAGAAGGAGCGGGAAAGTTCAAACGACGGGCGCGTGATTACACGCGGCCTCAACGCATGCCCCCGGTGACGACACGTGGCGATAAGGGTACGACAACCATCAAAACCCTAAACCCTCATCATTATCCTGCCGATTCATCTAGAGGGAATCCTGAACGACGTGACATCTCACGTCTTTTCGAGTCAGACGATTGCAGCTCAAGTACGACATGTGGCACAATCCAAGTGGGTCCCAGTACGGCGATGACAGGATGTCATAAATGACACTTATCTCGAAAGGCTTAAAGCTCGGATCACAGACCGACTGGTCAATCCCGTCCGGAAAATGCTCCGAGGGGATTGAGGGGCTATTGTAAGGGTCCGGGTTATCCGAGCGCTTTTGAAGAAGCTAGAGTATGTCATGATGGGCTTCAATTTGACGTTCCGGAGTGGAACCTTTTAGGGACCCTTCGGAACTCGTTGACCTTCCGGTTTGTCTCTCGCTGTGAACCGCTCAGATGATTATAATGAGCTACCGAAGGGATACCTTCTGCGGGCCCTTCGGTCGAAGGGACGTTTTATATCCGCGTAAGGGGAGAATGTTGGCTGTATTACTAAAAGGTGATAGCAGCCATCACTTTCACGAGAATCATCCCAGGAATGTTCCAGAAGGTTGAAATGCTGAGTCAGCGGAGCAGTTAATGTGGCCTGTGCCCGTAACAAACTGTGATCATGACGAATGACGTCATCCGAGCGGTTACGATACGTGTCACATTTTTACTAGAAGCATGTGCCTGCTGAATATGCTTTCGGGCTCGTCACCGTGACGTCAGCCGAGCGGTTAAGTCACGTGACGAGTATAGCAGTGCTTGGAGGCCAAGCCAAGACTCACCTATAAAAGGTAAACCTCATCACCTGAGAAAGGTACGCAATACTCTCCTTTCTAAACCCTAGATCTACTCTTTGCCTTCTCAATTTACTTACTTGACCGTCGGAGTACCGTTCTGGGCTCCAAGGTTCAATCCGGTGCTAACAGTGCTTGGAGTGTGCAGGTCTGGATGTTGTTCGAGAGTAAGGATAGCACCTCTGTCATCCATCATCGCCTGAAGAGATCACCGGAGAAAGAGGGCTCCACAACCTTAATCACCAAACTTGTGTTTACTGCCTCAGTCTACCAAATATGGCTTGAAAGAAATGCTTGTAAATTCCAAAACGCAACTTGCACAATACCCATTGTAGTGAGTAAAATCCACTCACTTGTGAGGTATAG
Organism: Vaccinium darrowii; assembly: GCA_020921065.1. Classification (NCBI taxonomy): domain Eukaryota; kingdom Viridiplantae; phylum Streptophyta; class Magnoliopsida; order Ericales; family Ericaceae; genus Vaccinium; species Vaccinium darrowii. The sequence continues at coordinate 22,104,548 of CM037158.1, read as the reverse complement.
GTTGTTGTCCTTGGATAATCTCCCCCAAGGACCTCAATATCAGAGATTGTCAGTTAGGTGGGGGATTGAATGAGACTTACCCTATCACTTCGTTTTGGCTTCTGATGTGTACAGGTGGTGCCAGCAGTAATGGGGCAACGCAGGCCTTTATGAGGCAGTGAGGTTTCATCAAGGGGGAGGACACAAGAGTAATCAGGTTGTGGAGAGCTTGTCCCCCTTTACATCTCAGCAAGGGGTCCCATTCATTTGCATCCTTGGATCTTTTTACTAGAAAGGGAGATTGAGGCCACCAAGACCTGTTACGGTTGCTGGTAGTTTTACTACTGATAGCAGGTTGTGGACCAGTACTGCTGGGGCAGCACTACTGCTGCGGTTCTGTTGACTGCTTCGAGTTAATTGGCATCATCTGGACTGCTGTGTGTCTGATCAGCATCCACGCAGTTGTTTATTTATCTATCGATGATTATCAGTGTCATGCATTAGCTGCTGCTGCTGCTGCTCTAATTTGTCTTAGCAGTGTTGTTAAACGTTGCCTGCATTCACTGGCATACGTTGTCAAACAGTTTGGGCAGCTGCTGCCCAATTTAGAGCATCCATGTTAACCTTAAATTAGTAGAGGAAGCCTAGGAAGAGGGGGCTGTCCTCTTCCAGCTCTCATTTCCTACTGTGTGGGTTTCCTAGGATGAGGGGGATGTCCTCTTCCAATTTTCCATATTCCAGAGCCATCCCAGTCATGGTTTCTCTTGCGTTGTAGCAGACCACATTGAAAGCTTGGTTTCTCTTGTGATGCTACACCTTGCTTATTGGATTGCTCCAACCTTATGTCTCACCCTCCACAAAGTCTACTGTTGCTCCCAAGCTCAATTTTCAATGAAGATCATTTTAGACATTTTGAGTGTTTCTCTCTACTCTCCTTGATGGATTAGAAACACTTCTCTTACTATAAACGATTGTTATGAATTCCCCTTCAATTAGGTTTCCCCTTGTTGCCATTCTTGGCCTTCCCTATTTCTTCCCATTCCGGTTTTGCCGGTTCGCACCTTTTGTTTTCTTTTCTTCTTTTCTTTCTTTTTGTTTTGTCCTCCTGGGGTATGCCCCTTGTAGGCTGTACATCCGGTTAGTTTTTTTTTTTTTTTTTTTTTTCTATTTTAAGCTTATTTACCAAAAAAAAAAAAAAGGATCGGGTTATAAGTCAACAATTTAATCTTCTATATGAGATCATATTTTCAATATATTTGTTGCCCTCTTATTATTAGATTGGTGAGGTTACATAGTTTTTTTTTTTTTATAATTATTATTAATTCGACCAAAGCCTGATGTATTTTCTAACAAGGATAACCAAAGAAAGTTGTAGTCTGGCACAAAGTGAGAATATTGAATAAAAACTTATTCATGAAATTACCAAGCGTTAAAATCGAAGTTTAGGTTGATGGATTTTGTTTTGAATTTCTCGTTTACATTATCCTACATTATCATATTTCTCGATTTTGTGAGGTTTGATATTAGAATATTTGACAGCTATCTATTTAGTACAGAATTTCCCAAATAAATTTTGACACTCCATAGTTTTCAATGCATTGATAGATGATCCTAGTTGAATCTGGAGCACAAAAAAATAATATTTTATACAATTTTACACCGAGATTATGCTGGCCGGAAAGTCCAGAGAAGTTCGCTGGCCGGAAGTGGATGGTGGATGAAAGTGGAGAGTGGAAGGTGGAGTAAAGAGTAAATTTGTGTTTGAAGGGTAGAAGTGTAATCTTATTAATGAGGCTGTACTTAGAGGTAATTAAAAAAAGTGATTTACCTTACTGATAATTAGATGTCTTTTATCTAGACTTAGAGGTAACAATATGTTAATCATCTACGTTTGATTATCAAGCCCGGTAATACCATGATCGTAAAATGCTCAGTAGCTAAATTCTACCTTAAACCTATAACTTACAAGTAAATGATATATAATGATTAATGCGATTAAAGTAGGAGCAATGAAATTCAATTAGTAGACTTTAACTTATGTGACAATCTAAATTTATCCTTAAATTTGAGGGGATAAAAACTGGATCAAGTACTTATCGATATTCGAGAATGGATTAATTGTTAATGAGTATTCTTAAAAGTATGTTTTAAACAAATTGAATGGCTCTGATTATTAGCATGGAGATCCGATTCTTTCGTGTCAAATATTGTGCGATTGGAACTACTCAAAGAGAGAGGTATGACTAACAGAATTGGGGGAGAACAGGAGTGGCTGGGTGGTTAGAATTTGACATGGATGCGGATCGGTTGAACCATGGAGTAGTATTTGACCCAGAGGCCCTATGACATCTGCACCTTCACGTTGAAGCGCGCTCGCTCTCTCCCTAAAACCCCCCCGACCCCACTCCCCCAGCCCTCCCAAAACTATACACTACACACTACTACTTCCGCTCTCCCGTTAAAAAAATGTCGCCCAATCTCTCAGTCTCTCTCAGTTTGAAGAATTATTGACACCAAACCCTTTCAGCAGTGCAACCACCATGACTTACTCTTCAATCTTCATTCACAACTACCTCGCCACTTCTCTCAGACAACCTAAATCAACCATTGCTGCCGCCGCCGCAACTACAGTCTGTTTCCACCTCCGTCGCCGCTCTCATTTCCGCCCTAAGAACACCATACTCTTCCTTCTCTTCCGCCCGCCACTCCATCGTTGTGGGCTTCATCCCTCCTTTTCCGTCGTCTATCACCACACATCAGCTTTTGATGTGGATAGTAGCTCGGCCTCGGGTCTTTTCTCTACTTTGCGTTTTAATCAACAGAATTCGCGATATGGTCGGCTGGCATATGATGACTGCGCTTCTGAGGAGGATTCTGATAGGGAAATTGAGTCGGGCAAATTGGTGAGTTCAAATTCAACAACTTTTTAATTGGGTTACTAATTTTTTTTTTAAGAAAAGCATCATTTTGACAATTATACCAGCCCAAACAGTAGTATTCAATTTCTTTGCTTTTCATATTCTCTCATCCACCAAACAAAAGTAAAAAACCATCCTGTTCCCGCCTAAAGCCAAGCCCAATTTATGAAGCACCGATACTCTCGAAGGGAGACGTCGCGGATGCGTATTGGAATGCTTCCTAGATTTATCCATGCTTTGAAATTATGTATCTTTAATTTGAAAAGCATTTGATACATTCCAAATGCTCTGTGTCACGTATCTGAACGTCTCTGAAATTCATCTATTTGCTTTTGTGTCTTTTCTTGCATAGTATTGGGATTAACTGTTTTGCGTGGTAAATGCGTACTAAACTAATACGCAATACTTTGCTTATTCTTAGAGAAGAATCCAAATTAGTGAAATTAACCGAAATCCTATTTTTGAGAATTGTCGGATTTGGCGAATCCGGATTAATTTACATATGGTCTCGGGTGCATGTATCCATACTTCATACTGGCTACTAGTTTTTAAACTAATTCCTAGGTCCTTAATTGGTTCCTCACTATCTTGAGCTTACCATAATACAATTTTAGAAGTTGTAAAAGCTAAAATATACTTGTCTATTTGTAGGGTTCTCCTGTCCTGGAAGTATTTTTCGATTCTCTATATGGTATCCGCATCAGTATCCATGCGACATAGAACGAAATATTTTAAAACTTAGTTTCTTATATATTTTGATTTGTGAACTAGGTTGTAATAACTTAGAAAAGATGCGACTTGGGGACTTCTCATTTACCATAGCTTTATACTAATTAGTGCATACACGAACATGCGACACGACACAATCACTTCACCGACACTTGGACGCACAGATTTTCACTAAATGGAGGATGCAAAACGGTGCATCATTCATATTTTTCCTTAGATCATTCACTGATGTTTGAACCACTAGTGTTCCATCATTCTAATGTATTAGTGATCCATCAACCATCGTCTCTTCACAAAATATCAGTCCCTTAAGTTTTACTTGGCATGCAAGTGTCCAGGTTGTGTTCTAGCCTGTCATTTTTTCTCGCAAGTAAGTCTAGCCTAGCTAGCCACTCTTGTAATTCAGTTATCGCCTATCGGACACCTGTCCAGACAGTGTCACTGTCTGACAAGTATCTGACGTCGGCACGTGACCTTTGGCAAGGTGTCTGTGCTTCATATGATCGGACAAATCCAAAACCCTCTAAATTTACTCTTTAAAGTGATCACCTGTTGCGTGTTCATGCTATGCTTGTACTTTTTGTTGCTGACTTGTGATCACCAGTGTGCTTCAACACTTGATAACATTGAAGACTGGAAGTGGAAGTTAACCATGCTTATGCGCAACGAAGATGAACAAGAAGTGGTGTCGAGGGAGAGAAAAGATAGACGTGATTTCGATCAACTCTCAGCACTTGCAACCCGAATGGGGTTATATAGGTATCTTATGTTCCCCCAGAACATTTGCATCATCTCGCCTTTCCTTGTGATCTATTTTGCGTTCTGAAATCTGTTTCTCTTTGGCAGTCGTCAGTATGCAAGAGTTGTTGTTATTAGTAAGGTCCCACTGCCAAATTACAGGTCTGATCTGGATCATAAGCGTCCACAGCGGGAGGTACTTTCGTACTTTCATTGTCTTGTAGTTGTACTACTTGAATGACGGATATTTTTTTTTTGGTTCCTGTGGAGTATAATTATCTAAGGGTTTTGTTTAGGGAGTTTACTTATTTGAGTACGAGGAGGATGAGTAGTGCTTGTAAATAGGGGAGAAAATTTTGTTCTATTTCACAAACCTAAAAATCCTAATTTCTCTTGCTAGTTCATCTTCTCATTTCAAATGATGTAAACACATTTCAGGTTGTCTTACCTTTTGGGTTGCAAAGAGAAGTAGACGCGCGTCTTAAAGGATACATTTCTAGCAAGTCTGTGAATGAGGAAAACTTCTCAGATAATACCTTTTTAAGATCTAGCAGTGACAGCAGTATCTATAGTTTTACTGATGGAGGAGTTCGTGAGCAAGAGGAGCCCTTGATACGGAAGAGCAGTGTAGCAGACAAGATCCTTCAGCGCAAAAGCTTGCAACTGCATAATAAGCAACAAGATTGGCAGGTTATTTCAGCCTGAAAAGATTATAAGATAACTCCCTTTGCATAGCACCTCATGGAACAATTCTTTTGTTTTGCTAATGAGAGCCTTTGCTTTGCGTTTAGTGCGTGTCTTGGTAGAATCCTGATCACATTGTAATGTGGAAATATAGCTCTTGTTCAGTTCCGCTTGCTTGATACATAAATTTTCAGAGTTAGCCTTTAAGCAACCTTTGTGAATTCTGCCCAATAGCATGATGTAACTTAGATATGAGGTCATCATTCTTCAGACAGGGATGTAATAGCTGTGAGTATAGCACTTGATTTGTCTTGCTAATAATAGGAATCCATTCATGCCATGCTGGAAGCCTGGAAGTACTATTTCAGTGTAATACCTTCCCACCAATGTGCTCTTTTGGGGAAAATGGCTATCCAACAATACCCTTCTTATGCCATGTCTATTGTCTCTTCTTCATTTGTTGCCTTTCTAGACTTAATTGGTTGTATAACCCTTGATGGAGCGGGATGAAAAGAAGGATTCATGCAGTCAACCACAATTGATTGGGACACAAGGCTTTTTTTAATTTTGGTTTGGTTTAGACTTTCCATACATTTTGCTTATTGTCCTAATTTTTGTTTAGCTAGCCTCTAGCCCCCAAAAGAAGGCTATGGTAGTTTGACAATCGATGAAGATTTATGTAGTGCAATTTGAGGAAACTTTGGCTAGCCTGTGCTAGATTTGTGTCAGGATTTTGATGGGAATAATTGTAGCATTAGGGTTTCTAAAAGGCAGAAGTAAAATTGTAGAGTTAGGGTTCCAAAAAGGGAGACCCTGAAATCCTTGACACTGTTTTGCGGCGTTTGGTAGTGATTGACTTGGGGTCTGATGGCGTAGTTACTTAGGTTGATGGCTTGAGTTCTATGATCCGAGGTTCTTCGAAGGGGACGAAGTTTACTTTGGAGCTGACCCTAGACTTTGATGGTCTGGAGGCCTCATCCACCTTTGCTCCTGAGTTCTTTGTGCATATTCTATATTCACCTATGATACACGGAAACGGATACAGACACGGACATGGGGACACGACAATTCTAAAAAAATGGGGACACGGACACGGCGGGGGACATGCCACGTGTATATTTATTTATTTATTTAATGGGGGCGGCTCCGGGGACACAACTTTAGACACTTCATCTTAGCCCTTTAAATCAAGGGTTGAGATTAAAACATTCTCCCTCCTCCCTCTCCATCCTTACACAGTTACACGGTCACCCCTATTCCCCCTCTTGCGTTAAGACTTAAGTGTGAAAGAACTGCAAACAGATTCTTTCTTCCCTCCATATCTCAGGTGACCGAAAACGGCGACCCTTCTCCGGCGGACCCATCTGCAGTGACGGCAACCTTCTCCAGCTGACCCATCTCTTGACCTCCCCTAATTTACCCATATGCAAAAAGGCCATGGGGAACTCGATTTTACACCCACTTTGACCATACAGATTTGTATCTTTCAAAAGTTTTAATCAATTGTAGTATTGTACCAATCCAAGAGACTCGATTTTTATTTTCTCCATCTGGGTCTCAAAATCTTCTCTCTCCTTGGTTGATTTCGCATATGTATTCGTGCTCGGATCTTGTGCATCTATTCTTGTGATTCATGGTGGTATATGCAACTAAAATAAAGAAACGCACTTGAATGATGGAATTTACAAACTGGAATCCACATGTCTGTGCAATTATCCTACACAGATAAGCTACCCATCTTTCAATAGAATTTGCAGTTGGATGCCACATCATTAACCAACTGCAACTTTCAAAACCAGCGAGAGAGAGAGAGAGAGAGAGAGAGAGAGAGAGAGAGAGAGATGTCCGGGGATGGATATGCCGGAGAGGACCTCGCCGGAGACCTGTTTGCGAAATTGCGAGGGATGTGTTCTCTGTTCACTGTTAACGCAACATGGGGAAACCGTGTAAGGATGGAGAGGGAGGAGGGAGAATGTTTTAATCTCAGCCTTTGAAATCAAGGGCTGAGATGGAGTGTCTAAATTTGTGTCTAAAGTTGTGTCCCCGGATCCGCTATATATAATATTTTAAAACTTTTAGGGATAAAATTGAATTTTTTAAAAACTTTTAGGGGTAAAATTAAATTTTTTTAATAACTTTCAGGGGTAAAATTGATTTTTTTAAAACTTTAATGGGTAAATTTATAATTACTCAAAAAATTAGGGTAAAAACTATAATTTAGCATATACATATACCCAAACAGATCATGTTTTTTAAAACTTCAGGGGTTCATGTGCAATTCTATTTTGCCTTTAACACAAACAGATCGTGTTTTTTAAAGATTAGGGCTCCCCGTGTCCCCATCCAAAAAAGTTGCCTAGCCGTGTCCCATGCCACGTGGCGTGTCGGGACACGTTTCCAGACGTGTCCCTGTGTCGGGACACTGCGATACGGGGTCCGGGAGAGGTGTCGGTGCTTTGTGGGTATTCACTGTGGAGGTCATTCCTTTACTTTACCGTGTGTGAGGATTTATGGATTAGGATAGCTGCACCGTTTGGTTGATTGTGTGTGTACAGGGCCCGACGGCGGAGATTACCATTAGATGTGTTCTGCATAGTGGTGACCTGGTTTTCTCTAATCCGGGGATTATTCCTTGGGGCTGGCTCTGTCAATCATGATCTTCAGCTTGGTTGGGGAGTTCACCTATCCCTAGCCCTATCCTTGATTGTTTGATAACATCACAGGCTATTCTTTTACTTTCATGATCTTGCTCTATCGCTTATGGGTGATTATGACGACTGTGGAGCTTGGATGAGGGTGTTTGCAGATTCGGGTGGGCTAGGCTTATGTTTAGCGTAGGGTTATTATGGGGAGTTCCCTCGGGCTTATTGTTTGCCGGTGTTCTACTAGAGACTCATACCCTTGGCGCCGAGTTTTCTGTTGTTGCTACCGTAGTGGAGGTCGGGCGGATCTTAAGCATATGAGTTGATGTGTTCTGTTGTATATGTGATTCTTTAATTCAGGGGCTATCTGTTATTTTAGCAGTTTTAGTTGGATGTGACGAGGCCGATGGTGGGTCTGTCTGGAGGTGTGTTTGCACGTGTTGGCCTAGACTTACTTCGAGCCGGAGTTCTCTCTGGGGCTGTCTTGCCTCCTTCTGACTATTCACGAAGCTAGAGGTTCCTTCCACCTCTGCTCAACCGGGACTGTGTTATATGTGTAGCGGTATATTCATCTCTCTTGGTATTTCCCTTAGGTGAGGCATTTGACACTATCACCACTTAGATATGGTTCTTCCGCAATGCCCATGCTCATGTCATTGATGCCTCTCTTTCCTTTGGGATAGCTAGGCTAATGGGACGTGAGCACGGGCTAAATCACATTCCATACAGTGGGGGCTTCTTGGACCCACTACATGTTATCCAATTATGTGCATGCTTTTGATTTTACCCTAGCCTTGCGGGTTGTGCACGGCATTAAAACAACTATTTGCTACGCTTATTGCATTTTTGCTTATTTGCACCTATGCTGGCAGGATGTGCTAGTACTCCTTATTTTCCCACCCTGGCGGGTTGTGCCGGGACCACGCACTTTTTCTTTTCTTTCTTTTTTCCTTCTTTTTTTTTTTTTTTCATTTTTGTCCTCCCTAGGGTATGCCCCTTGTAGGTTGTACATTTGCTTAACCCCTTTTAATTTCAAGCTAATTTACCCCCAAAAAAAAAAAAAATCCATGACACTATTATTTTTCCAATAAGAACTGCACTCATTTTATATAAAGCCGCGAGGGTGCTCTGTGAGTTCCAGAAATTCCCTTTTCCTCTTTCCAATGCTTTGCCTCCTAAGAAGTTTCTAGTCAGTACGTTCCTTACTTTAAACAGAGATCACTTGAGGTAACAAGTCCATGTTGTCGACCAACTCAACCCTAAACATTGTTGGGTCGAGTATGTCATTTAGCTTATATGCATACGTTTGCACTCATCTTGGTACTTCCTCCTAGTGCTTTATTACTTTGTTCTTTGCCTAGAGAGAGCAGCATTTTGTGATCTATGGTTGATAAATCACAAAATAATGTTCTGATGAATTACAGTTCTAATTTTGGTCGGCTGTCGAATTTGGTAACCTTTTATTGTATACAGCCTACCATTTTCTTTCCCTGAAATTTGAAATTTAAGCAGAATCCCACTAATCTTCGTAGTATTGGAAGCTTAAGTTATGTTGATTTTCATATGTTCAGTTATCTGGTCCATGGGGGTGGATTTTCCCGTATCACAGTTACCTCTTGAATGATTTCAATGCGTTACATTCCATGCCTTCACTTTTATATGTTAAAGAAACTGCCTCCAGATGTAATTTTGACAAATTACTATTTTATAGGAATCTCCAGAAGGCCAAACGATGTTAGAATTTCGAAGAAGTCTCCCAGCGTATAAAGAGAAAGATGCATTATTAAACTTCATTACACAAAATCAGGTACTTGATGACTTGCTTATTTGTCGATCTCATTTTGCTTGCTAATTTTAAGCTTTCTTCATTTATATCTTTGGAGTCTAACATGAGGAATTGTGGTGGCAGGCCTTCTTAAAACTTTAAATGCGCAATTGCAGCCTCTTAATCTGTAATTGAACTTATTTGTATTTATTTAATCCTGTATTATATCTGCAGGATCTTCGTGTTATAGCAAGCATTATTTTAGTTCGCAATCGATGTGGTTGTATTTGGCCCTCGGGCAAGTGTCTTTGTGTGCTGGCAAATATCTCATCGTTCTAGAGATTGATGGTTCTTAACTTCACGTATCTTGTTTTAGTTTCTATTCTGTGATGCCCCAAAAACATGGACACTTCAAAGCGTGTTCAATGCTTTTCCTTGTGCATTTTTTTGATGCAAAGTATTCACCCTTAATATGTTTACAATCATTTCAATGATGAAGACGTCATTCTCTAAAACAACCTTCTGCGATTGTTTTGAATTCTTTAGAAAGCATTTGCTATGTGAATATCTTAACGATGGAGTTGTGGCCTTAGCAATTGTAAATAGCTAATTGCCGTTACGTCATCGGGAAATTATAGAAGTATAGATTCTAATATCTATCAGGCGGTGTTCTGCATTTTTTTTTCTTCAAAAAATCACCCAAGTCGTTTTTTCAATATTTATGCTGCTCCAATGTTGGCTATTAAGTAATGTGGAGATAAAGTTATGCTCAAGCAGATCTTCTTGATAACCCTATGAAGTGGCTGTTATTTGAGAATCTGGTCATAGTACATGCGGTTTTCATCTCTATTTTTTTTGTCGTAATGAATTTGCAGGTGGTGGTTGTGTCGGGTGAAACAGGATGCGGTAAGACCACACAACTTCCTCAATATATCTTGGAGTCTGAAATTGAAGACGGTCGTGGAGCTTCCTGTAGTATTATTTGTACTCAACCCAGACGAATATCTGCTATGTCAGTTGCCGAAAGAGTTGCTGCAGAGCGAGGTGAAAATCTTGGAGAATCTGTATGTTTCTGCCTCAGCTTATTGAATTCTTGACGCATTGCCCTGCGCCTCTGAATAGTTACATTGCCTTTGGAAAATGGAACTAAAATAATCTTTGCATTTGTTTTTCCTTTCATTTCAAAGGTTGGGTATAAAGTACGGTTGGAAGGAATGAAAGGGAGGGATACTCGTCTTCTCTTTTGTACCACTGGCATTTTGTTAAGGAGATTGCTTGTTGACCGAAGCTTGAAAGGGATATCTCATGTTGTTGTTGATGAGATTCATGAACGTGGGATGAATGAAGGTAATTCTGGAATTGATTGAACTTCCATTATGTTTTTTTTTTTGTTGGGTATTTTTGCTGAAACAGTCAATTTTATGGCAGATTTTCTCCTTATTGTTCTAAAGGAACTCCTTCCTCGTCGTCCAGAATTGAGGTTGATTTTGATGAGTGCAACCCTGAATGCTGAGCTTTTCTCCTCATACTTTGGTGGTGCTCCTATGATCCATATTCCTGTAAGTTTAGCATACAATTAACCGGGGCTATAGGGATGATGTTAAATCCATCTGTTATGGTAATGGTTATATTTTCCTGCGATGTTCTTCTGGAATAAAGTTATTAGCTACTGGGTTTCTGATACTTGAAATATCTTGTCGACGTTTCTTTGATCTATATCTGCCTTTCTATGTATTTTTTTTTGTTATTTCACAATAGGCCTGTTGCAGTGCATATATTGTGGATGAAATTTAGAATCTGAGTTATGCTCGAAGTACCACTATTTCTTTAGATTGATTAGTGAATGACCTTATAGAGTATTGCATTTGATGTTCTGTTTTTCTTAATTTTCTTGGCAAGAAAGGATGACAAAATGCCCTCTTGGTTAGAGTAGGTAGTCAACCAAATAGTGTTGGTCTCGACGGTGGTTGATTGGGTGAACTTGGGCTTGACTCGCTTGACCTATCCTTAAAGCATAATGCTTATCAACCACTATTGGTTGCAGGCTTCCATCAATATCGGTCTTTGGGAGGTTTTAGACTTACGTTTTGCATTTAATAAGGTGGTAGTGTAAGACTCAAACCTAATTTTCAAGAAAAGGAAAAAAGATGCAAACTGGACCTCGAATGGGATAAACTAGATTTGCATGTAGTGGCTGCTTTTATTCCTTTTTTTTTGTGTGGTGATCTATCCACTGGACTTGTGGCATTTTCCCTCTAGTATGCGTTTTTCCACCTAATGAATCAAATATCTGGTGACTATGATCAAAGGGGAAGCATATTCACAGTATGTAGAGGAATATTCTATTATTTTTTGATTCTTAGTATTCAAAACCATGTCCACCACTTATATAAACTATGTTTCACTCTTCTCAGGGCTTTACATACCCGGTTCGAAGTCATTTTTTGGAGAACATTTTGGAAGCAACTGGGTATAGGCTAACTTCATATAACCAAATCGATAATTATGGTCAAGAAAAGATGTGGAAAATGCAGAAACAATCTCTCAGAAAGAGGAAGAGCCAGATTGCTTCAGCTGTAGAGGTATAAGAATCTCATGAAGTAATATTCTCCTTATTGTGTTGCAAATTCTGTTAATAAGCAACCTTACTTGTTGAATAGGATGCACTTGAAGCAGCTGATTTTATGGGTTATGGTCCACGAACGAGGGAGTCTTTATCCTGTTGGAACCCGGATTCAATTGGTTTTAATCTTATTGAACACGTGCTGTGCCATATTTTAAAAAAGGAAAGGCCTGGTGCTGTTTTGGTATTTATGACTGGTTGGGATGACATAAATTCTTTAAAAGATCAGCTCCAAGCTCATCCGCTCCTGGGAGATCCAAGCAGAGTTTTACTGCTTGCATGCCATGGTTCCATGGCTAGCTCCGAGCAGGTAACCTTAGCACCAGCTTTTTATTCTGTGTTTCATTTTCAAGACTGTTAAGGGAGAATGCCCTGATAATGTACAGCGTGTTTCTATTTTTTCTACATAGAAACGGTAATGGTGGTGGTTTCTCCGCCTTTGAGCCTTATGAGGCCTGGCTCGAAGAAACCAACTTGAGTCTTTATGCGCGTGTATTATCAAGTTTGAGCAGTAAACTGTTGCACTGAGGCTTGCCTTATATTTGAGAAACATGCAATCCTGTGATTGAGAGATTTCAAGGCAAAGGCCGTGTGGGTGCTGTTATTGAAAGTTTCAGGGCAATTAGGAGGGTTGAAAAAGCGTCAACCATAAAAAATTGATGAGACCTATGTGGCACGGATACTTTGCCAAAGGCAACGTACTGGTGTTAGACACTCTCTGGACACGGGCACGCTTTAGACACATGCGTGACACTCAATTTCAAAATGTTCGAATTTTTTTGCATTATTTTCAGTTGGCCACTCTTGACGCGCTCAAACTCTCTCCTGAAACGCTCTAGACACATGTCCGACACTCAGTTTCAAAGTGTTGGAATTTTTTTGCATTATTTTCAGTTTGAAACTCTCCGAACATGCTTGGACACCCCATGGAAATGCTCAGGACACTTTTCTGACATTTTGGGGTAAAATGCTGTTATAAAATCATTCAAAATCAGTTGAAATTATAAAAATCAGAAGTTGTAAGTGCGGAGAAACTAAAATTTTTTCATACCCAAAACATGAAAGGTAGGTCTCTTTCTCCTCTTGTTTGACTAAAATCTCCCTCCTTTTCTTTCCTTGTGTCTCTCTATCTCCTCTCCTACTGCCTCTTTCATTCTCTTGCTTCAACGAGAATATATTTAGAAAGATGGAATATTTATGTGAGAGCTATAATGGTGGAAATACGAATGTGGGACAATGGTGAAAATGTGGAATATGTATGTTATGACTTATGATAAACTAAACTTCTATCTTCTCTAGCGATTCCTTTTTTGGGGGGTGTTTTCTTCATTAATCTTACGAAAACAGTTTTTCTTCATATATTGCATTTTATATAGATGTTTTACTTCATTAATCTTACTATAACATCTATATAAAATGCAATATATGTGGAAAAACACTAACGTGTCCTCCAATGTGTCGTGTCCTCTATTTTTGTGCAAATTTAAGTGTCGGCATGCCTGTATCATGTCCCTTGTCTGTGCGGGGCTACATACCAGGAGACTTTAATAGAGTACTTTATCAAGCTTATCCTCGTATTTTATATCCTTGTCCTTTATTCGTGTCTGAGTTGCCAAGAGTTTGGAGAAGTCAAGCAACATGATTTCCTTTCGGAAAAGGTAGTGAATGGGTTGAGATTCGGTCGGGGATGACAATGGGATGAATCTAGCACCCACATCAACCTGCTATTACTAATACTGTGGGGTTTGGGAGTAAATGACCAGGGTTGGGGCAGGGGTGCGGAAGTTATACATCTTGACAGGAGTTTGCGACGTGGTAGAGGTTCAGGGAGGTTCACTTCCCGAACATGCTGTACTTATGCTGTAAAATCGGAAAATACCCTTCTTTTTATGTAAAAATAGTAGTGCCCCTCATTCACCTTCTAGCTTCTTTCTTCAATCACCAAGGAATGCAACACTCTTTCACTTTTCTCTTGAGGACAACTCTTCGATAGGCACATGCTGCACTTCTTCTCTTTCCAATCCTCTAGGGTTAAAATTGTTCGATAGCTTGATACATATTGGGCCATTTTCTAAGAGCTTAGTTTTACCAGTATAATTGGTTATCTAACGTAGTAACGTGGATTTTAAGGGCCATTTTCTAATGTAGTGGATTTTAAGGGTAGTAATGTCATTTCTAGTCCTTGTGCTAGCGGGTCTATAAATAGGTGTCTAGAGTCCTCATTATGTAGTTTTTCGATATATTGATTAAAGAATATTAAGAGTTTTTGCTCCTTGTATCCCTTTAGAGATTTATCTCTCTCTTCGGTTGAAGCCCCTTATGTTTTGGTTGTCACCAAAGTTGGATGAAGTCGTTTTTGATTAGCCAATGAGTGAAGATTTTGGAGACCCAAAACTTGATGATTGCTTCAATTATTTGCCCGCCGAGTTGCACGTGGTGCAAGGGGTGTTTGAATTGGCTCCTTTTCCTTGCACACTCTATTCGGGATTACCAAAAGAGGGAAAAGATGATTTGAGACAGCTTGTTGACCCTTTGGGTTTTGTCTTCAAGAAAGCAAGTTTTGAATATAGGTGGTGACTTTTCAACGTGCTAAGGTGGATAGTTCTTGGTGCAACTTGAGAGTGTGTGTGATGTGCTACTACGACGATATTTTGTTTCACAAGACGCATGGCACATGGATGATTTCATTGCACGTAAGCATGGACGTAGGGGATGCACACAAACGAAAACTTGTATTGAAGATGGGTTATTGCACAATGGTGATCATGATCAAAGAATGCAGCCACATGCCTAATCTAAGGCTGCATAATTAATGCTTTTATGCTTTTTTTTTTCCTCATTATTTTGTTGTTTTTGTGTCTTGTTGTCCAACTTGAGGACAAGTTTTTTTTTTAAGAGGGTGAGTCTGATGCAGTAGATTTTAAGGGTAGTAATGTCATTTCTATTCCTTGTGCTAGTGGGTCTATAAATAGGTGTCTAGAGTCCTCATTATGTAGTTTTTTGATGTATTGATTAAAGAATATTGAGAGCTTTTGCTCCTTGTATCCCTTTAGAGATTTATCTCTCTTATGAAATCTACCCTCGATTGGGTTTGCGAAATTGAAATCTAGGCTTCTTCAAGTTCTGTTGTATATCTTCTCTAAAATCTGCGTTGGCAATCAGTTTTTTTACTCTGGTGTAGTTCTCTAAGATCTGCAGCTGAAAACTGTTCGGCATCGGTTCTTCTTCTTCCTCCTATTTGCATCTGTTCGGCATCGGTTCTTCTTCTTATTCGCATGTTCTAGTTTTGCACTGCTCAACACCTTCACAGTAGTTGATTCGCACCAGTTGATTTGCAGTAGTTGATTCGCACCAGTTGATTTGCAGTTATTAATTCACGACAGTTGATTTGCAACAGTTGATTTGCAGTAGTTTATTCATAGTATTGATTCGCAGCAGTGGATTTGCAGTAGTGGATTTGCAACTCACGATGCTCTCCGGTTTCGCATCATGAGTTTGAGGGGGGTGTGAAGTATAATTTAGGATTTTAGTTAATTGTTTGGTTTCAGTTAAATTATTAGGGTTAAATTGTTAGGGTTTCAGTTAATTGTTATTTATCTTTTATGTTCCGGGTAGTTTAGTCCTTTTATGTTATTATGGTTTTGCTAGGGTTATTAGGGTTAGCCTATATAACCCTTTCATTAGTCTTGTAATCTCTCAAACTTTCTAATGCAGTAAGATTGTTTTCGTTGTTTCTCTTCTCTCTTTTGCAATGTCTTATAAGATATGTGTCCTAAAGAAAATGTTTTTTTCTCTTTGAGACTGTGTTTAGTGGGTGGAACAAAATAGGTCATCATTTTTTATGGTTGGACCAAGCAGCCGAAACAAGGGATCAAACTCCTTCCCGGTAGTGACAAATATGATGAACTTCTCCTAACAACAAAAAATTAGGCCCCCATGGCCATTGGCACTTGGCAGTTTGACATCAGGAAGAAAACTCTGATAGTTTAGGAACCGCAACCAAGTAGAGAAACTACAAGGGGGCTATTGAATTATATTCTTAAATTTAGAGATGCTGAATTAATTTGATCTTGTTTGCATAAGTATGTTTATACGTTACTGTGTTTTGCTGAAATTTTAGTTTTACATGGACACAATAAAGCACTATCAGAGCTAATGATCTTTTTTCTTCATATTCCTTACTTCTTGTAATTTTTTTGAGCTTTGCTTGTGATGCTTGATGATTTGTCATTTAAATATTGCACTAGAAGATAACCCTTCTGTCTTTATCACGGGGAAAACATGACCATGGTTTACTTTTCAATTCATTACGTACTTGGCATTTTGCTGGCATAAATGATGAGAAAATAACTTAAATTTCTGCTTTCTTGATGCTTTTTATTGACCTCACTTTCTCTTTTTACTGGTTCACAATTTAGAGGTTAATATTTGAGAAACCTGAAGATGGAGTTAGGAAAATAGTTCTGGCCACTAACATGGCTGAGACAAGCATCACGATTAACGACGTGGTCTTCGTGGTTGATTGTGGAAAGGCCAAAGAGACATCATATGATGCTCTGAATAATACTCCATGTTTGCTTCCTTCATGGATCTCCAAGGCTTCTGCGCGTCAGGTAAAATTCTTATGATGTGGATTTGAGTTATAAATGTTGTATGTTTCTTATGGGATAACCTTTCAGTGGGAAAACCACTGAATGGTATTAGGTTATCGAGGTAATTTATTTTGGTCTGCATATGATTTTCAAATGGCTTAGTCTATAATAGTTTGTTGGGGTACCGACTGTTTAAATATCGTCAATTAGTTGACAATGACAATATCAATACCCATGTAATTCCAAATAAATGGGAATATGGGCCAGGGAAGACTGGAGACACTCCTAACTTTTTCCAATAGATGCAATAAACTCCTGCTCTCAAAAAGTTTAATGCCGAAATAATGGCTCTCCTATACCTCAAACAATTGAGAAACTCAAGGGACAGTATTCCATCGAACCATTCTCCTAAATCAAAGCCAGAAGGCATTAGAGAGGCCACGATGTTAATTGGTTGATATTTAAGAAATTTGTTTGGTAGACAATTCAGTTTGTCTTTTTGAAAACTCCAGTTTTCAGAGGAAATATTAAAAAAATCTTTGAATTCCGAAAACCGTCTCCTTGAAATATACATACATACATACATATACATATATTTATTTATTTATTTGATCAGAGAAATGATGGTTTGTTCTTTCGACAATTGTTTATGCAAATTACTTTTGAAGATACCAACCAAACAACGTTTTAGTTGTTCAATGAATACCACTTATACGGCTTTTTTGATGTGTAATCCTAGTTCCCTCCATTGTGCAGAGAAGAGGAAGAGCTGGTCGTGTTCAACCAGGCGACTGTTACCATCTATATCCTCGATGTGTATATGATGCTTTTGCTGATTATCAACTTCCCGAACTTCTAAGGACACCTTTGCAGTCTCTATGCTTGCAAATAAAAACCTTGCAACTTGGGAGTATTTCAGAGTTCCTGGCAAGGGCTTTGCAACCACCGGAGCCTTTATCTGTAAGTTTCAGATGATACGTGCATGTAATCTTCAGACCGTGTTACTTGAACCTAAGCAGAAGACATAAATATGGGGTTTTGAGTTAGATTAGATCACTTCATAATTTCCATTCTTATTCAGGGGTTAAAACTCAACACTCTAACCTTAAGATTGTGGGTTCGAGTGTGAATATAAACTCTTTGCCCATTTAATGTCAGAAGGTTAGGTTAGCCAAGCAACCCCTCCCAGACACCCATTTATGCCTACAAACTTTGTGTGCTTTTTAGTTTTATATTCTGGGTTCAAATTGCTTCTCCTCGTCTCATTAACATCATCTATTTTCAAACTCTTTGTAGTGTCTTTGGATAATCGTTTCTTTGCAGGTTCAAAATGCTATTGAATATTTAATGGTCATTGGGGCTTTGGATGAGAATGAAAATCTGACGGTGCTAGGTACATAATAATGTGGATCGTTCCATTGATTCTCTGCACATGTAGTTGCCCTTCTAAGCTGCTTTCTGAAAACATTTGTAGAAGTATTCTGTGATGACAAACCAAAGTTACATTTGCTGCTTCGCAGGACGCAACTTGTCAATGCTTCCGGTTGAGCCGAAACTGGGGAAAATGCTCTTATTTGGAGCTATTTTCAACTGCTTGGATCCAATAATGACTGTCGTTGCTGGTCTAAGTGCCAGAGATCCATTCCTGATGCCATTCGACAAGAAGGATGTAAGTTGTCTAATACTTCCTGATAAAGCTCATTTTATATAGTTCAGTTGTATGTTTTGCTTTTGTTTATTTGTTTGTTGTTGATGTAGCTGCTACTGTTTCTTTGTTGTGGGTTTTTTTTTTTAAATGTGATAATCGCCCTTTTATTAGCTTTTTATGCTCTAAGTACATCAGAGCATTGAGTTATCTCTTGTTTTTAGGTGGACACGAGAATTTAGTATCGTCAAACTTCATTCAATCTGTAGCCCCGTATATTGGTCAAGCACTGCATGCCTAAGTTGGGGTTTACAACCTGAAACTGCATCAAATCTCAGTGCTATATTTGCAGCGTGCAGCAATGAGGCATGCTTAATGTGGATGTAATTCTAGAATCTATGCAGTTCTAATGTTTATTACTGGTACATGTCATGCCAGTAATATTGCCCTAAGAGAGAGAGCAATTAGGGGAAGGAAATATTTGTGTCTTGTACTCAGTGTCACATATAAAATTGTGTAAAGTTAGACAAAGCAATTGAGAGGCCAAAATTAGGGTTCTGTTCTCATTACGTAGAACTTAGAGCATCTCCAACAAGGCCTCTCCTCTCTAAAATGAAGAGTGGAAGTGACACATTGAGGGGAAATTTTGTAATTTATGTCCTCTTTTTCTTAAAGAGTTGTACTGTTTGGAGGGACCCATCCACCTTTTTGTCACATCCACTCATCAAATTAATTTTCGGCTCAATAAAATTAGAGAGCCGAAAATTAATTTGGGGAGTGGATGTGACAAAAAGGTGGATGGGTCCCTCCAAACAGTACAACTCTTTAAGGAAAAGAGGACATAAATTACAAAATTTCCCCTCAATGTGTCACTTCCACTCTTCATTTTAGAGAGGGGTGGTCCTATTGGAGTTGCTCTTATACAAGAGTGAAAAAGAGAAATTACACTATGATCCTAAACTATTAACTTAATTGCATGAGTAGATAGATACAATCTAATTACACATTTACACCCACAACTTAACACTCCCCCTCAAGTTGGTGCGAAGATATCAATCAAGCCCAACTTGAACACATTGGGGTGGAAACTCTTGCTGCCAAGCCCTTTCGTGAAAATATCAGCTAATTGGTTTTCGGATCGCACAAAAGGCATACATATCAACCCCTCGCTCAACTTTTCCTTGATGAAGTGCCTGTCAACCTCTATATGCTTCGTTCTGTCATGTTGAACAGGATTGTGAGCAATGTTTATGGCAGCTTTATTGTCGCAGTAGAGTTTCATAGGACCATTATCAAAAATTCCCAAATCATGTAATAAAGTTTGGAGCCACAAGAGCTCACAAACACCATGAGCCATAGCTCTATACTCGGCTTCTACGCTTGACCTGGCAACCACTGATTGCTTCTTACTCCGCCAAGTCACCAAATTTCCCCCAAGAAAAGTGCAATAGTCAGAAGTAGAGCGTCTATCATCCACAGAACGAGCCCAGTCGGCATCAGTAAATGCCTCTAATCGTAGGTGACCATGATTAGAGAACAGTATTCCTTTTCCTGGAGCTGATTTGAGATACTTCAAAATACGATAAACTGCATCCAGGTGTGAAGTACGAGGATCATGCATAAACTGACTAACCACGCCCATTGCATAACTAACATCTGGTCGAGTGTGAGCTAAGTATATTAGTCGACCCACAAGCCGCTGATATCTCTCTTTGTCAGTGCGCTCCCCCAAATCAGTACTAAGGTGATGATTTCCCTCGATAGGAGAATCTGCAGGTCTACAACCCAACATACCCGTTTCTTCCAAAAGATTAAGAATATACTTCCGTTGGGAGATAAAAATACCTCTATCAGACCTTACCACTTCCATACCAAGGAAGTATCTTAGTGAACCCAAATCCTTAATCTCGAATTCTTTAGCCAGACTAGACTTAAGATTAAGAATCTCCTCCACATCATTGCCTGTCATTATTATATCATCAACGTAAACAATAAGGACAGCAATCTTACCAGTACCTCCCTTGATGAACATAGTATGATCTGCATGGCTCTGTCGGTAACCAAACCTCGACATAGCCTTTGAAAATCTTCCAAACCACGCTCTAGGTGACTGCTTCAACCCATAAAGAGCCTTTTTCAATCTACACACTTTTCCCTCAGTCTGGGAAGAAGAAAAACCTGGTGGGATAGCCATGTACACCTCCTCCTCTAACTCACCATGGAGAAATGCATTTTTCACATCAAACTGGTGAAGAGGCCAATTCAAATTGGCAGCACAAGAGAGGAGAGCTCGCACAGAGTTCATTTTTGCTACGGGGGCAAACGTCTCCTCGTAGTCAATACCATAGGTTTGAGTGAAACCCTTGGCAACAAGTCTTGCCTTGTATCGCTCAACTGTACCATCCGCATTCTGTTTAACAGAGAAAACCCATTTGCATCCCATTGGTTTCTTCCCTCTTGGAAGAGATACTAGCTCCCAAGTGCCGTTCTTTTTCAAAGCCGTCATCTCCTCTACCATAGCTTCTTTCCACTTAGGTATTATGAGTGCATCCTTCCAATTCTGTGGAATAGATATAGAAGAAAGAGACGAAACAAAGGCATAGTACGAAGGAGATAAACGATCATAAGAGACAAACTGGGAGATAGGATGCTGAGTACATGATCTAACACCTTTCCGAAGAGCAATAGGAAGATCATCAGAATTAACAATAGGAGGTTCATCAGAATTAACAAGAGGAGGTTCAATGGGAGAAGAGTCATTACCAGATGAGTCAGCTGAGGAGTCCGGAACTGGAGCAAGTGATTGCGATTGACAAGGTGGTATTGCATAGTTGGACTTTCCTTTTTTCCTGCTAGTGTAGGTCTTTAAGTTAGACCCTTGCAGTCGCTGTATACCTTCTCCCTCATCACCACCAATGTCATGTGTAGCTTGTTCGACAGATATTGATTCCTCTCCAGACTTTTCATTCTCCCCCTTACCATGATTATTATAAAACAGTGTCTCCCCCTCACCATAAAACATCTCTTCCTCCTGCCTATGCTCCCCCTGAAGAGATGGAGTAGAGGGAGAGAAAAAAGACTCTGTTTCCCAAAAAGAGACATCCATAGAGACAAAATATTTCCTAGAATGAGGATCATAACATTTATAGCCCTTCTGGGTAGGAGAGTACCCAATAAAAACACATTTATGGGCTTTATGACCTAACTTGCCACCAGAGGGATGAGGAGCACGAACAAAACACACACAACCAAAAACACGTGGGGGAAGAGTTGTGGCACGAAAACTGCTAGGGAGACACTCAAGGGGAGTTTTAAAGTTAAGAACACTGGATGGCATGCGATTAATAAGATAAGTTGCAGTCAAAATGGCTTCTCCCCACAAGTATTTGGAAACATTCATGGTGAATAAAAGAGAGCGAGCTACCTCAGCTAAATGACGATTTTTGCGTTCAGCAACTCCATTTTGTTGTGGAGTGTCAACACAAGTCGTCTGAAAAAGAATACCATTTTCATCCAAAAAAGCCCGAAAAATCTTATCTATATACTTAGTACCATTGTCACTACGGAGAATTTTGATATGCATATCAAATTGAGTGCATATCATCGCATGAAAAGATTTAAAACAAGAAAAAACTTCATTTTTTGATTTAAGTAAATACACCCAAGTGGCACGAGAATAGCAGTCAATAAAAGTGACAAACCACCGATGACCCTTTAAAGAGGTAACAGGTGAAGGACCCCACACATCAGAATGGATAACCATAAACGGAGAGTCACTCCTTCTATTGATAGGAGCATAAAAGGAACGTTTATGTTTACTTAGCTCACAAGCTTCACAAAAAAATTGACTCCGAGAACAATGTTTAATTAAATTAGGAAATAGTTTTTCCAAAATCCCAAATGAAGGATGACCTAACCGACGGTGCCATTGATGTAACATAGAGAGAGCTGAACCAGTATCTGCTTGCAAAGCTAGACCACATGATTGGGGTGAATGAGATGGGTGAGGTGCAGATTCCAAAAAATAGAGGCCCCCATGTGCTTTACCACTGCCAATCACTTTCCCTGTATCCAGTTCCTGAAAAACACAATGGGTAGGAAAAAATGTTACAGAGCAATTCAAAGATTGGGTAAGACTACTAACAGATAGAAGGTTAGTAGAAAAATTGGGAACATGAAGAACTATAGAAAGGGAAAGGGTTGGAGAACAATGAATAGAACCTTTCCCGGAAATAGTTGATAGAGAACCATCAGCAATTCTGACCTTATCCTTACCAGAACATGTAGAATAAGAGTCAAAGAGTGATGAGCAACCTGTCATATGATCTGTTGCACCAGTACCTATTATCCATGGAGAAGAGCTAGAGGCAGTAAAAACATTAGCATGGATACCTTTGTGAGCAAAGAAATCAGTGGCAGTGGAAGCAGAAGCGGTGGTAGATAGAGCATCAAGCTTTGCCAGAAGGCGCCTGAGAGTTTGTAACTCTCCCTGGGAAAAAACATCAACCTGGGCAGTTTTGAAAGCATTCATAGAGAATAAATGGTAACGAACTGCTAAAGAACCTTAAGATAATAACCGGATAAGACTCCAAAAGCGTGGAACAGTCCCCAAATGGTTCCAAACAGTATCAAACAGTGCCAATTAACACCAGATACCCAATAGCAAACCGACAGAGCCAGTGAACGTGAACAACCCAGTCAACTTCGAGTGCAGTAGGGAGCAAAACACGACCTCCCAGTCAATCTCGAACCAAGTCCAGTCGATTTCAAGGTCAAATAGAGTCAATCCAGCCAACTTGAGTAAACCCAATCAACTATAAGACCTAAAAACGAGTGTTGTTGGTGTTGTAGAGACAAAAAAAAAAAAGAGAATACCCAGACAGATTTCTAGAGCGAGCAACTTGAGATGAACAGTGATCAATGAACAGTAATTGCGATGAACAGTAGCGCGATGAACAGTAGCGCGGTGAACAGTATGCAGTGAACAGTAGTTCGATGAACAGTGTGCGATGAACAGTACTGGTTGTAGGGTTTTGTTGTTGTTGAGGAGAATACTCACTCAACTCACAACAATGGTGGAGAATACTCACACACACCACAGCGTAGCGATTAGATCAAAAGCTTTGATACCATGTAAAGTTAGACAAAGCAATTGAGAGGCCAAAATTAGGGTTCTGTTCTCATTACGTAGAACTTATACAAGAGTGAAAAAGAGAAATTACACTATGATCCTAAACTATTAACTTAATTGCATGAGTAGATAGATACAATCTAATTACACATTTACACCCACAACTTAACAAATTGAGTACCCAGCGATGGAGTGGATGGCCCCCATTGTTTCTAGTGGGCTTTTTATTGTCGTTTTTGTAATTTTGGTGGCATTTTGTTGGCTCTGCTTGCTTGGAGTCTGGTGGCATTGGAATTCAACTCTGGGCGGCATCTTGTTTGTAATGAAGATTTATACTCGCTACCTAATTTTTGTCCAAAAACAGAATAGGGAAAAAAAATTTCCCCTACCTCATTCTCCCTCTCTTTCTTAGTCCTTTGAAATCTCACCAGATTTGGATTTAATATTCTCCTTGTCCTTCTAGTCTTTTCAGAACCTCTAAACTTTTGTTGTTTCTCATCTGTTATGGTTTTTCAAATTGTCCTTAGTGGCTTCACCTATTGCAGCTTGCAGAGTCTGCAAAGGCCCAGTTCTCTTCACGTGATTACAGCGACCATCTTGCTCTTGTCCGGGCATATGATGGTTGGAAAGATGCTGAAAGACATCAATCTGGTTATGAGTATTGTTGGAAGAATTTCCTTTCTGCACAAACTCTGAAAGCCATTGATTCTCTTCGGAAGCAGTTCTTTTATTTGCTTAAGGACATTGGTCTTCTGGATAACACAGAAATTTGCAACACGCGGAGCCATGACGAGCATTTGATCCGTGCTATCATCTGTGCGGGTCTGTTCCCTGGCATATGTTCTGTTGTGGTGAGTTATGGATTTGTCTTTTCTTTCTGGGGACATGATATTCTTGTTATTTTTCTTTTTGCTGCCATTTGTTACTTAATATCTCTACCAACATTCATAGAACATTTCTTTTACCCCCTTGTAATCTTTCATTTCTTCCTTGTTTTAATTTCTGGCATACACAATTTATTACTCATTGGGATTTGGTTTTCCTTTTGGTTGGAAAAAGTGTTCTGTTCCAGAGTTCCATCCAAATGTTAGGGTGGTATATTAGTTGTCTTTTTCTTTGCTGTGGTCATTGAAAATCAACCACAACTGATTGAGTTTTTATTTACAGAACAAAGAGAAGTCTATCTCATTGAAAACAATGGAGGATGGTCAGGTACTTCTGTACTCGGTAAGTTTCTCATCTTTTGCTGCTATGGTGTTCAGTGAGGCATTGTTCAGGAGCTTTGGTTTATTATTGTAGCAATAATTAAATCTTGGTATTGTATATGTGCTTTAATGTGGAATTTGTTTCCTCCTTTCATGCAGAATTCTGTGAACGCCCAAGAACTCAAAATTCCACACCCTTGGCTTGTTTTCAATGAAAAGGTTAAAGTGAATTCTGTATTTCTTCGGGATTCAACAGCTGTATCTGATTCTGTGGTTCTTTTATTCGGAGGAAACGTTTCTGGAGGGGGCCTGGTAAGTTTTGTATTCCATTTGTTCTCAATATTGTCATCTAGATCATAAGTTTCTCGCTGATAAGTTTCTAATTCCATCGGTTCTCAATGTTATCAGTAATGCCAGTTGTTTCAAAAAAATAGTTTTTATAATTTTATTGTGGCATAATTTTTACTCGGATCATTTTCTGCTTTTCATAGGATGGACACTTGAAAATGTTGGGAGGATACTTGGAATTTTTCATGAATCCTGCCTTAGCAGATACATATCTAAGATTGAAGAAAGAGCTTGAAGAACTTATTCAAAAGAAGGTAATTATTTTGTTGTGCTTTGGAAATTGCCTTAATGGATGGGAAGGTGGGTGTCAGGTGGGATGTAATAAGCATTCCCTAGGGAATGGATTTTGGGTTTTCTCTGAGTTGGTGTTGGGAAACGAAAACGAATCCCAGAGATGGCAAGCACAGGTCAGACTAATATAAGTAAAATTTCTTTGGCTTGATCTCGCTTAAATCAGGAACATTTGATTTGAAGCAGAATGATCACCAGCTCAATCGAACCTCTCGATCTTCTGCCTTATTCCTTCCTATGTCTGATCACCTAAGAAGCACCGACACGCTGATTGGCTTTAGGTGCCAGTGTCCCAGATGTCTCGGACACGAATTCGTCTGGACACACCCCGGACACATGTCCCGGACGCGTTTGACTGTGTCCGCCGTGTCGTTGACCGTTTCCCATTGCATTGTTATTCTTTTCCGGGACACGTGAGGGACACTTCTCTGACACGAAGGAGGTGAGAGAGAGAGAGAGAGAGAGAGAGAGAGAGAGAGAGAGAGAGAGAGCTGATGCGCCGACAATGAGAGCGTGAGAGCCAGATTGAGTCTCTCCAGCAGCTATCGAAAGAGAGACCTGATGCTCTGCGGCTGCTGTTTGCTGCTTTAATTCCTTAGGGTTGGACTTGGGCCATTTTTGGGCTGTATTTCTTATTAAGGCTTTTGGGCTCTATTCTTTTTTAAGGCTTTGGGCTCTATTCTTTTTGAAGGCTTTGGGCTGTAATTCTTTATTCTTTTGGGCTCTACTCTTTATTTTTATGGTATGCACTTGGGCCATCTTTATTATTTAAGGGATCCCTTACTTAAATGTAGATTAGTGCTTCTTTTATTAAGATTTTGTATGTTAAAAGTCAAAAAGTGCCCACTGTTATGCAACAAAAATGATATAAGAAATATATATTTTTGGATAAAATATGTAAAAAATATATTCTCAATAAAAAAATATAATGCAGCCTCCCTCCATCCCAAAAAGAACGTTCAAAAACACTATTCACAACTCATAGAATTATCTATGTATTTTTATTTATAATGATTTGTATATGCAATATCGATCCTGTTTGATAGATCTCACTTAGTTTTGTTGAACAAAGTTTTTAAAATCACAAAAGTATTATAAATTATCAAATAAAGAATTTTTTTTGAAGGGAGTATGTTGTATTCAATGTATCCCCAACGTGTCGTGTCCTAATTTTTAGAGAAATGACGTGTCCGTGTTGTGTCGTCTCGTGTCCGTGCTTCTTAGCTAATCATGAACTGAGTGTGGGCTAAAAAATGTGAACCGTCTCTCTCTCTCTTCCCCCCGAATGCTGATATCTCTAAGGGTTTTTTATTATTTTTTTATTTTTTAAAGAGATGAAAAGGCAGATAAAAATAGGCTACAATAGAAATAGGCTACAATAGAGACCATTCGGGGTAGATTAGGATTAGACTTCTGATGGAGAACCTAGAGGGTGTTTGGGAGCCTACTTTCTAACTTTTCATTTTCAACTTTTTAGCTTTTTGGCTTTTGGTCAGAATGTGTTTTGAATCTGAGATGAGTGTTTGGGAGAAATGTGAAAAATGTATTTTGCAAAAGTAATAGTGTTTGGGAGAATAATGATGAAATGAGTTATGGGTTGATTATTTACCATTTTACCCATGTATGTTTATTACGGTATTGATGAGCGCCCCTTTCTTTACACCATCTTTCCCCACAAAACCATAGGAATTCTTCACGCACTCCTCCCTCTGTCTCAAGCTGGATAGTGAATTTTACTACCAGGTCTCTTACATAAATAATAAGAGCCCCCAAAATCTCCATTCCCACCACAGTGCTCTAAACCCAGTTCGACCCATCAATTAAAATCCAGAAATTCAAACCCAAAAATTAAAACCCAGAAAAGCAAACCCAGAAATTAAAATTGATTAATAGGTCAAACCAACGCAAGGAAAATCACTCGAATTCAGATCAACCCACCTTCAAATTGTCGTGGCCGGCCAAAAAAAAGTTTTACTATTGTGGGGTTTCAATCAAAGATGGACGAAGATCGAAGCAAAGAAGAGAAGGGACTGATGCGGTGGAGATTTGTGGGTTGAAGTAGGGGTAAAATGGGAGAGTGAAATTGAGGAGAAAATCAGAATCAGAAGTAGAAATAAGAAAGGAGCTCTTGACCTCCTTTTGGCTTTTGGCTTGGAATGTGAAAAATGGAGAATGAGTTCTAAGATAATGAGTTTTGATCTTTGTCGGCCAAACAAGCAAAACAAGAAAATGAGAATGTGAAAAGTAGAAAAACTGTTGCCCAAATAGCCCCCTATTCCGACTTGGATTTTACTCCCTCTGTCTGTGTTTGTTGGTCCATTTTGGGAGTTCCAACTTTTTTAGGGAACAAACATGGTTACTTTGTAATATTCTTGTCTTTCTAATTTTACCCTTCAATCATGATTGATTTGTTTATTAAATTTTGAAGAAAAAGGTAAAATTGACACAATTTACTCATTGACTTTCAAACATCGGCAAACTTTAAGGGACATAAAAAAGTATGTTTGTGGACCAACAAAAACAAACAAAGGGAGTAATTCCTTATTCCATAGATTATAACTCATACCACTACAGACGTATAATTGCAGTTCCATCCTAATAATTGTTGATTACATCAAAGTTATAGATAATTATATTTAATCAACATCTTAAATTTCCTTGGGACCTTCTGCTTAACTTATTTGATATGTTAGATACAAATATCCACCTGCATGGTTTGACATAATCAAAACATATAAGCTTTCTCAAGGGTTATCATCCATAGTTGTCAGAATCGCATGATTTGCGATTCGATTCACGATTCAAGTAAAAACGATAAGAATCTATAGGTGAATCAAGGTTTATCTAGAATAGGTACTGAATCATATGATTCACGGTTCGATTTGTGATTCATGCAAAAACGATACAAATCTATAAGTGAATCAAGGTTTCCCACAATTATTACATTCGACTAATGTGAAATCACTTTAGCGGTTTTACCTTAATTTTGCCATATAAACTAGTTTTGTACCTATTAGACTACTAACTTCTATTTTTTTTTTTTGTTTTTTTTTTTGGGGGGGGGGGGGGGGGGGGGGGGGGGGGAAATTAGCTTGAAATTAAAAAGGGTTAAGCAAATGTACAGCCTACAAGGGGCATACCCCAGGAAGGACAAAATGAATTATTTTTATATTTGTTATAAGGCTAAGGTTTCATTTTTATAATGAATATTTATATCTATATACATACATCCATTTTATTAGAGTATTACAAATATCTACTCTTTCCTATTAGACCATGTAATCATCAGTTTATTTTAGAAAAAAACTTCAATACTGATTTAAGCATAAATTTGTCAATTTTACAATGCATCTTTATCATGCGAGTGCATAGAGACATTTTTCAAGTATTTTTGAAACTTGACTGAATCATTATGATTCACGATTCGGAAAAGGGTCATTCTGATTCTCGATTTGATTTGTGATTTGACAACTATCTATCATCAAATCCTTTTACTGGGAGCAGTTTTGTCACCTCTCTATTTCCTTCAAATTCTCCCATTCTTGTATTAGTCTCCACCCTCTAAGTAAAATAAATAACTCTAAATAATAGTCTCTCTCTCATGCAATGGTATAAACTATATATAGATGAAGTATTGTTAGTACTGGGCACTAGGCAGCATGGACGCATCTACGGGCCTCACGTATTCATCTCGGACACGGAGACAACACGCTTTGGCACGTATCAAATCAAATGCACCTAGATATGCATCAGATTTTTATCATAGTTATGAGGTCATAAAAGTTGGGGACACGCTGCGTTGGAGAATATTGTGGACACTTTAGGGACACATTAACAGTTCAAATTATAATATCAAAACGTTGGGCCCTATGATACGTGAATGCGAGTGTGGGTGTATATCTAAGGATTGGATACCCAAAGGTTAAATAGAAGATATACAAATATGGATGCATATGGATACATACACGAGGATGCCTTGAATTTGATATAAGAAAAAATAAATAGTTCTCTGGTTTTTGTAAAGAAGAAAAAATATTGTTGGAGCTTGTTCCACATTGATTAATTATCTCCAAAAACTAGTATATGAGCCTGGGCGACCTCTCCACTCATGGCCAATTGGCTTTGAGTTGATGCTTTAACATTGTCTCAGAACTAGGCTTTCAGAAGATTTTGGACTAAACTCTGATAATTGTTTGCCCTAAGTGTACCTTGTTTTGTTGTTCGTTGTGATCCCTATGTTATAGATCCGTTGTTTACCTCTCTACGTGCGGGTCATGGGTCGCACATGCGGGGAGTTTTAGAGTTTGTCCCACATTTGGTTAATTATAACCTCCAAAAACTAGTACATGAGCCTAGGTGGCCTCGCCCCTCATGTCCAATTGGTTTCGAGTTGGATGCTTTAACATGATATCAGAGCTAGGCTTTTAGAGGCTTTGGGACAAGACTCTATGTCATTGATGGTTGTTTACCCCTTTGTTTGTCGTTCTTTTTTATCGGAAACCCTTTTGTCGTTGATGGTTGATTGTTGTCGTTTGTATTGAATCGTTTGTTTACCTCACCACATGCGAGTCAAAGGGGTGTCTCAAGTGCGGGGAGTGTTGAAGCTTGTCCCACATTTGGTTAATTATAACCTCAAAAACTAGTAAATGATTTTGAGCGGCCTCTCCATTCATTGCCAATTGGTTTTGAGTCGGATGCTTAAACAAATACAATAAAAGCTAATCATATTATATTATAGCAGCCCATAAAGAATTTTGGAGGCACTATATATAATCCCAATTTTGTTGCAAAAAAGGAATAAATAAGCCGAACACCATGTGCTAGCCCAATATTGAAGCCTAAAATGAGCAAATAGGCCCAGCGTCAATAAGGGTGGACAGCATTAGGGTTTGCTTCGTCTTGACAACTGCTTGCAGTCTCCAAACCCGCATCTAATCTACTTCTTCGTCAATCTGCACCTCTATTCTTTGTCAAGGCTGGTACCACTCTCTCTTCTTCTTCTTTATCGGGGAAATGGAAGTACTCGAAAAAGAGGATCCATGTAACATTAGGCTGGGCCAAGTTCAAAGTTTTCATGGATGCTCGGTTCATGGTTTTTTTTTTTGGTGTCATGGTTCTATTTTATCTTCCTAATGCATGTATTACTTGCATTTTTATCCTATTATAGAAGTAATGTTTTCATTTTCCTGGTGAATTTGTGTACAATATCTGTAATCTCACCGTATCCCCAACATGCCATGTCCATTGTTTTTGAAAAGTTACATGTCCGTGTCCTGTGCCCCGTATTCGTATCCGTACTACTTACGTAAACAAGTTGAATGAAGTGACAAGGAAGAATCTCTGTATCTAGTTTCAAGATGCATGGATAGGGGTATGGAAAAGTTAATATCCCCATATGTACTCAACATGTCCTATTGTTTGAAAAATAATATGTCTGCGTATCCTTGCCCTGTCTTTATAGTGGTACTCCATACTCCCTCCGTCCCAAATTGCTTGCCCTTTTTGGGAATCCGTGCATTTTGCACGTAAAAAATGTTGTATTAGCATTCATTTTTTTTTTTTCAAAAAATTTTATTCTACCAATTTAAAGATCTCATTGAGTAGAAAAATTTGGTGTAAATTTTTTTCAAAAATAATTCTCATAAAGACCTCAATTTTTGCGTGAAAAATGCACGCTTCCCCAAAAGGGGCAAGCCATATGGGACGGAGGGAGTAGTTACAGAAGTTCAATGGCCAGGTTTCCGAGGAACACTCTCTGTGAATTGAGAAAAGACCAGCAATTTGAAATTCACTGTTTCTTTATTGCTGTATTTTTGTGGCAGCTTTTGAATCCCAAGTTGGACATGAAAAACCACAATGAGCTCCTCTTGGCCATAAGACTGTTGATATCTGAGGACCGAAGTGACGGTAAATTTGTTTTTGGCCGGCAGTTGCCATCGCCATCAAAAAAGGCAACAAAAGGGACACTACTTCTGGGCCCACACTCAATCAGTAGTGATGGTGTTGGTGGTGATAATTCCAAGAACCAGCTTCAAACATTGCTTGCCAGGGCTGGACATGGAGCACCCTCATACAAGACAACACAACTTAAAAACAACAAGTTTCGTTCCACTGTCATATTCAATGGGCTGAATTTTGTGGGTCAGTCTTGCAACAGTAAGAAACTCGCGGAAAAGGATGCAGCGGCTCAGGCTCTAGAATGGTTGATGGGCGAAACTCAATCATCTAAGAAAGCTGTTGACCATATGTCGATGTTATTAAAGAAGAGCAAAAAGAAACAGCCTGTTCAAGCTACAAAGTGGAGGTAGTTGCTAGTAGACGAAAAGGACTTGACACTAGAGAATAATTATTGCTTACAAAGGAAGAAAAGTTCCTCCTTCGCTTTGGGGACTGGTATATTGAATGGAGCTAGCGGATCAGATGTAAAATGGGTCCTGTGCGTTAGAACCCTTTGTTCATCAAGTGAGGTAAATAAGGAGATTTTTTCAACAGTGGAAACATGAGATTTACGGCCAACCCAATTGCGAGAACAGAAGTCAACGTTTCAATGCCAGTGGGATCAACTTTAGCTGGAATTATTACTTCAGGTGACCTCTTGTTACTTTTTGAGGCATACTTATTACTAAAATTTCCTTCAAGAATTAGATGATGCCAGGTGTTCTGCAGTTTTCTATGTATTTAGTAAAATTTATATATGTGAATTGCACCATTAGTGTTTCTTGGTGCATCTCCATTACCTTGAATAGTGCTTAATATTTCTGCCATCTGGGCAAGATTGATTACATTAATTCATCAAATTAATAGAGATTTTGGAGTGCTTGTGTATGGAGTTTCCCTCTGTATTACTCCTTCTGTAGTGATTGTAGAATTTTTTTTTTGGGTAAATAGTGATTGTAGTTTTGCAAGAGAGCGGTGATGACTTTGGTTTGTGTAACAATAAAAATCATGAAATGACAACGCCTATTCTTATTATGCTATCCACTTGAATCAGTTGTAGAATTTCAAGATTGGTATGGAAGAAGACCAACATTGGAAGGTCTAGCTGCCCTTTATATCTTTTTTCTTTTTTTGTTTCTCTTTTTTATCTTGGAACTGCTCACGTGCTGTTAGGTGCACCATGGGGCAGAACCGATTTTTTTTTTTTGTTTGAAGTTTTTGCCGATCTGAGCTGTACTGGATAGTCAAATAGGACACTAGGTGACCATGTTCTTGCCCAGTAGTAGGGGGATGTGTCCACCTTGTCCATTTTTCTTGGACGAGGTAGGCACGTGCAAACATGACCTCTCAGTCTAAACGACGGACACACAGCTACAAGGTATTCATGAAAATCTATATTATTACTTCTTCAAGATAAGAAATCTCATTAAGGGGAACAACCTTGTCTTTTGCTTTATAATTCTCCATCATAGTATTACTATTTGCAATGTTCACGATAACTGTCAAATCACTTGTCCCCTTGGACTCGCGGCTTGCAATGTCTCGAGAAAATGAAATCAAAGATAATTGCTGTGAAATAATGGTGGTTGTTTAGGTGTAAAAGGATTTGGCCATTAACGTGCATCTTTCTTTTTCAAAACTTAATAACTAGAGGTATATTTTGAACTTTCTTCACTGCAAAACGCATCTTCTAGTGCAGAAGGTTTAGAGCTTCTAACAAAGTTGCCCTAAACCTACCCACATCAAGCGTCACATTCTGTTTATCCAAATACACTACCTGAAAAGGCAGCCACCCCTTTTTCATTATCGAATCAGGGTCCGTAAAAACTTGATGGCCAGCTGGGTATTCTTGACGCAAGGAGCTCTCTTCTTCACCAATCTGGTATTCAAGGTACCTTAGGTTCATGTCTTGAGCAGGGTCACCAAAGTCAAGCCTGGCCAGAAATTCCATTCCTCCCAAGGGTAGTATTTGGATCACAATGGCATTTTCGGGAAGAAAAACCATGTTTGTTAGCCCAGCTCCATGCACTCCCATCATCACATCACAAGAGTTCACCAGATTTGCAAATCTGGTCAAGTTTGTGTTTACGTCTGCGTCTGTCAACACCACTTCAAATCCCAGGCCTATTGCCATTGTAACTATTTCACCTGTTGGAGGATTTAGTTACTGATTATTAATTGAAATTTCACGGAAGAAAAAACACCCATTTCATCTCTATTTAAATTGTGTTATTAGTAATTTGGAGATGAAGGATGGATATTCAAATACAGAAACTGAAGCAATAGTGAGATGTTGAAAATTTGAGGGCAATTTTTTTTCGTGCGATGTAGCTATGAAAAAAAATTTCGTATATGTTTAAAGGAGGGAGCGCGGAAATCAGACATCTTGAGAACCATATTTGTCTCCCTTTGTACAACTTTGAAACCGACTAATTTTGCACTAAAATATCTCAGTACAACCAACTTTAAAACTTGCTTTCATCGATTGATTTTTTTTTTTTTTTTAAGTCATCAAAGATGTGTCCAAACTCTCGAAATCCAAATTTGGCCAAAAAAAATTGACAAAATGAAATAAACCAGCTTGTTCCAAATGAATGTTCAGATGAATATGTTACACGGTAGATCGATTTCCATTGTTACGTACCTTCATTGAGGAGTAACCGGGTTCTCTTTCTTGATATGATCAGAAGCCTTGGCCTATTCCCAGCTGCCCCATCTCTAATTATTACTCCTTCTTCCCTCTCTAACGAGTAAGCACCTCTCAAGAACTCCCTGAAATCTTTCATAGAATATGGAGATCTCAAAGGTTCAATACTGAACTCCTTGTGATGTTTAAGTCCAACAACCATTCTTGGAAAGCAATGAACTCCAGGTTCTCTATCAATATCAATCACCTCATAGTTGGACAATTTTCTCAACACTTGTTTATACTTATTTATCCACCATGACTGTTTGTTAGTCACAAGAAACGTTACTTGTCCATCAAATTCTCGGGAAGTGAGAAACAAGGGAATCAACACGTCTGTGAAATCGTGAAATAGGTTTCCGATGAATCCACTTGTTGAAAAAACAAGTCCCGGAACACTGTGGTGGTGGGTGCAAGTTGGGATTTCTTGTAATTGGTTAGAGGTTGCTGCCGCTGCTGCTATTAGCTTAATTGTGAATTCTTGAACCACCCCCATTGCAATCATGTCTCCTTTCCTAGCATAAGGCCTTATTCTCCACGAAGTAGTATTTTTGTTTGAAGTAGTAGTATTCATGATCACGAAAACTGTGGATGAGTTGCCGTGAATCCGGATGTCTCCAGTCATTTCGCAGATATCTGACAATGGTTCTGAAGTGTCGCAGATAGGTTTGATTTCCTTTGTTTGGATGTCTGAATCATCAAATATAATTGGCTTAGGAATATATCAGTAAGTTGGTCATATATCATATATTAGTCTACGCGCGTGTTCTTTGAAATAATTAAGGAAATCAAGCTCAATGCATGCTAGTTATAGGATTCATTAATTAGCATAGAAAATTGGTCTAAAGGACAAATTTTGGACTTTAAATGGTGTTTAGTCCAGCTTAACTTATTTTAAGGCATTCAATACATTGATAGGAAAATTTTCATGTCTCAAGGACAACACTAGACAAAAATACCCTTAATGAACCACACCACTCACGCTCACCATACGGAGGAATTTCCCGCGGACAAAAGCAATTGCCCCACGGACAAAAGCAATTGCTCCACTCACGCTCACATCACTGACAATTGTGATGTGACCCGTCACATCAATTGCCCCAAGCCGTCCCTTTCTCTCTCTCTCTCTCTCTCTCTCTCATGCGTGGGTTTTGGGTTGGTGAGACAAAATTAATTTCTCTCTCTTCAATTTTGGGGTGGGTTCAATTTTTGGGGTTCAATTTTAGGGGGTTTAGGCTCTTTGGGGGTAGGGTATAGTGGGTTTAGACATTTTGAGTTTAGGCACTTAGGGCGCACTTTCCAATTATAAGGTTTTAGCTGTTTAGGCACTTTCATAGGGTACCCTATTATTTTAAGCACTTTTATAGGATACCCTAGGGTTTAGGTTTAGGGTGCACTTTTCAATTATAAGGTTTCAATAGTTTTGGCAGTTTCATAGAGTACCCTAGGGTTTTAGGCACTTTCATAGACTCTGGGGTTTATGTTTAAGCACTTTCATTAGGTTTGGTGGTTTAGCACTTTCATTGGCTAGTGGGGGCATTTTTGAAATGTATAGGTGATTTGTCCTTTTGGTATTAAAGAAAAAGTTAATGTCCTTATTCAAGTAAAGACCCCTTTACTATGTCCTCCCAAAAAACAGACCCTTCTGTTTTTACGTTGGCAATAATAATACAGAAAATTGATGTAGATCGAAAAAGAAGCAACAACAGCAACATTTTAGGGCCAATGGATCCAAGGGTGCATGGTTCCACTAGGTTAGGGATCATCAAAAGCGAAACAAGGGGTGGTGTTGGTAAAAAAATCTATTCTTCTTCTTGCTTTTTTTTTTTTTTTTTTTTTGTAGTTTCAAATTTATTTTGTAATAAGATAAGACCACGATCTAAGCAATACCATTACCGGCCATTCTTTATCCAACCAACGCCAATGAGCTAGCTAGGCATTTTAATATTTTACTATCGTGTGTGTGTGTATATCTTTTGCAGTTAATTAGACTACGAAATTCAGATCAATTATCCTGCAGGGCTACAGCTAGATCTGATAAAAAACTTTGCGCCTTGTCAAAATGATGCACTCAAGGGCTACACCGTAATTTACTTAATTTAATACGTAAACGTTTTTCCTGTTTTTTTCTTTATTTTCCTGTATTCCCTTTTGGCGGGAATTTCTGTTATCACAAGGGGAGAGAACACGTGATGTGAGCAACTATATAAGGAGGGAGAGTAGAGAGAGTGGGGCTAGAGAATTGTATTTCATTTCTTTGGTTATCCTCTTCTTAGATCTGTAATTCCTCCTGTTGCTTAATATCAGTTATTTGAGTTCCATTTTGGATCTCAATTACTTCTGAATTTCTGTGGATTTGGGTCAATAAGTGTATCAGTGGTATCAGAGCTACCTTTCCTCGGCGAGCTGTGATCAATTGATATGGCAGACGACACCAGATCTCAAGATTTTAAGCTACTCGAAGAAACTGTGAAAACGATGAAGACGAACTCAGATATTCAGGCGGCGGCGATTGAACGTCAAACCGCAGCTCTGGATTTTCAATCTGAGGTGGTGACTGAGGTCCGAAATTTAGTAGCAGCTCTCGCGATCAAATACGACCAACTGGCAGAGTAGGTAACCCATATATACCCACCACTTCGATACAGATGCCCCCTCAAACAGGTCTCCCAACTGGAGGATCTGGTAATTATGGGACCAATGGACCTTTACCCCGTTTTAGTCGCATCGGTTTTCCAAAATTCTCTGGTGATGACCCAGATGGTTGGGTATATCGATGTGAAAAGTATTTTGAGATTCATCAAATTGACGAAACTCAGAAGGTACGTTTACCTGCCATACACTTGGCAGATCGAGCCATTGGTTGGTACAAATGGTTTGAAAAATCGAACACATTAAGGAATTGGAGAGAGTTCAGTTCAGCCTTGCTTGATCGATTTAATGAAAATGTGTATGAAGATGCAGTGGGGCAATTGACTAAACTCAAACAAACAACAACAGTGAGAGATTATCAGGTGAAGTTTGAAGAATTAGCTAACAGGACTAATGGACTAGGTGAAGGATTCTTTGTGAGCTGTTTTATTAGTGGTCTAAATGAAGAAATCAAGACTGGGGTACAGATGTTCAGGCCTACCACCATCTCTCAGGCTATGGGATTGGCCAGGCTACAAGAAGAAACTACTATGGCAATAAAAAAGGCCAAGGGAGTGGCCCCTTATTACCCCAAAACTCATACTTCCCTCACTTCTACCTATTCAACTCCCAAAACCACCAATAACCTTTCCTTATCCCAGAAATCTACCCTACCTCTCCTACAGAATTTCCCCAAAACAAATGACGCCTTACCACCAATCAAGACCGTGACCACTAAGGACTTTGATGAAAAGAGACAGAAAGGGTCGTGTAGGTTGCAAGGGCTGTTGCAACCTGCCATTTATATATTCAGTACAAGGGCTGTTGTACTGAATTTTCATATGGGTTGCTTTTTATAGCATGTCTACCATAGTTGTTATGTTGTTCATTATTTTGTATGTGGACTGCCATGCTTGGGCAGAGCTGTCATTGTTTGCTCACTACATTAGATTTTGGAGAATGCCCATGCCCAGATTGCATGCCCATGGTCTCCTACTTGTCCTGGACAGATTCTGTCCATCTCAGGGCAGATTTGCTGCCCCTAGGTTCAGATTCTGTTGCATTTGGTTCAGATTGAGGTCCAGATTATGGTGCTTGCTGCCCCGACGTTCAGATTCTCTGATGCTACACCATATTCTAGCTGCTCTACCCTTGTTAGATGTCCAGAGTTGATTATCCATCCCCATTGCAGTGGGGAATGCCTTCTCTAAAGGGCTATCCTTAGTGAACCCCTAGTGCTATAGCCCCTTGCTGCAGCAGAACAATTTCTGGCAGCAGCAGTTTGTACAACTGCAGTTTGTTGGTGCAGTTTGTGCAATAGCAGTCCTGCAGTGGGTAGTGGTGGACACCTATCAGCAGGTGCCTCTATCCCAAGTTACTCCAAGGTCTTATTCCAAGTTCATGATTCAAGTTTCAAGTCTCATGTTCAAGTTTCAAGCATCTAGGTTTATGAACAAGCAGTTTCAAGTCCTTGTTAGGATAGTCCTAGCCATGGGGGGATGTCCCTGGGCATTGTTTGATCCCCTTCTGGGAGGGGGCTTCCTCCCTATATGGTGCTTCTGCACCCATTTTCATCAACCTATCGCAGATTGCTCGAGCTTAGCAGAAGCAGCCCAGTCTATACTTGCTGTTGCCATCTAATTATGGCCGTGTGAATTATGGACTTCACTCATCATCTGGTTCAGCGATACATTATCCCAGCTTCTCAAATTTACTGCTACCCAGTTTGTACCCACTTTTGGATGTTTCTCCCCCATCTCCTTAGATGGTTTAGAAACATTTAGTTTAAAGTTTTGTAGCTAGATTTGCAACTTGTTCTAATTTAGTCCACTTTAATCCCCCACTGTAGCCCCCATTGTAGCCTTGTTGGCCATCCCTTTTGTTTCCCTTTCTTTTGTTTCCTTTTTTGTTTTCCTTTTGTCCTCCTGGGGTATGCCCCTTGTAGGCTGTATATCCGCTTAGCCTTTTTTCTATTTTAAGCTCATTTACCCCAAAAAAAAAAAAAAAAAAACTATTCTCCATTGAAGCTGAGGAGGCAGAGGAAGAAACATTGGAGAACCAAATACTTGAGGAAGAGGAAGAACCAACTCAAACACAGGAGGACTTCCACATTTCTGTTCATGCCTTGTCTGGAGCACCATCTTATTGTACCATGAGAATCAAGGGCAAAGTGAAAAAGTGCCCCATCACAATACTCATTGATTCAGGAAGTACACATAATTTTTTGGACCCAATTATGGCTAAAAGAACTGGACAAACCATTCAGTTTACCAACCCTTTGGCAGTTGTCGTGGCAGATGGAACCAAACTATATAGTAAGGCAGCTGTAACAGATTTCAAATGGAGTGTGCAAGGTACTGAATTCACCACAGCTGTGAGGTTGCTTCCTCTAGGGAGCTGTGGGGTACAATGGCTCACTACATTGGGACCAGTGTTGTGGGACTTCAAAGACCTGAGAATGGAGTTCCAAGCACAAGGAAAGAAGCATGTCCTTAGAGGGGGACAATCGGTGGGCATTCAACAAGTGAGTGCAACTCAAATGCAATCATTACTTAAAACAAAACCTCATGGAGTGGTAGCTCAGTTGAGTAGCTTGCAAGCAACCCCTAGCTTTGTGACCAACCAAAATTCATTCCAGCTCCAAGACATTCAAGCTTTACTACACTCATTTGCTGAGATTTTTATGGAACCAAAAGGGTTACCTCCAACCAGAGACCAAGACCATAAAATTCCCCTCAAACCTCAAACAAGTCCTCCAAATGCTAGACCCTACAGGTACCCTATATTCAGAAAGCAGAGATTGAGAAAATTGTCAATGAGCCGGCCTAACACCAGCCCCTATTCATTGCTAGTGCTCTTAGTGAAGAAAAAAGACAATAGTTGGAGAATGTGTGTGGATTACAGAGCTATCAATAAGGAAACAATCAAAGACAAGTTTCCCATACCTGTCATTGATGAACTCTTGGATGAACTATATGGTGCAAGGTACTTTTCTAAATTAGACCTAAGGTCAGGGTACCATCAGATTAGAATGCATCATACGGACATTGAAAAAACAGCTTTTAGAACCCATGACGGTCACTATGAATTCCTTGTAATGCCCTTTGGGCTTACTAATGCACCTCAACCTTTCAAAGTTTGATGAATGGTGTTTTTAGACCTTATCTAAGGATATTCATTTTGGTGTTCTTTGATGATATACTGATATATAGTAGGACATGGGGTGAACATTTACAACACTTACATACCACTTTCCAAACACTAAAGGAGCACAAGCTATATGCTAAGTTGTCTAAATGTGCCTTTGGACAAATTGAGATAGAATATTTGGGCCACATCATAAATGAAAAGGGAGTTTCAGCTGAAGAAGGGAAGGTATCAACTAAGCTGGCTTGGCCACAACCAAAAACACTCAAGGCTCTAAGGGGATTCTTAGGCTTAACAGGGTACTACAGAAGATTTGTGAAGGATTATGGGAAGATGTCCAAGCCTCTTACAGATTTACTAAAGAAAGACAGCTTCATATGGACCACAAAGGCTGCACATGCATTCCAACAGCTCAAGGGAGCTATGTCTACCACACCAGTTTTAACATTACCTGATTACACTAAAACTTTTACAGTGGAATGTGATGCATCAGGGAGAGGAGTAGGTGCTGTATTACAACAGGAAGGACAAACCATAGCTTTCTACAGTAAGAGCTTATCTTCCAAGGACTTGGGTCTTTCAACTTACGAAAAGGAGTTATTGGCAGTAGTTATGGCAGTACAAAAATGGAGGCATTATCTCTTGGGAAGACACTTCAAGATCAAAACAGACCACCTCAGTTTGAAGTACTTAATGGGACAGAGGATAACCACCCTCCTACAGCAAAAGTGGTTAACTAAGTTAATGGGGTTTGATTATGAGATAAGCTCAAGCAAGGGGCAGAGAATAAGGCAGCATATGCTCTTTCTAGAATGAGGGCAGACACTAATGAAGAAGCAACCATCTAGGCTTTAACTGTTGTGTTGGGAGGTTGGGTACAGAACTTGAAGTCCAGCTTGACAAATGACACGGTGCTTCAACAACTAATTTCTGAAATTCAGACCAACCCTCAACTTCACCCTCAATATTCCTGGAAACATGGACTCCTCTACTACAAAACAAGGTTGGTAGTGGGAAACTCTCCAAACCTCAGGAAATTATTACTTTCAGAACATCATAGCAGTGCTTTGGGGGGCCACTCAGGGGTAGAAAGAACCTACAGGAGAATGAAGCAAGCATTTTACTGGAAGGGAATGCATAGAGATGTACAAACTTTTGTGGAGGAATGTGACATTTGCCAGAAGAACAAATCAGAGAATACTAAGTCCCCTGGTCTCCTGCAACCTTTACCTGCGCCTACAAGAATTTGGACTGATTTGTCTATGGATTTCATAGAAGGGTTGCCTCTCTATTTTGGAAAATCAGTCATTCTGGTAGTAGTGGATAGGCTAACCAAGGCTGCCCATTTTATTCCTCTATCACACCCTTACATGGCCACTGATGTAGCTCAAGCCTTCCTTGATAATGTCTATAAGTTACATGGCATGCCAACCACCATTGTCTCTGACAGAGATCCCATTTTTACAAGTGCATTTTGGAAGGCCTTGTTCCAATTACAAGGCACTGAATTATGCCTCAGCTCCTCCTATCACCCATAGACCGATGGCCAAACTGAGGTCATAAATCGTTGTTTGGAAAACTACTTAAGATGCATGGAAGGAGACAGACCCAAACAATGGGTGAAATGGCTGCCTCTAGCTGAATGGTGGTATATAACCACTTATCATTCTTCTATTGGAACTACTCCTTATGAAGCCCTTTATGGCCAACCTCCTCCAACATGGAAGGACTACATTTCTGGTACTTCTTAAATCGCTGTGGAGGATACAACATTGCATGACAGACAAACCATGATGAGGGTCCTCAAAGCTCACCTTCAAACTGCCCAGAACAGAATGAAGCAATTGGCTGACAAGCATAGAAGTGAAAGGGTTTTTGAGGTAAACGATTGGGTCTACCTAAAGCTCCAAACCAACAGACAAACTTCTGTGGCAGCAAGGCCTATTCCCAAGCTAGCTCCCAAGTACTATGGCCCTTTTCAGATCATTCAACAGATGGGTCCAGTTGCATACAAACTAGCACTGCCACCTGGCTCCAAAATCCATCCAGTGTTCCATGTGTCTCAGCTCAAAAGGAAATTGGGTTCCACCATACCAACGAGCACAGCATTACCAGTTCCTACAGCTGAAGGGCAGCTTCATGAGGCTCCAATAGCTATCTTGGACAGAAAGATTGTGAAGAAGCACAACAGACCTGTTCCTATGGTCTTGGTCCAATGGTCCAATACTGTGCCAGAAGATGCCACTTGGGAACCATTCCACAAGCTCCAACAGCAGTTTCCATCCTTCCAACCTTGAGGACAAGGTTGTTCTCAAGACGGGGGGAATGATGCACTCAAGGGCTATACCGTAATTTACTTAATTTAATACGTAAATGTTTTTCTTGTTTTTTTCTTTATTTTCCTGTATTCCCTTTTGGCGGGAATTTCTGTTATCACAAGGGGTGAGAACACGTGATGTGAGCAACTTTATAAGGAGGGAGAGTAGAGAGAGTGGGGGTAGAGAATTGTATTTCATTTCTTTGGTTATCCCCTTCTTAGATCTGTAATTCCTCCTGTTGCTTAATATCAGTTATCTGAGTTCCATTTTGGATCTCAATTACTTCTGAATTTCTGTGGATTTGGGTCAATAAGTGTATCACAAAATTACTCTCATACTTTTCCTTTGGTTTTTATGGATGTAATATTTCGTGAAGCTGACTTCTGATCAGTAGTTGAGAAGAAAATTATGCAGTGTGAAGTTGGTCTTTTCTAGACCCGATGTACTTTCATGAGCTTGTCGGGACCACCAACCATGTCAAAAATCATATGATCAGATCCAAATCAGTATCTTATCGAAACAAATTCATCTTTAAGTATCTTTAAAAAAGCGAGTTTTGTTGATTGTTCAAAGTTCATACCATTCTAGCTTTTCAAAATAAATGCATTTTAATCAGGAACTAGACAAAATTTGATCAGTACAAAAGAACAGTTTGGATCATCAAAGTGAGCCTGACATCGCCCCCAAAACGGCCAATTACACCTTGTGCAGTAGCTCCATATTTTGCCGCTACGTACTTGTTATATTTATCAAACTAATTAATTAATCAATTAAACACCTTACCTATTTGATGGAGTTGGCTTGTTTCCTGATCGGTCATTATGATTTTGAGGCCGGCTCCTGCTGACA
Organism: Vaccinium darrowii; assembly: GCA_020921065.1. NCBI lineage: Eukaryota > Viridiplantae > Streptophyta > Magnoliopsida > Ericales > Ericaceae > Vaccinium > Vaccinium darrowii. The sequence goes on along the minus strand of CM037158.1, from coordinate 22,061,690 downwards.
CCCGCAAATTCACTGCCAAAACCCAAGTTGATATTAATTGCTGCTAGAGATCATGTCCGGAAAGCACGGCTCAAACAATCGGAGCACACTCGAACAATTGGCACACCTAAATAAAGAATGAACTCACGTGCAATATTTCAACTCCTTCTCAAACGATTTCAACAAAGCGAAAAATAATAACCAAAGCATATAAATTGATCTAGCAATTGTCAGTGCGTAAAGGCACGCAATTGACATATACTAACTCCAACCAACCACCCTATCCCTCCTCCTCTTTAAATTTTGAATTCATAATTAGCAAAATGTATATTATCTCTTTGTTAAAACCAAAGTCAAAAACCCTAAGGTCACTTTCATGTCCATGAACGCAAATAGCATTATTGGGGCAATATTTAGTAGTTCTAAATTGGAACCATAATGATTTGCAAGAACCGAGCTTGAAACCTATAATCAAAGCTTGATAGAAATAGAGATAAAGTCGATTGGACTTTATCTAAATTGGATGGCTTAGCTAGATTTATAGAAATTCTAAACACTCGACTAACCATAATTATATCAAAGCGTGATAGAAATAGATAAAAGGACTTACAAAGTGGAAGAGGATCCAAATAAGGCTTAAGAAGAGTGCAAATGGTGAATGCAATGACGAAGCAACCAACGAAAGCTCCAGAATATCCCAACTTCTTTTTGTCATGGCTACTGAAACTTCTCGCAAAAATGGAATTATATTCCATTTCGGCCTCGGGCTCAGCCTCAATCGGTTACAACAAAATTCTGATCAATTTTGATGAAGGAGAGCTAGCTATATGGAACACAAAAAGAAAAACAAACTAAACAAAAAAACCATGCAGCTAGAGATGTATTATCACATGGAAAACCATGATTAGACAGCTTTTAAAGGTCCATTATTAATAATTAATTAATTAATACTATATATGAGATATATATAGCTAGATAGTAACTGCCGGAACTTGCGGAAGAAGGAATTTCAGATTGGATGCGATTTTTCTTTTGACAAATTTAAATAGACAAGCTAAGCTAGCTGGGTTAGGTGCATTTTTTTGTTGTCAATGATTGCATTGCAGCCCACGATTACCAAACCCAGACCTTTTATATTCATCATTTTCTGCCCAAAACTACTACTAGTACTTAATTATTAATTAATGCATGTAAGATGGGATCGATTGAAAGGGAGTTTTTGAGCTGAGGTTGGCTAACCTAGCTAGCTTGTTGAGACAAACGTGTATGTATCCTTTTCACTGATAAATAAAATTGTGCATTGTTAATTTAAATTTGGTGCATTAATTAATTATATCTGCACTATTGATTGATTCTATGTATTATTATTCATTGACGATGAATTGCTGGCTATATATTGATGATATTCCATGTACTATATATTCTATTTAATCTGGTCTCGCATATCCAGACTTGTAAAAAGAGGCCTAGGTTAATCCAGTACTGTTGCAGTGTCATCTCTAAACCATTATGGGATCATTTGGACAATTAGAAAAAATATTGGGCAGGTAATGAATTATAGGTTTTCCAAGAAAATTCAAAAATCTTTGGTAGGGCGGGTAATAATATATATATATATATATATATATATATATATATATATATATATATATATATATATATATATATTAAAAGTATGTGGTGGGCGAACCTATAGTTATAACATTTTGATTTTTTTTTTTTAGGATAGTAATAGTAATAAGAAAAAAAATCAAATGTGGTTAGGGTGCCAGCAGCCCTGGCCAACCTGGCCCTGCATCCGTCCTTGGCACCCGAAAACCAATAAATAGGCGAGCAATCACAGACTACCTACCAAACAATATAGGAGTATATAGTCGGGACATTTACCATCAGGTCACCCTTGGATCCCATAATTACCATCAGGTCAAGCCCAACTCTGAAAAATTCTCATCAACTCCCCAACCCGTATAAAAATGCCTAAATCATAGGGTACCTTATGAAAGTGCCTAAAATCCTCGGGTACCCTATGAAAGTGCCTAAACCACTAAACCCTATAATAGGAAAGTGCACCATAAACCTAAACTCTAGGGTACCCTACGACGAGGGTACCCTTATGACTAGGGTACCCTATGAAAGTGCCTAAAATCCTAGGATATCCTACGACTAGGGTACCCCATGAAAGTGCCTAAAATCCTAGGGTATTCTATGAAAGTGCCTAAACTATTAAAACCCTATAATAGAAAAGTGCACCTTAAACCTAAACTCTAGGGTACCCCTATGACTAGGGTACCCTACGACTACGGTACCCTATAAAAGTGCCTAAAATCCTAGGGTACTCTATGAAAGTGCCTAAACCACTAAAACCCTATAATAGGAAAGTGTACCCTAAATCTAAATTCCAAAAAAGAGTGACTTACCTTAGTGGTAATTAAAAAAAATGACTTACCTTATTGGTAATTAAACATCTCTTTTCTAGACCTAGAGGTAATAATCCCTATATAGTAGTATATCCCTTGCCCGACTATGAGCCAAAGCATATACATTAGTTCTAGATGAAGCAGTAGTGCTGGCAATAGAAGAAGATCTAGATCCAAAAGAATACCCAAATTAATTAATGAAGGCTATTCTTTTTTTTTTTTGAACTGTAATGAAGGCTATTCTTTGATGGAGCAGTTAATGTGTTGGGAATGCAACAATTATACACATGTACAACGGGATAGGTACTGCAGTACTACTAGGTATCTCGCCGGCCCCAAGGGACTCATCTTACATTTTGGTAAAACTCAAGTTTAATTCCTTGCAACAAGATGTCATATATACTACTAATACGAAGCGTGTAATGTACTTATGTATCACGCGTCTACAAGCAGCCTCAAGCTCTGGAAAAATTTTCCAACGAAAGAAAAACTCTATTTTTGGTACAACTAATTGAATAAATGGCGGTATAAAAGATAAGAAAAAGCATGGCAGCGGTAACTTTAAAACACAATCAATTTTTCACATAGGTTTTTTTTTTTTTTTTTTTAAACTGGTCTTCACATTTGAACGTTGAGGCCTTCCATATGGGTTGTTGGGCGGAGTAGGACATGTTAACAACCTCCATTTCTCTCAGCTTTTGCGGGATCCATGCATGATAGGCTTTGGCCCTTACTAGTGAAGACACATATATTATATTGACTCTTCGAAAGGAATGTGTCAACGTTTAAAAAGTTTAATTACTATATATAATAGAAAATACAGTTTGCTTGTAGTATCCTTTTATAGACGCATGAGACTACTACGTCTTTAATTTTCGCTATAAGTCACCCTTTTCACATACCCAGCTTGGCTACAAGGATATATATGTATCCTTATTTAGACGAGACTACTACGTCTTTAATTTTCACTTTAAGCCACCCCTTTCACATCCCTAATTTGGCTACATGAATTTTTTTCGACTCTCTCTTCTCCGCACGCCCCGGGTGAAATTATATATGGAATGCTGCAAATTTCAAGAATCTAACCAATATCCGTTGACTTATTTTCAAAGAGGTTCTCCGAGAAATGTGCCTGCATTATTATTACTATTAATGTTATGCTATTAAGTCATTGTTTAGGTAACATGTATCTGTAAGCAATAGTATAGTATCATCCACCACAACTTATGGGCTGTAAATTTAAATTTATTTATTTATGTATTGTGTCCATTAAACACGTTCCTCATGATTTAATTTGGAGGTAACTAAATATCCATCCAAATTTTGGATATCACGTACGTTTTCATCCTCCTATTTTTACGGGGTTATGTTTTCATCCTAGTGTAATTTGATTTGTCATATAATTACCCTTTCTTCATATATATGTATATATGTATGAAATAAGGACTTCCTAAAATCTAGTTCCTTCTTTTTAGGGAATAATGAATTTTTGAAATAGTGTTAGTTACGAAAATTTTCTTTTCATCCTACTGTCCAAAATCAATGCACGGTGAATGACCTAAAATCAAGGAATTTCAAAAAATTCAAACGTTCAAATTCTGGTAGCCATTAGGGATGAATTTAGGCAAGTGTGGTCCCCAAAAAATTCAAACGTTCAAATCATGTTCACATAGTCATGGTAAATTAAAAATAAATATGGTAAAAATCATGTTCACGCAATATTCAATCATTATGGTAAAAAAATGAATGGAGACAAAAAAATGTGGTAAAAATCAAACACAATACAATGAACATGGTAAAATTAAATTAAAAGGCTTGCAAAAAAATAGGGACTTCTGAAATTCCTAGGGAATTTGAAATGCATGGCAGTTACTTCCTTCTTTTTGGGGACTGTCAAAATTTAAAATGCATGTCATCCAATTATTTTTCAAATTTTCCTTCATTATCTTGCTTAAATTAAGGAAGTTTTGAAATGGTGTATGATTCACTTACCTAAAATCAAGGAATTTTTGAAATTGTGGAGATTCCAAATTAGGGGATGATGTTTTCGAATTTAAGTCCTGCGAGCACCGAATTTTAGGAATTTAAATAAAGAAACTGAAGATAGGACAAAAAAATGAATGAAGAACAAAAATCATGGTAAAAAATCAGACCCAATGCAATGAACATGGTGGTATTGAATACCATGAATTTCAACCGATCAGATTTCATGATAAATTTGTCCAGATTTCATGATAAATTTCAAATTAAATTGAATCAAAACAACAAATCCCATGGTAAATTTTTTGGACAAACAAACAACAATCAAAACACATTTCATGGTAAACTTGAATACCATCGGAACTGATTTCATGGTAAACTTGAATACCATGATTACCATCCAATAATGTACACAATACATGGAACTCTTATCAAGGTGTGAAATTATTTATCATGAAATTTAGTGAGACAAAAGCTAACAAGATTAAATTATTTACCATAAAAAAAGAATCAAAAAACAAAAGCAAAAACGAAACCAACCTTTGATAAAACTAGAGAAACCATGGTAAAGTGATGTTCCTATCAGTTAACGTGGAAAAATTACTAATAGTCATGGAAAAAAGGGGCAAAAACAAGAAAGATGATAAACTAACGAACTAACATGGTAAAATTACAAATAGTCATCGTAAAAATGATGATAAACTAAAACAATTGTGGAAGAATGGAGACCATCACTTTTGAATGATCTCTCACTTAAACTTCTCTCCATCAGATCCATAGCACTTTAACATTCGACGACGGCCACAATTTCTTTACAAACAACATCCGCGTATACCTACGACTCAAGTCCCTCGGCAACATCGAAACCCGATTAATTACACACAAAAAAAAAAAAATCGGAACCTGATTTAAAAAAAAAAACCCACAGCTTCGTGTTTCTTGTTTCCATTTTTTTGATCTTCAACCCGATTTCAGATTGTCGAGGTGCGAAGCTTCGAGGAGGCGTTGCCACAGAGAGAGAGAGAGAGAGAGAGAGAGAGACGAATCTGTCATCCTCCTCGGAGTTAAAGGCGGACAATGGCTGATTGTGGTGGTGGCGGTGTCCTTCCATCGCCGTCGTGCCTCGGGTTACCATCTCGATGCAGAGATAGAGAATTGCTTCTATTTTTTTGATCTGGAAATGGATGGTTTTCAATCCTTTTATTTACCAATATAGGAAGTGTAAATTTCGGGATTGATTTATTAAAAGGGATGAAGATAATGGCGTGAATTAAGGGATTGGGTTTTATCTCCAATTCCGTTAATTGCAATCCAGGACCTCCTAAATTTGAAATTAGTCCTGTCTACCTCCTACTACTAGCAACATTTAATTTAGTCCTCAAACCGATTTTCTGTTAAAGGGCAATTTAGGATTTATTTGAATCTCGGGATGGAAACATAATTCCTAAAAGTGCTCAGGATGATTTTCTAATTCTAAGTGAGTAAAATGATGATTATTTAAGTGCCCCTTTAATTTGGGCTGTGAATTATTTGTTATGAATGAGGTTTTTTGTCCATGGATTAACAGGTCACCCACACGATGGTCATACATGAGGGTATTAATGTAAATTAGGTTCACGCAAAAATTCCTGCTTTAATAGAGCTTCTTCTTCTTCTTCTTCTTCTTCATCATAAATGTACTGACAGAAATAGAACATATTGAAACTAGCTCCTTCAACAGCATGAAGCTTAGGGGATGGAACTTTTCAAGTTGCGAGTTCAAGTGAGTGAGGGTGTACGGCATGCTTGGGCCTATACTATACTACCTGGAAATAAGAGAAATATCATAGTGACACGGAATTCTGTATTACTAAATCTATGTAAAATCACGCGTTTAATTAGCTAAGGGGTGCACATATCTTGGGCTGGGCTGGGTTCGGGCCGGGCTTATACTAGATACTAACGAGACTTGTGCTTGCCCAAGCCTGACCCATTAAGAATTAGACTTCATTTTATGTTCCCAAACCCAGTCCAATTAAAGTTTTATTTCCTATACCTGCCCAACAAGCTCATTTATTTTTCTAAAGCGTGATATCACAAACGTAAATAAATCAACTACAACAATCACAAATTAGAATTCACAATTGGGAGTACTTAAACTTTTATGTTCGCGCAATACTATTAAAACAAACTCATAAAACATTATGGTTCTAATGATTAAATTGTCTCTCAAAAGGCAATAAAAGTGTTCAAAAAGTGGAATTCTCCAACATTCATAAAGCTTGAAATGCAAAAAAAATATATATATATATTCGGGCCGGGCCGGGCTCGGGTTGGACCTTGAGGATTTTCCCAAACCCATCCTATTAATTAATCGGGCTTAAAATATCAACTCAGCCCAACCCTATAGGCCTAAATATATATCCCAAACCCTAAAAAAATCGGGCTGGATTGGGCGGGCCGCCGGTTTGATGTGCACTTCTAGCTGAGAGAGGGTGTAATGTAATATAATTATACGCAGATTAATTACACTCACTTTCAAACTCAAATTTTAAGCTAGCTGTATTTTGTGGCCATAACCTTTAAGTAAAGTTGGGAAATGGAGCATATGTATTTTGTGGGTTCCTGATCTTAAGTTCCCAAAGGTTATATGTTTTATCAATTCGGAAAAAGTGTTGTGGCAATTGGACGGTGATTCACGGTGGTGCTTCCTCTTCACAACGGTGGAGCTTTTTCTTCTCGCCTTAGACCTACAACAAAAAACCAACCGGTTAGTGTTAATTAGGCCACTTGCCTGAGGACACTTTGATGCCTAAGTTAGTAAACGGAGAGAAAGAGCTTACGGAAAGAGTACTAGATCTTAGATTGTGTGCTCTCCAAGTCTCTCGCGCTCGGCACGAGCGCATGACGTCACACGTAACCTTTCGGTCATGTGACACGGCCACTATTGTACTGCCACGTAGTCCTATAGAAGCTTCCCACCTTGTGCCACATGGCCTTCACCATGTGCTCATGTAACCGCATAACAGCCCTTGTGGGTCAATTCTTGGGTCAGGCCATACTGTCCGCCTCGATACCACCATACCCGGGCACTTATGGCTCTGATCCGGATATGACCTTTGATCTTACAGCCTTCGGCATGACGGTCTCCGATCATGACTGCCTTATACAAGGTCTTCATAGGCAAAGGTTGACCTTTGTCCCTAATATCTTTTAACACTAAGCCCTCTGGCGTCTTACTGGGCGAAACGGAACATCTGGTAGGACTTACGATCCTAAGATGATAGGTGCCCCGTGGCCCCCTGTGTATTCATCCAGCCCCAATCAATTTACATTGTGGGTTGGACCACGGATGTTCGACCCACGACACTATAGTGGCTACTACTCCCTCTATCCCCTTTTTAAATGTGTTACTTCGTCAATCTTAACTTATTAAAGAAACATCATCATTATGTCTTTCACATCAACTTTTACCAACGTTACACTTTTCACATCAACTTTTACCTCCACTTTTCAAAATTATCCTCTACTTTTACCCTTGACTCTTTACCCACTAATTTTTCAAAAGGGCAAAATCATAGTTGTACAAACTTTTTTACCCATTAACTTTTTAAAACACACACTTATTAAGGGACAACCCGAAAAAGAAATGTCGACATTAAATAAGGGACAGATATTGTAAATTTTAATTTTTGAAACCCACTAAAAGTTCTTAAAAATTACCAAATGAAAGGGCTAAAACCCTATCTTCATCGCTTCATTCTCTCTCCATCCATTCGTTGGGTAGTCGATCGAAGCTCGTCAATTTTCTCTCGCATCTCTCTTGCAAATTCAACATCAAACACTAACCAATTGATAAAGATTTTAGTGTTTGCTCCTCTAATTTATTTTGATGCTTATGAATCGCATGTTCCTGAAGTGGCCTAAGTTGAACAACTCCATTTATTTGCGACCTTGGAGAAATGCCTTTTCATCCGAGAATTCTGTTCCTCTGTCCCAAATTCTCTTCCAGCCACGCCGAAGAGGACCGACTGCAGGCCCCTTTGCCATATAAACCTTCTAAATAGTTGGTGAATGTGCTTGGCCTCTCCACTCCACGAATTTATATTAAACTTGAAAAACCATGACATAAACAAACAATTGAGACCTGCACTCCTCTCCTCTCCTCTCCTTTACTTTCATGTAGGGACTCTGCTTGGGAATCATCTCCGGACGATCATATTTGGACGTACTATCCAAGTTCTAGAACATCTTACTACTACAATTCTCACAAATAGGACCAACAAGTACTCCCAGCATCTCCATTCTCTCTTAGCCCAGTGCTGCAATCTTTCCAATCTCTCTTCTTTTTGGATTTGGCAGAGGTCGATAATCCCCAAAGATATAGACGTGATGAAACTTATTCCACACTATGTGGGAGCTTATTAAAGGGTATGATGGAGGTGGATAATTCTAAAATTGCCAATGGGCTGACAACTTCGTTTCTGTTACTGGCCTATATGTGATGCTTTGGGCACGGAGCATGTATGAAGCCTAGAGAATGCTCAGAACTTGTTCAGGGAGGTGGGACTCATTAAAATATTCCAAGAAACATGTACGCAATGCAAGTAATATTTGGAGATGTAGCTAGTCACTCGTAATTTAAATTTCCGTTTATGGATTTTAGATGTAGACTTCCCCAAAAAGCATCATAATACGAGTCAGTAACCCAAGAAAGACCCAATTAGAACTCCTATTTCTAATAAGTAACTCAAATCATCCAAATACTCTCTTTTGGGTTCACGAGCTTAAAAAAGAATGACCTCCTAAAGAGCTCATGCAAGATCCAAGAGAATGTAACGTCACCTTGCATCTGATATGAGGTTTTGCAAAGAAACTGCCAGTCCCATGAAAGAGCATGTCTCTAGTTCACCGACTCTCTTTCCTAAGCTGTCACACCTCCATCATACCATCATACCATATAGTATAATTTTATAAGACATGTGCAAATAATAGTCATTAAGGCGAAAAGCTAGAGGAGTGCGTTTTAGACTGAAACAAAGGCATCAGTAAAATATTAGACATTGCCACGTTTGGACACAAGTAATACAATGTTATGAATACTAATAAACAGATGGGAGAAAAAACATGGTACCGTCAAAAAAAAAAACAATCAAATATTGGAAACCAAACATTTCATCGTAATGATCTGTTAAGTTGCCGCAAAACTAATGAATGACAGGTTAACAACTTCGCCTCAACAATCAAGTTGCAGTTCCAACTCAAATCACATGCATAATCAAATATACATCTGTTATTATCACGGGTTTTGTATCAAATATTTGCAAGCTTCATTACTTATATAGTAAGCAGTTTCTCAAGCAGTAGTGTACACTTTACCTCTGGATCGTAAAAGGGGGTTACTGTTGGTTGATAATCTTAATTGTGTGCCAAAAATGGGTGAGATCTTAGAGACAAAGGGACAAGGAGAGAGTTGAGAGTTTAAGTGAGAGTGGGGCCAAGCCTATGGGGTTTTTTCAGTGCATTATGGAGCTGCAACTTTCAATATTGTGTATTGTAGCTATAAATTTGTGCGCGCGCTTATGAAGTAAGTGTGGGAAAAAGAAAAGAGAAAAAAAGGGCGAGGGCAGAGAATGTGGAACCCCTTGGGGGTTTCCCCTACCATTGTTATATGTATGTGTGAGCAAATATGAAAGAGGGATGTGGGATGTTTGTGTTGTAATATTCTGGAGATGAATATACTGTGTTTGGTAGTGTGTGAAATTCTTATTTTCCCATCCCTTCCCACCATAATATGGGCGACTTTCTTCAATGCGATGATATATTGCTACTCTCGTCGAGGACTTGTTTTCCCCTAATAATATGAACAACCATACCTGGACACACAGAATTCCTTCAAATATACCGAAGGACATCATAGCAACTACACGATTATATTCATTTAGAGAGGTATCACATACCTGATGAAGCAATAATGACTAATCCCTCAAGAAGATCAACCAAATCCATGATTGAAACTATTCTAGTATCTTACGCTATTCTTCTTCATTAAGTTGAAACTCAAAATCCAGTTTCCTCTTAAGGTGTGATCTGTCAACACTTCAAAAGCAGGATCAAACCAAAAAAAAAAAGTAAAATAACTAGCAAGATAGCATACATCACATATTTTAACTCCATGAGGAAAATGATACTAGAGCTCGCAAAACCAATAAACAATTTCCTTGCTTGAACCTTAAATAGCAAATATTAGGCAACAATGCAACATTATTTTAACCCTTTAGTAGCCAACAATGATACTTCGACCATATAAATAACTAGTTTCCAGCATCATTCCTCGACAAAGATTTCCAAATAGTATGAACAGACAAGCAGCACTTGCAAAATTTCGTGCATTAAGTTTCGTAGTTTAGAATGTGCATTCAAGGGCAATGTTGTACATGACTAAAGTTATAACACCAACTAGATCATTCCTCTACTATAGCAATCTCTCTCTCTCTCTCTCTCAACCACACAGAGAATATTCTTCTAATAAATCTACCCCTCTTTTCACTTTTTAGACAATGTATCCCTAAATATTGTCTTTTATGATTAAATAGAAAAACGTCTCAAAATGGTAACTGATCATTCATCTAGTTATTTACCCTAGCTTGAAATTAAAAGATGATAAGCAAATGTATAGTCTACAAGGGCATGCCCCAGGGAGGACAAAATGAAAAGAAAGAAAAGAAAAGAAAGGTGCGTGCTCCCTGGCACAACCCGCCAGGGTGGGAAAATATGATGTCCTAGCACAACCCGCCAGGATAAGCATAAATATGCATAAAGTAGTAAGTGTAACTGTAGCTAAAGGACGCCATGCACAACCCGCAAGGCTAGGATAAATAACTAGATGTTTTAACTGCGTAATATACGGAAAGCATTAAGCCCCGTGCTCACATCCCGTTGACCTAGCTATCCCAAGGGAAGGAATGGCGACAAGGAATAACTAGATGTAGATTGCATTTGTTGGGTAGGAATTCTTTTTATTTTTTTCCCAATCCATTTAGGGAGGTTTATGCATGTGAGATTGTTGTTGCATTAGGAGATTGAGTTCTCAATTGGTTTGAGTTTGAGGAATTACCAGAGTGGATAACCATCATGGAGAGTGCAGGAATTTTTGGTTAACCTGGGCGGATGAGTCAAGTTGTGAATGTTTCGAGTGTGTCAAATTATTATTGTATGGATTTAGAAGAGGGCACTGCGAAGCATTTGAGGATTTATTGTCATTCTTGTGAAAGCATAATCTGCCGAATATAAGATTTACGAGTCATAGTTTTCCGAATGAAGTTCAGTGAGAAATGAACAATAATGGTGTGAACTTTCAAAGGGAGAGAGAGAAACAAACGTATACTACCAAACAAATGTACTATCATATTGCATTGAAAAGGTTAATGAAGGGATTATATAGGATTGTGTGTGTATGGAGTCGGAGGGCGGAGATTACCGTTGGATGCTTTGCATAGTTGTGGCCTTGGTTTTCACTGGTCTGGGGGTTATCTTCCGGGGCTGACTCTGTCTATCATGATCTTTAGCTTGACTATGGATTTCACTTGTCCTTAGCCCTCTGTTTGATTTCATCGTGGGATGCTCTTTACTTCTAATTGGACATTATCTGCTTCCAATATGGATGGCCACTAGAAACTGTGGGAGGAATGATGACTTTGGAGCTCGGACTAAGATGTTTGGAGCGAGTGGCAAACTAGGCATGTGTTCAGTGCAAGGGTTCTATGGGAGGGTTCCCTTGGGTAAAAGTGCTTGCCGAACTACTAGAGGCATATCTCATTTGGTCCAGGTTGCACTACTGTTGTTGTTTCCACTGTTGAGGGTTGGCTGTTCTGTATAAGTGGAGCATTAACCTATTTGATGTGGTTGGACGAGACTTTTATGACCTTGCTCTACTTCTTTTGGTTATGATGACGACGACGGAGCTTGGATGAGGGTGTTTGCAGTTTCAGGTGGACTAGACATTTGTTCAGCATAGGGTTCTATTGGGGAGTTCCCTTGGGCATTTTTGCTTGCCGATGTTCTCCTAGAGGCTCATATCCTTGGGGCTAAGTTTCTCTGTTGTCGTTGCTACCCTATTGGAGGTTTAGCGGGGCTCCAGCAATGTAAGGGATTCGACACTAGTCACCACTATTAGCTCTTATGACTGTTCTCTACATTGCCCGTGCTCGCGTCCTTGTTCTTCTTTCCCCTGGGATGGCTAGGTCAACGGGACACGAGCATGGGCTTTCTCACGTGCTAGATTATTTATCCTAGCCTTGCAGGTTGTGCATCACATTAGACATACTTTTTGTTACGCTACTGCATTAGAAAAGTTCATACCTATCCTTAAGGTTGTGCAAGGGCTTCCTATTTTCCTACCTGGGCGGGTCGTGCCGAGGATTACGCACTTTTCTTTCTTTCTTTTATTTTCTTTTGTCCTTCCTGGAGTATGCCCCTTGTAGGCTGTATATTCGGTTAACCTCTTTTTTTAAAAAAAAAAAAGAAGAAGAAGAGATTATATAGGCTAACCCTAATAACCCCAGCAAATCCTAATAACATTAAAATGACTAAAATACTTCGAGCATAAATGATAAATAACAATTAATTGAAACCCTAATAATTAACTAAAACCTTAAACTACGCTTCACCCCCCCCCCCCCCCCCCCCCCCCTCAAACTCATGATATGAAGCCGGAGAGCATCGTGAGTTTGCCAAGGAGATAACAACTGCAACTAAACTACTGGAAACCAACTACTGTGAATAAATTGCTCTAAATCAACTACTATGAAGGTGTTAAGTGATGCAAAACTATAACATGCGAATAAGAAGAAGAACGGATGCCGAACAGATGCAAACAGGAGGAAGAACCAATGCTGAACAGATGCCAACTTGCTGATACAAATAGGAGGAATAACTAATGCCGAACAAATTTTGACTGCAGATTTTAGAGAATAAATACAGGAGAGAGGAGAGATACAGTTGAGAGAGGGAGAAAGATGCTATTGGTTCTGCGTGAGGGAAAGAGAGACATACAAAATCTTGGTGCAGAAATTTGCCGATGAACAATACCTGAACAATACCCACGACCAGTAACCTTCGATGAATAGATGCGATGAACAATTGCAATAAGTGCTCGGCAAAGGGCGGCGAGGCATACCCGCCTGCGAGGGAGCGAATATTCCACAAGCCGAGATCTTATGGCTCTGATACCATGTGAAATTTCAAAGGGAGAGAGAGAAACAAACGTGTACTACCAAACAAATTGTTTTCAGAGATGTGAGAAAGTGTATAGGGTGTTAAACAACCCTAACACAAGAGAGATGAATTTATATTATTGTTTAACTCAATACAAAGCATAATTAGGCGATGTGGGACAAACACACTATTCTAATATATTCTAACACTCCCCCTTAAGCTGGAGAAAAAATATCAAAAAGTCCCAGCTTGTCACAAAGTAACTCCAATGGTGGCTTGAACAATGGCTTAGTAAATATATCAGCTAACTGGGCACCGGTAGACACGAATGGAGTAGCAAACACACCACCACTCAACTTCTCTCATACAAGATGACAATCCACCTCAATGTGTTTAGTCCTCATGAAACACCGGATTGGATGCTATGTGAATTGCGGCTTGGTTATCACAATAAAGATTTACAGGCACCTGCATCGGGAATCCTATCTCTTCAAGAAAAGAACGTATCCACACAACCTCACATGTTGTGTGAGCCATAGCCCTGTACTCTGCCTCTGCACTAGACCGCGCAACTACCGTCTGCTTTTTACTTTTCCAATTAACAAGATTCCTACCAAGAAAGATACAAGATCCTGTAGTGGATCCCTTGTCAGATGGTCCTCCCACCCAATCAGAGTCAGTGAACGCCTCAACACGCAAATGTCCATTAGCTCTATATAACAGACCACGTCTTGGATGTGCTTTGAGGTACTTAACAATTCTTAGAACAACTTCCCAGTGCGGAGAGCGAGGAGCGGACATAAACTGACTAACCAAACTAACTGCAAATGAGATATCTGGACGAGTAACAATAAGATAATTCAACTTCCCAACCAAGCGACGGTACTGATTCGGACTAGAAAGCAACTTCCCCTGATCCGCACACAGATTGACATTAGGATCCATAGGAGTCTCAACTGGCTTTGACCCCAGTAAGCCAGTCTCATTTAGAATATCCAACACATATTTCCTCTGCGATAGATTAAAAACATCCTTAGACCGCGCCACTTCGATACCCAAGAAATATCTCAATTTGCCCGTCTTTAGTATGAAGCTGACGATGTAGAAAAAGTTTCAAGTCATCAATACCCTTTTGATTGTCACCTGTAATAATAATATCGTCTACATAGACGATCAACAATATTTTCCCTTGATCAGATGTGAGGGAGAAGATAGAATGATCAGAATGACAACGCTTCATGCCAAATTGCAACACAGCATCACTAAACTTGCCAAACCATGCCCTAGGAGACTGCTTAAGCCCATATAAAGCTTTGCGAAGACGACACACCTGATTACGCCCCCCCTGAGCAACAAACCCGGGTGGTTGCTCCATGTATACTTCCTCTTGGAGATCCCCATGGAGGAAGGCATTTTTGACATTCAATTGAAATAATGGCCAGCCAAGATTTGCAGCTAGAGAAATAAGAATCCAAACAGAACCAAGTTTGGCAACAGGAGAGAAGGTCTCTGAGTAGTCAACGCCATAAGTCTGGGTGTATCCTTTGGCAACAAGGCGAGCTTTATAGCACTCAACAGTGCCATCAGGAAGATACTTGACAGTAAATACCCAACGACAACCAACAGTAGTCTTACCAGCAGGAAGAGAAACCAACTCCCAAGTCTCATTATGATGAAGAGCAGACATCTCATCCTCCATAACTGTCCGCCACTCAGACACAGATAAGGCCTCCTAAATAGTGTCAGGAACAAAAACGGAGGAGACCAAAGTAGTAAAAACACGAAAGGACAGGGACAAATGATTATAGGAAACAAAGTGAGCAAGAGAATGTACAGTGCAGGACCGAATACTTTTACGATGGGCAATAGGACGATCAAGGTCGTCGGGATCGCGCAACGGAGAGGAAGACGAAGCAGTGGGCGAAGGTGGGGCTGTGGGCGGAGGTGGCTCGGACGGAGGTGGAACCTACTGAGATTGCACTGGTGGATTTTTAGGACGACGATGATATACCTGCAAAGGTGGTGTTGGGGGAACGTTACTAGATGAGATACGTATAGGACACACAGACTCATATGCAAGCAGATCATTGGGAGAGACAGAATCCGAATAAAAAGGAAGTGACTCAATAAATGTGGCATCAGCACACACAAAATGACGACGTAAAAACGGAGAATAACATGTATACCCTTTTTTAGTGCGAGAGTAACCAAGAAAAATGCAACTAATAGATCGAGGGTCAAGTTTGCTTCGATCAGGATCCAGAGCATGGACATAACACTTGCACCCAAAAACCTGAAGAGGTAATGAGTGGAGTGGATGACCAGGAAACAAGACCGTATGAGGTATCTCACCTCCAAGGACAGTAGAGGGCATACGGTTAATCAAATAACAAGTGGCAAGCATTGCATTAGTCCAGTAAGACTTAGGAACCTGCATTTGAAATAGCAATGCATGCATAACCTCTGATAAATGACGAATCTTGCGTTCGACAACTCCATTTTGCTGTGGAGTCCAAGCGCACTATGACTGATGAATTATACATGATCATCAAAAAACTGAGATAATGTGTGATGAAAATATTCGCATGCATTATCGGAACGAAATATACGAATGCAAGCATTAAACTGATTTTTATTTCCATATAAAATGATTGAAAACCAGACTTCAACTCTGATTTCTCTTTCATAAGATAAAGATATGTAATATGAGAGAAATCATCAACAAAAACAACATAGTACTGAAAACCAAAAATATTAGGCACATGAATAGGCCCCCAAATGTCTGAATGAACTAACTCAAAAGGACTCGACGCACGATGCTCAACACTAGGATAAAAAGGTACTCTTCGATGTTTACTAAACTCACAGACTTTACATGACAACTCTTTAAGAGAACCACAGGAGGGCACTAGACGCTTCAAAGTCTGAAGTGATGGATGTCCAAGCCGACAATGTTGTTGATAGGAGGACTCTGTGAATTGAAGAGCAACAGACTTAGCAGGATTATTGGTTAAGTAGTACAGCCCACCACGTTCAACACCGCCGCCAATCGTCCTCCCCGTCTTGAGATCCTGAAACACACAACCATGAGAAGAAAAGGTGATGGAACAGTTTAAAGATTTTGTGAGTTGACTAACAGACATGAGATTAAAAGGTAAATGAGGGACACGTAACACGGAGTGCAAAGTGACAGATGAAGAGACCGGAAAGAACCCAACCCAATAACCTCAGTAGTAGAACCATCTGCTAAGGTAACATGAGATTTTTGACCAATAGATTGACAATTAAACAAGATAATAGAGGTACCAGTCATATGATTATTAGACAAAATAGGAGAGGTACCAGTCATATGATTAGTAGCACCAGAATCAATAACCCAAGGAGAAGAAGAAGAGGCAACACAAGCAACAGAGGAACCTGTCTGAGCGAACGTAGTTGTGGAAGAAAAAGCTGCAGCAGCAAAAGGCTGAATAGACATGAGACGCTGGTACTCCTCTGTTGAAATAGTCACCTTGCTATCGGTAGAATGAGTAAACTGCCCAACATCCTCAGAATGAGCAACCTGATGAGCCTGGGGAAAACCATGAAGATCATAACAATAGTCCACTGTATGATTTGTACCCCGACAATGAGTACAAAATCTGGTATCACATCCACAACCAGAACCACCGCGACCAGAACTACCTCCCCCTGACGTGCGACCATGACTATTCCCACCACGACCAAAACTACGACCACTGGACCCAAAATCACCACGAACACCAGAACTATTACCTGAATCATAGCCGCCAGAACTTCGCCTACCAGAACCACGACTGCTAAACCCAGAATCACGGCCGCAACCACGACCACTACTCGATCCAAAACCACCAGAAACAACTAAAGCAGAACGATTAGGTGGTGGCTGAGAAACAGAGCCAGCATCGGAAATAGAAGCCTAGCGAAGACGTCTAAACACCTCATTGAGAGAGGGCAACTCCCGCTCTCCCAGTATCTGAGATCGAACTGGATCATAGAAGAACGACAAACCATATAGAAATCAAGCGACCTCCAAATGCTCACGCTGACGCTCCATAACCTGGGGATCACTTGAGATAGGCTCATAAACACAGAGTTCCTTACAAGTCCCCCGAAATTTAGAATAGTAGTCCTCCAAAGATCCAGAACCGATGGATAAAGAAAAGAACTGGTGGTGAAGATCGCATGTACGATGAAGATTATTAACACTAGAATACATCCCGACAAGCCGATTCCACACTTGTTTGGCAGTGTCGAGAAAAAATAGAGGAGCACTAATCTGGGGCTCCATACTATTCCACAACTCAACGAGTATATGACAATTCTTAGCTTCCCAATCACTATAGTTCGTAGCCTCTTTGGCAGGAGGATCATCCGTCAAGTAACGAAACTTCCGCTCACCCATAGAATAAACCTTAACAGCGCGAGACCAAATAGCATAATTGTGGCCATTCAAAGGAATGGAGGTAATGGAATCCCTGTCACGACGCCGAGAGGAACTGGAAGTACTACCAATAACAATAGACCCAGAATTGGAACCAGAACTTGCGGACTTTTCTTCAGACATTGTACCAAACAATGGAAAGGCCACAACCAACACAAATTCAACAAAGATAAACAATCCACCAGTCAACTGATCAACTACTGATAATAACCAAAAAACCACAACTTTAGATATCTACCAACCAACAACCAACTGATCATGTGCATCTACCCAATAATAGAAAACCAACTACAAACAACGAATAATCAACATACGAGAATGCTCAAGACCAGAACACCAGGAGCAGTACCAATAGGGCAAGCAACGTAACATGTCATACCAAAGACTACAATCCAAGGAGAGATTGAAGAGAACCAATGTGGAGCAGCAACAAACAGTAACCAGATCGTGATTGAAGGCAACCCAACAAGATTGGATGCGACCAAAGCACCAAAACACGACCGAATCAACTGGGTAAGATTTGAAATCGACTTGTAGATCTCGAAGTCAAGTGGAGAGGTTTGAAATCGATGGGTTTCAGTTTGAAATCGACTGATTGGGGTTCAAAATCTGGCTTTGAAGGTTTTTGACTGGACTATGGGTCTCAGTTTGGGGTCTATGACGATCTGTTATGGTTTAAGAGGAGTTCGACAGGCTCTGGTAGGATCGTATAGGGTCAGGTCAAGGTCATATAGGATCATCTAGGGTTTTACAGGGGTCGAACAGATCTGGATTTTGGTTGGTTTGGGAAGGTCGATAGGGTTGATGAAGAAAACGAGATGACGTCAAGAAAGGTTAGGTCAGTGTTTGGGTGACGACTGCTTTGGGCTATGTTGATCGATAAAATTAGGTTAGGTCAGTGTTTGAGTTAGGGCTTGAATTAAGGGTGGCTCTGATACCATGTTATCAGAGATGTGAGAAAGTGTATAGGGTGTTTAACAACCCTAACACGAGAGATTAATTTATATTATTGTTTAACTCAATACAAAGCATAATTAGGCGATGTGGGACAAACACGATATTCTAATATATTCTAACACAAACGTACTATCTTATTGCATTGGAAAGCTCAAAAGATAACAAGGCTAATGAAGGGATTATATGGGTTAACCCTAATAGCCCTAGCAAAACTCTAATAATATAAAAAGGACTATACTACCCCGAGCATAAAAGATAAATAACAATTAATTGAAAGCCTAACAATTTAACTGAAACCCTAATAATTAACTAAAACCCTAATAATTAACTAAAACTCTAAATTATACTTCACAAATGGAACGGGGTCGAACTTGTTTGGTTTAGTACGTGATCTTTTCCCTAAGTGTTCGACTGAACTCGAGCAGATGGTTGCATCACTGAAATTCCCAAGTGGTACCGGTACTAAGGTATTGTGGGTACCGGCACCGGACACACTAGTTTTGGTTCTGATCACAGGGCATCGGTACCGGTGTTTTGTGGGTACCAGTACCACTAGTCAAGTTTCTGAATAATTTCTAGTTCTACGTGTTTAAACGCCAATCTCACCTAATGCATTGCCAACACCTCTAGACTACTTTTCGACATTTAAACACACCTTGCTAAGACTATCCGGACACCGGCCATTTTTACTAATGTAATGAACAAGACTTGGTGACCATTGGTGGACTCGTGCCTTGTTTTATAACGATAGTTATTGTGGTGATGAAACTTTTTCTGTTACACAAGGGGTGGAAGTACATCTTGCGAGGGGTGTGTGTGTTCGGATTTCAAGTGTGTGGTGGTCCTGTCTAAAACTTCAAGTCAAGATGTTCTTATTTATGTTAAGAATCATCGAAGTCATCCAGACAAAAAATTATATGCAATTAATGAAATCTCAATAGTTCCTAACACTCTTTTAGTTTTATTTGAAAAGGAATTATATTAACTGACGAGGTAATGCGTGAAAATTGAATAGAAGATTAGAACTCTACGCTAAGGTAAAAATTACCATTTCTCATTATGTTAGACTTTGATTCTATTTTAGCCGTTTAATGTTCTCTTATGCAGTCTTTGCAAATTGCAATCAATTGTTAAGCAATTTGTCCAATATAAAAAATATCTGGGATATTTGAAATGAATCAGTTAAAGGATATTGAAGGCCATCTAAACCTTGTTTATCTCAAAGGAGCTGCAAGAATTGTCACACATTAATTAGGCACGCAATTGTAAAGACCCGGAAAAATAAAATTTTAATTACTTTTTGAAAAAAAATCACTTTTTGGAGAAGTTTCGTTTTAGCCGATAAAAAGTCCCGGTAATTGTTCCTTGGATTTTTCTAATCACAATGGTATAGTTGGAAGTTATTTTTGAGTAAGACAAAGTCATCTTTCGCCCTTTTTCTTCAGAGAAAGTTGTGCCGTTTTTCAGTTTTGTACTAAAAGTGGGGGGATGAGATTTTGATGTGATTAGAATTTCAAAATTTTAGAAATGTCATTGTTTCCAAATGGGGTGTACTTCCTTATTTTCATAAATAAATTAAAGTAAAGAAAGTCTTTACTTAAGTTTGGTTTCTGAAAACAAGTATTGTGCTGGAACATGCCTTGCTGGCACAGTGTGTAAGGACCCGTAATTTTTATAATTTTTTGGAAATAATGTTGGGTAAATGTGAGGAAATGAAAACTTTGTTACGTGGGCCAATATGGGCTTAGTAAATGCACATGGGTGTCTTTAAAACACATTTGGAACTTGAGGAGTGAAAGTGCAAAAGGGTAAGTGTATATACACTAGTGTAGACCATTTTGTTTGACCAAAATCAACCCCTCTCTCTCTCTCTCTCTAAGGGCAGTCGGCCCTCTCCCTCTCTCTCCTCTCCACCATTTTTGCCACCTTCAAGCTCAAAACTCTCCCTCCTCACTCTACTTCAAGAACCAAGGCCATTTTCGTGTTCAACACACTTTGGGGAGCTCGGGTCACCTTGGATTCGCACCGAGAGCTCCAACTTCGAGATTTTGGGGTTTCAACACCTAGGGTTCCATTCTTCTTCCATTTTCAAGCAAAACCTTGCGGTAGGGAAACAATTACTACCTCCTCTAATTATATACTTGTGATTTGTTGAACATATCTTGTTCTTGGCTTCAATTTCTTGAAAAATCATGTTTTCCCTCTTTGTATGGGTTTTCCTCACTTTGATTTTGTGATCTATGAAATTGGTTGTTGATTGATGAAATTGGGAGTGCAATTGACCTCCCTCCATGTTTAATTGTTGCCTAGCATTTCTATTTTGAGCCTAAACTATCTCATTTGTGATTGGGTTGAAATTCCACACCTTAGAGGTGAAAATCTGCAGTGTATTATTCATAAGCTGCTGTCCATATTTTCTAGCTGCTGCCCCTGTTATTTAGGTGGTTTCCGGCCACCCTTTGACGTCCATTTGGCCTCCAATCGTCC
Organism: Vaccinium darrowii; assembly: GCA_020921065.1. Classification (NCBI taxonomy): domain Eukaryota; kingdom Viridiplantae; phylum Streptophyta; class Magnoliopsida; order Ericales; family Ericaceae; genus Vaccinium; species Vaccinium darrowii. The sequence continues at coordinate 22,040,213 of CM037158.1, read as the reverse complement.
GGAACTTCGTGTACTTGATATATAGCAACGTGGTAAACCCAAAAAACCATTTTGAAATCATTAAACTATGACTTTGACACGTGTTTTTATTGGATAATTCGTTATACGTATCGGACACAAGGCATATTGGATTGGTCGCCCTTTTTGGCGAAAATTGTGGCATTTCAAAAGAAAGGGCACTTTGGTGAAATAAAATTTGGGAAATGGGACTTGTTATGAAAGTTTTAATGAAATGTTTGTGATAATGAGGTGTTTTACACTAATGCCATCATTTGGTAAAATTTTTGATAAAGGCACGCGGGGCCTACGGAACCCGACAGAGGGATTAAATCCCTAGTTTTAATGAAAATGATGGTTTTTCTTCAATGAAAGAAATGAGAAATGAGATTTTGGACTATCTATTGTGTTTTGTCGAAAACTCGACTTGTGGACTTGGTTTTAAATTTGTGTGAGTAACTTGGGTAGTTTTGGTGAAACAAAGATGGAAACTTGAGTGGTGTTGAATACATGGAGATGAAAATATTTTGAGGTACATATGGTATTTTGGTAACAATGGATACTTGGATATGATTTTGGACGCGTGTGATACTTCTTGATGATTTTGGCAACTTAATGAACTAATGGGTATTATGGAACACCTTGAAATTTTTTTTGGACACGTGATATTATTTTGGACACGTGGGTACTTCTTGGACACATATTCCTTGTTTTAGCTTTCACTGTGTCTCTTTGATCATCTCTTATCTTGGCAACCCACATCATGCGCATTTATCATATTTATATGCCTAGCAGTCGTAGTACGGTTTTTCCTACGAGCTAGTGAGCTCACCCTATCATTTTCAGGTACACCGCATGAAACATGAGATTGGATGCTTGTGGAGTGATACATTGCATAGAGTTTACACATGCATGAAGTTTTTTTTTTCATCTTATAACTAGTACTTTTGATAGATGGCAATGCAATTTCTAATCACTTGACTTTAAACTTTAATAACTTTAAACTTTTCTATCGGGTATCTATGTATTCGGGTACGAGTTAGTACCGTTTAGCAAACCATTGACCGATGTATGAATGGAACTTTGACTTGGACTTTTCTAAGGAAAATTGTTGACTTTTGACTTGTGTCATGTGGACACTCGTGATATTTAATTTGTTGAAAAGCAGGGCGTGACACAATAGTTATTGGTTAATCTACATAGCATTTAACTGCCCTATGTTACTTTGTTATTTTCTGAATTACAACCTAGAAAGATGCTCCAAGCTAGCTACGTACTAAACACTGCTCATGGCTATATTATTTTTACTTGCTCTACAATTCTATATGATAGCAGGGAATAATTAATTTCCTACGCTGGGGGAAGACGTACGTTTATAATGATTTTGCCTCTAAATGCTAGCAATAGATAATAGACGAAATGACTCAAGAGGAACATCCAGAAATATACAAGAAACTGGCGAGAAATGTGATATGGATACATATTGGCTACATCAGAATATCAAAAGGCCAACGGAAGGCCTGACTGAAGACTGAAAGTCGAATTGCATAGATACCAAAGTATAGCAAATAATGTACATTATCCATAATATACTAACACTAACGCCACCTAAACCCCTAAATGAAGTGATTTTAGCACTCTATTTTTGCATTTTACACTCCCATGTGACAGGCTTGAAGACAAAATTTGTAGTGTAACAATTCTAGAGTGGAGTGTAAAAATCAATCTCCTAACTTACATGAAGGAAACACACACAAGAAAATACTCAATAGGAAAAACATGAAGACCCATCATAGGATTTGGAGTTGGAAACGTGGAAAACTCAGGTACCAAGTTTCAGCACCCCCTAACAATAAATCCCGACTTCATCCCCGCCAACATTACTGTCACGCCCTGGATTTTTAAGCAATAAAAAGTAAACATTTTTAGAAATAAAGTGCCACGTTTCATAAATCTTCTTCTTTTATCCCATTGGAAAACATGGATGGAAATAATAAATTGATTACATTATTCCAAACAAAGGGAGATTTTTAAAGAAAGTATAAGGTTACAAACCCATCTTGGTTTTAAAAAAAAAATACATGATCATCTCCCAATTGAGTACCTACTAAGTTTCAATAAGAAACAATGATTAGTGATGCCTTCAAAAGATTTCATGCACTCCCAATGCACTTCATTTCATGCTCCAAGCGAAACCTGAAACAACAAAGGGGTGAGCACACTTCGCCCAGTAGGTATCCCCTTTGGGATTTCAGACTCAGAAAGACACACTTAAGCAAGTAACACATTGAATAAGAGCATAATAGAATATCAACGTTCGTACACCACATTCGGTCATAAACTCTTTCCGTAATACACCCCTTTTCAATAGATCAATCACGTCGATGAACGATAAATGGATAACGAGTCAACAAACACTTTTTCATATTATTTTCAAATTCACAATTTACCCAACATTTCTCATATCAATTTTAGCCACTCATATGCACATTACTAACACGGAAATTTTGGGATCCGACTCCCATAGCTCAATATCATCACAACTCGATATCATAACGGGAATCTCGGGGCCCGGCTCCCATAGCTTCTTATCATCGGGAATTTCGGGGCCCGGCTCCCATATCTCAATATCGAGACACCTTTCATAAAATGTACAACGAATACCACACAATTTCCAACTCCAAGAACACAATCAAATCAACTAACGAATGTAAGGAATAATACACAACGAACAACACAAAACAACCACACACAACAAGCAATATATACCAATAACACGCAACCAACAACACACCACAACAAGCACTACCACATGTCCGACTCCACGAGCCAACAACTCAATTAAAAGACTAAAATATTAGACATTCAAAACATCCCACCAACAATCTCACTTACCAAGAACTCAACATGTCAAACCTTCCCAAACTCATTCAATTAAGGGCACTTTCGTAATTTCATCACGGGTCAAACCCGTAAGCACCTTCATTAATCCCTGCCTCCAATACACTCATAAAATATCCCAATTTCATTACTAGGAAAGCATTATAACGTATACACACGAACATCACAAAAGCCCCAATTTTTGTTCAAGCCATAAATTAGAGATTTCACCGTACAACGACATCTACGAAAAATCGTATGTAGAAATCACGAGTTTATTATCTAAACACATAGATATGTAGAGAGAGGAGAGAAATCCCTACTTGACTGGGTTTTGAGCAAAACCCCAACATCCGAAACTCAAGCTCCAAGCTTTCATGTGTCCGTGACGCGTTCCACGCGTAATTTCAGCCGATACATCAACTTCAAATCAAAAACTGTTATTTTCTAGAAAGAGTTAAGATACAACCCTTACATACTTTCGAAGGTATATGAGTCTAGTTTCATAATCAAAAGGCGGATTGAAATTTCAAGCTTCCTAGACAAAAATATAGCCGTTCTCGTAACATGGGGCAATGCTGTCAACACAGCGAATTTCAGTACCACAGCTCAATCAAACATTTTTCATATTTCTATATTTCAAATTAACTTCTGAAATTTTTACACAACACAAAGAACATCCATGGGTAGCTTCTATAAAATTTTAAGAAATTCACCAGTTCAGGAACAATATCAAATAAATCGGCCAAAACAGGGTATGCAAGAAAAACGGATAAAACTTGACAGCCTGACTTTGAAAAATCACCATAAATCGAGATCTTAATGTTTTTGAGTGATTCTTGTGCCAAAAGTTTCGTATTGAAATGTACTTCAAAGTTCCAGAAGGGATCAAGGTCTAATTCGTACTTCAAAGATGAGAAAACAAGCAAACACAGAGGCTACACGAATCTGTCTCAAAGAAAATTTCCAGATCTGCAAACCCGATTTCAAAAATTCATAGTAAATCGTATTCTCAATGGATTTGGACGATTCCAGTGGCAAAAGAAAGCCCTCTGAATTATCTCTAAATCATATGAAGGAACCAAAACTTAATTAACAGTTTATGAACGAGATATTAGCCAAAAACCGTGACCCTGTCAGCTATAACGAGCTACTGTTCATACCGGCACCAAAAACACGAATTTGTACCACAAAATTAACAGGAAAACCGGAGAAAAGAGGCATACTTGTTGGGATGAAACTTGGGAGAAGGTGATGATGATCGGCCATGGTGGCGGAGGTGGCCGAACTTGGCGGCAGCCGGCCTCCCTCTCTCTTTCTCCTCCTCTCTTCTCCTCTTCTTTCTCATCCTTTCTCTCTTTTCTTTCTTTTTCTCTGATTTCTTTTTCTTCCCCAGAAATAAAAAGGGGGACAGGCGTGGGAAACATGGCATGGGCGGGCGCGAAGCACTATGTGCAGTACAATTTACTCTGCGCGGTGTTCTAAGTGTCCGGGTTTCGATTTCAGAAAAATACCAAAATATTCGTACTGACTTAGAAAATCGTGGGCAACGTCACCGTGTGCTCAGAATCATCTAGAAAAATTTTAAAAGTTGGACACGCATTACGATGCGATCCGGATGACGTCATTAGATAGGTTTAAATCCCACCACTGCAACAGGTAAGCTAGTATCATTCACGTAGCTTAAAAAAAAAATATTCCACATCTTTATTTTATTTAACACAAATTTCCGGGTCTTTACAATTACACCTACTCCACCACTACGTTCCCAATTTCTCAAACACACTAAAGATGGATTCATTTGCATCAGATGCCTGACCCATTGCATGAGATGTGCATCACTCCTAACCTCAAGATAATGGAAATAACAAAAACATATTGATCTAGAGCAGCATATCAATGCACAGAGGAAAAGTGGGATCCAATTAAAATTCAATTTCTAAAAGATGTATTCATTCACCTTCAGTTCACGAATTAGCCTCCCATGTGAAGTTTCCCATACTCTGCTTGTACAATCTTGAGAGCTGGAGTATATGAAGAGAAGATACCATCAACAATCTGAAACATAATGAGAGCTCCAACAATCTGAATCAAAAGTTTTGGATCAAAGCAATATGACGTGAAGAGATTTGTTTACCTTGTGCTTTGCTCTGTCCTAATAATCTATCCTCGCGAAAAGCAAGGAATAGAAGCCTAATAGAGGAACAGAGTTAGAGAAAATCCGGGCACTATAGTTTTCGTTAAAATACACTTAAAAGTCAAAAGCACATTAGAAAGGATAACATGTTAAAAGTGCAATGATGCCCGTGAAAAATGCATTGAATTAGTGGAATATATTAATATTCGTGAAATATGAATTGGGAATTCTAACTTGTTTTAGCATTACGTGAGTATTATCCTAATTGGAGGTGCTTAGCAAAACTATTTTTCTAAACTACCTACAAATGATCTGGGTCCTCAATCTGATACACAGAGCCTTTTTGGAATCTCAAAGAATGATAAATATGGCAGTAGCAATGCAATCAAACAAATAAATTCAACCAGTTGAGTATGGAGCAGAAACTCGCATATGATAGGACATTATGATGACCATCATTAACATCACAGGTTGTTGTCATGCACAATATCATAAGATTCACATACCTTATCCCCCAGAAGATAAGCTTCAATAGCTAAGTGCATAATGACCATGGGAGGTTTGGTCAACCATGTATGTGCAATGGAGGGCTGCTTCATCGTGCATACACCAGCCACCATTTCTGCACCAAAGAATCACGTCCATGTTAACGCATACCAGCATTCCGGCCAAGGAAAAAGAATACAAGGTTCTTGTAGATGACATACATGAATTATAATTGACCAACAAAACCTGGTTCGAATAATCTGACTCTTACCAAACCCACACCATCGGAAGCCCTAGATCTGCTTTCATGGCCAAATCTATCCTCAAATTCGCGAAGGTCAGTTACTCCTATCACTCCTAATGCCAGAAACTTCTCAAATGTATCGAGGGGCACAACTCTAACTTAGATGGTCACGTAAATCCTCTACATGTTCATGTTCAAGTATCAAATCTTCCTAATTCTAAGAATTCCTCTCACAAACCTCTGGTTCTAGACCCCAGTCTTGCAAATAACCAAAACCCTAAGTCTCCCATCCATGGAAATCCACCTTTTACTTTTAAATCTCACAACCCTACAACTGCAAATCCAAGCCCCTTTCGCGAACTGCATCAGGTATTCCAACAAGAGGGTAATCGTCTGGATTCAGAAGAACGACTGTCAACTATTGTTCGTTCACTTGAGTTCGAGCTGCAGAACTCAGGAATCAAGGTCGATTGTTCCGAGCTGAAAACCCAGTTGATTCGACTCAAAGAGAATCATGGAAGCTCAGTCGCTCCATCAGCCATCACGGGCGGCAGTGACCAAACCCTAAAGGTGGGCTTCAACTCCAATCCCAACCCAAAAGGAGATCAGTCTCTGTCCACACAAGTTCCAATAGAAGACGACACTCATCTCCCTCAGCATGCGAGCAACCAAATCCCCAATCGAAATTCAGGTAACCTAATAATTGGGCTGCTCTATTTAATGCCCAAGGTCCAAAGGGATGAAACTCGAACACTATCCAGAATTGCAGCAAGGGCTGAATGCAGTAGTTGAGCTTGATGAATCGCTTCTAGACTTAAAACACATGGAATCATTGTTTGATCAGTCATTTTCTTGATGTTAAAATGCCATATGCATTGTTAAGTGTTACGGCACGTTCAGCCTAGAAGAAGAATGCTCCAAAGTCTATTCAACAAATAGGGTCCTGTTTCTTCTTCGAATTTAAGGGTGAAGCTACAAAATTCAAGGTCTTAGAAGGAGGTCCCTATTTTTTTCTATAGAAGGTACTTAGTGCTCAAGGACTAGAAAAGGATGTCGGTTCCTACTATGGACCAGCCTTCAACAATTTCAGCCTGGATTAAGTTTCATAAACTTCCCCCCGAATGTTGGACCAAGGTTTGTCTTAGTAGTATTGCTAGTTCGGTTGGTAGTGCATTTAGGTAAAGCTACAGCTAATAAGCAATGATTGGATTATGCTCGGATTTGTGTTGAAATTGATGTTGGGGATGGTCTACCAACTGAAGTAATGGTGAAGGTGAATGGAGAATCAGCGGTGGTGGAAATAGAATATCAATGGATGCCCCCAAAATGTATAGAATGCAAGTATTTGGTCATTCCTCTGATTCTTGTGGCCTAAAACCCACTTGCAAACCACCCAATACAGGCAGCAATTGGCAAAAGGTGAGGACAGGGAAGCATGTTACCTCTGCTGCAAGTAATGGTGTACATACGACCCCCACTTTTCAACCAAGTGTATGCCCATCTTCCTCAACTACTGCAATCTCCCAAGATTCTGAAATTGGTCATCTAGCTACTGTCCCAAGCTCTTCATATGCTGAAATAGTTCGGAATGCTACTTTAGGGGGAATTGTCTCAACCCCTCTCATTGTAGACAATGTTACCACAGCAAACCAAGAGATTGAGCCTGAAAGTAAGGTTGTCTCTTCCATGTTGGGCACCCTTTTATCCAACTCATTTCACATTTTGGAAGAAGTTATCCCTCCGGGTAAAGGAATCCCCAGAAATTGATCCCAACTCTAAATCAAGTTCCCCACCTACAACAATCGAGGAGATCCCTGATACTAACTTAGAGATTGAAGCTGATTGTGAATCTCCTATCACTCCAGTTACAAATGCCATAGACTTCCTTCCTAATGTTATTCCAGCCTTCGGGGAATCTAAAAAAGTAGCTAAAAAAGCTACTAAGGCTGCTCGGAATAGAAACTATTCCAAATACAAACGCAAAGGGCAGTCCTAATTGCTCGGAACAAAAGCCACTCCAAATCCAAACACAAAAGGAAGGTTCTAATTCTCTCATTTCTTTTGAGCTGCATTCCTATATCTTTTTAATCAAGTTTAATTCCTTAGTTAAATTGCAAATTCTGCACATTTTCAGAGTTGGTTCTTGGTATGTGCAGTTGCCTTTGTGCATAGTAATCTTTTAAGGGCTGTAACTTATGCTCTGACTGTGTTGGATCCTCCTAACTACAGGGGTTCTCCGTGCATTCTAACCATCATCTGGCAGTTTGAGGAAGGTGTGAGATTTATTCTCAAGCTGGCCACTTGAAGAAATTCCTTTGATCCAGTTTCCCTTTAGAAGTTGCTTGCGTACTTGGATTGTATATCAAATGTTGTTTCCCCAAGCGTAGGGTTTAGGTGGGCGGTAGCATGATGCCGGTAAGTCCGGGTCGATTTCACAGAGACCGAATACGCAGCGCGTGATGGTTGAGTCGCAAATGATGGTTTAGCCTTAAAGCGGCAAACTTGGCTTTGTAGTTTGGGGGTGGAATTCGCTTAACTTCGTGAATGACGCTAGATTAAAAAGACTAATTAAAACAAGGCTAAGTCAAGGGGTTCACAACACCAATGACTTAGGCCAATTCATTCTCCTCCGAAATAACTGGCTCGGGGGCATCGTTAAACAACCCCGAACGGAAGATTTAGTATTTAAGCTCGTTTAACTAGAAATGGTGTTTCTCAAAGAGTAGGATTCTTGTGCCATTTATACAAACATTTTTTATTGACATTGCCCTAAGCATCACACATACCAACTGGTCAAGCCCTTGGCTACGTGTGATCAACGGGATAAACAAATCCAATTTTGATACATAAAAATCAATCTGCACTCTTTGATTAACAAGCAATGTTTGCATTATGGCGAGGAGAGCAAACGAGCCTCAGTCACAGAGTGCTAATCACCCCATGACCGAGCCTAAAACGACTACTCAATCATAACTACGGGAAACCTGACTATTTTTATAAAGGAAATAAAGAACATAACAAATGACTTTAAAAAGTGATTTTTATAGAAGATCCTAAGTTTGCCTAACACTTTAATACTTGAGAAATTAACTAACAACTAATAGAAACAAGTGTTTACTAAGGATGAAGCTAGAACAACATGAACATTAAATTCTTGAGAGAATTGAAAATAAACTACATATATTGAAAGAGCTAAACAAGAGTAGCAAGATTAATAAACGAGAAACTTACGGGAGATTAACAATTACACGGGAAATTTAGAGAGAGAAACCTTCAAAGTCCTCCAATGGAGGAGCAAAAACTTAACTAGAAAAATGAAAGAGTAAGTAGTCCTTGAGAAGGGGAGAGAGGAGAGTGTATATAGTCTACCACTTCTCTCTCTACAAAATATCCAATAAAGTTCTCACATTACAAAAAGCTTTCCATAAATAGAAGATGCAAAAAGTCCACAAAAGTTGCCTCCTGGGTGAGTTTGGATCGATCCACACCCATCCTGGATCGATCCAAGATGAACTGATGGCCTACAGGTGTGAAGTGGATCGATCCACCATGACCTTGGATCGATCCAGAATGGCTTGTTGCAAGATTAGACTTTTTGAAGCAGTGGATCGATCCAAGATGAACTGATGGATTTTTGATGAGCATGGATCGATCCGCCCTTTCCTCTGGATCGATCCAGAGTAGCCAGTTGCAGCATTAAGCATAGTGGATCGATCCATCATGACCTTGGATCGATCCAACCTTTTTCCAATCTTGAATTTCACTTCTTTGATCGCTCTACTTGAATCGTGTGCCTCCGGATTTCTTCCAAGACACTCAAATGCGTTGTGTGACACCCGGGAGAGATGCTCCTTGGTATCATGAGTGCTTGTTCATTACTGGACCCCACCTGGAAGTTTGATGAGCGTGAGACACGGCTTGCGACTTTTCGCATTCCCGGGCCTTGGCCAAATCGTCGTTTCATGGCTCGTGAGGCCCGGTGTTGGCATGCCATGGGGCACGTGGCCCTTGTAAACGAGACACGGTTCTCAATGCGCTCAAAATGCGTTTATTTCGCGCGTTCAACCTGTAACTCAACAAAAACACAACTACGCGCAAATCAAACATTTCAGGCGCGAAATCGCGTAGGAGGTGAGATAAATGAGCAAAATAAGCCCCGGTTATCTACAATATTGGGGGCTTATCAGAAGCCAAGTGAAGCTCTATTTCGGCCGCACGGTTTGTTGTTTAGTTCGACCCAGCATCCTTTGTGGGGTCTCCTAGTGGGCCAAACGGTCCAAGCATCTAGCCAAGTATGGGCCGACACAAATTCCAAGATTGAAATCCAAGTTGGCATGGATCATTTTTGTGCTAATGTATCTTTTGTTAAGTGTTTCTTTTCCCTCTCTTAGATGGATAGGAAACACTTGATTCATTTATCACCCTATGTAGCCATTTGGCATAACTTCTGCAATTTTCTTTTTCTTTTGTCTTTCCTGGGGTATGCCCCTTGTAGGCTTGTACATTCGCTTAGCCCCTTTTAATTTCAAGCTGATTTACCCACAAAAAAGAACTACCAGATGACTTCGGAAGCATTTATTCTGTGACTGTGAAATAAAAGACTTAAATAAAAACCAAGGATGATATAGATTCAACACAAATGAAGACTCATGTTTTATGAGGGGTTGTGTTCTAGAACAAGACTTCTCTTATGTTATTACCAACTATGCCATAAGAGAAGTCTTCATCTAGAACACAAACCCTCACCTAGCAGCAATCCAACGTGCTCCTCACATCAAGCTCATGCCCGTGGAAATAGCTAGTTTACCATTCATACTTGGGCTGGAGTCTATGTTTGAAACGATATAGGTACAAAGATTTTAAAGAGATGCGGATAAATGGAATCATAATCAAGAACAACCACCCCAATTAAGTTGGCTTGGAGGCCTTCGACAAATGCACAACCAAAAGGAGGAGAAGATGATATATGATAGCAAAGAAAATGCATCTGCAAACAATTGGAGGAAAAAATACCCATGACGTGCCAAAGAACATAGCAGAATTAATGTTTAATGAACCAAGATTAACTTCCTTATCTATAACATTATTCAAGAATGACCAAGACTAACAATCACAGTAGTCACAGTGGCAGTTGCCAGTTAACCTGAACGCATCTCAAAATTGTAGCAGTAATCCTCAATAACAGAGTCCAAATGCTTGCCATCCAGAACGGATTTACAGACTTCAGAATCAAGATGTTAAAGATGGTCGACATCTAAAAGTAGTTGTTCCAGTAGGTAACCCAATATGTTCATTTTAAGATTCACAAAGTGACTATACGCCATTAACAAATGAGCTGAATATGAAATACGTGCTACATGGCCGCCTATTATCACACTTGGAAGATAAAGATAGCCATCTATTCAGTTCTCAAAAGTAGAAGATAGCTCCTGTTCAATTCCAAAGAATAGAAGATAGCCACCTATTCATTGATGGCCCCCCCATCCAAAAGGAGGCAAGATATACAAAAGATGCAAGGAAAGGACCATCGGAAGAGTCATTCAATCAATAATTTTCTCGGGTGAAATCAACTATGGGCACTATCACATAACCAATGCAACATGATGTTTGGTTGTAACAATCAAATCATACTGAATATAGGAGAATATAAAAGTTTTGCATGTGAAAGAGTGGAAAATTGAGTGACGTAGAACTCTTTATTCTGTAAAGAAAAATCCAAGCCATTTCAAAGTCTCCTATTTTCAGGAATTAAAATGACTATTATTCACTTCAAAACACCATTATTCCTGAAGAACTATTTCTAAACACCTCAAAACATACGAAGAAGAAAACTCAGTCGTTACAGATAAAAGGAATGGATACTTTTCCTGATTTACATTCACTGATGCAGGGATGCAAAAGAAGTAAATTGACAAAGGATCCAGAAATTCCGTCATTATAAATTATTTCAATCCAAAAGTGAAAGCAATTGCGGCAATTTGTTATACAAAATTGGTACACTGCACATTCTCATTTTTTTGTCCTTACTTTCAGAAGTAGTTGAGTTGCACAAATTTGGTTCACATAAGAAACTTTAATCAAGGTTTGGAATTTGTTGGCCTGCACCTTAAAACTTTAATCCTGGACGTGTTAGGGACATGCTATGGTTCCTCCCTAAATAAGCTCCATCAAGGGTTATGATGACTGGTCGGAGCACCAGGTGAAAATTGGTATTGCAAAGGTCATTACAAAAGAAATAAATTTAACAAAATAAAATTGGGACACAATCATTATGAGCGAGAGAGAGAGAGAGGACCTGGGATGCCACGAGATTTGGGTTGACCCGAATGAGATGAAAAGGAGCAGATGAAACCCAAGTAGTCAATCTAAGCACTGATCCTTGTCTGAAGAAACCACAACACAATCAGATACAACCAAATAACGTCCACAAAGCCCTATATAACAACACGTGGTGCAAACCAAATCAAATGATAGATTTAATAAGAGAGAGAAAATCCCAAAATGGGATACTAGGAGCAAAAGCTCTCAATTTCTATTATCAATATATCAAAAACTACTAAATGAAAGACTCACACACCTGTTTATAGACCCACTAACACTAAGGACACAAAATAACACTATTACCCCTAAAGTTACTGCATCAACATGTGCATATATATGTGGAAGACTTGGTACTAAAGAGAGCAAACAAAGACCAAGTAAGAGGAAAACGCGAGCATCAATCGGAAATCGTGAGGGTAAAAAAATTGGCTCTGTTAGTTTGTTAAAAAACAGAGCAAGCTGAACAGCTCGACTGCTCGAGTTTAAAGTCCCCTGTTTAGTGACGGCTACCCTAGTGCTTCAAATGAAATGAGCTATTCTTGAACAGCTCGAGCCTCAACTCGTTATGGCCCTGGCTTGATTAAGATCACTCACTATGCTGACCTTATGTTAATTGTGACGTGACTTGTCTATAAAAATTTCGGTTGTTAACAAAGCCTTGTTTAGTAAATGTGCTGAATGTGATCATCTCGATACAAACGATCAGGTTAGAGGGTCGACCCTGAAATATTGCCCCAAACTTCAGAGGCAAGCAAGGCAATGCATCAACTCCCTGATAAACCTCCCGTCTCTGTATCTACAAAACAAACGCCTAATATTAGAGCCGCAGTTTCCTACGAATGGCATTCTAAACGACAAAGTCACGAACGAGGACGGCACTTTGCAAGTGCAGAAAACTTTCGCACCAACCAAAACACACTCCTACCAACTGGAACACCCACACATACCCACCACCACATCCCACATACCAGCGCATCCAAGGCAACTGAAATAGCACATAACCCAAACCAAACCGAAACACACGCCCATCTAATAAACATGAAAATAGCATCCCAAAGGACCCAAACAAAATGCATATGCAACTCCTTCTTACACCAACATCAGCTCCATACACACCCTTGCCATAGAGGTTCCCGACACATACACATAACATAATTGAATCACAGAAGCTTGATTAAAATGAAGTACTGGAGTACACAACCAAAATCTAAGGCATATTAGCAATTAACTATCTATTCACTCTATTAAAGTTTATGAGCAATCTAATAAGAAACTATCAAAATGGGGGCATTTGAAGGACCTGATCATGACAGATCGATGTCTTGTTGGGCATTTTACCTATATGAGGCCAAAATCCTCCCTTCAAATTAACAGTAACCATGTAATTGCCTCAAGAGTAAAATCTATGCTAATATAGAAAGGGAGAACACCAATTGGAGTGGACAAATTTTTGAAGCCCCGTCACAAAAGTGATTTCCAATATTGTCCTAATAAAAAACTATATTTCACAACTGTTTTCACTATAACGTTAATTAACCGTCAGAACAAAATAGTAAAATCACTTGAACTCAACCACCCACCAAAAATAAACCACCTACCCATACAAAAAAACTACCCACTTCCCCTCTCCCTCTCCACAATTTAAACTTGCTCACACAGAGTGTGCGCCTCAGCCTCTAGTCATAAATGAAAGAGTGATTCTATTGAATTTGAAACCCCAAAACGATCTCTCTAGCCCCCATTTCTTTTGCACCCATTTATCATATTTTTCCTACTTCCGAAAAATCATTCTCTTCAACAAACTCTGACCTGATTCTTGTCACAACTCACTCTAAAACTATGCTTTCCAAAATTAATCTTAGAAAACGTTGACCTCTCATACCCAGTTACCAAGTAATTTCAATTCTTCGTATTCACAAAAAAAACATAATCTGGCTTCAATTGTTCGACCCAAGAGACATCGTCATCGTCACTAATGATATTGAAGCCTGAAATTCAATAACAATACAGGAGAGTTCTGATTCAATTGTGATCTAAGCACAAAAATTAATAACAGCAAATAAATCCACCAAAAGATATGGAAGAAGTAGATGATACAAAAGTAAATCCACTCCTGAAACGCATGATCCAAATTTCACTTCAACTACAATCAAACAAAAATCGAGTGCTTGGTAAAACGAAATGAAAGCAGGGTTTCTTAATGTTTATTTTTTACATCAAAGGCAATCCCACATTGCTTGAGTATATGGTTGATCGTTTATTATAATGTTGGGACCCCTGCCACCTAAAAGCTTAAGATTTTAGATTGGATTTAAAGTTTCTACATACGCCATTACCAAACACATCCGTTATTTAATCTGACAATCAATCTCCAAGAGTTGCATCCAGATTTCTCTATATTTTCCTTCTTATTCTTTTTCTATCAAGAGAGGTATTGAGCTCTTCCTTTTGTTGTATTAGGCTTGAGAGGACTCGGTAAATTACATTACAAAGACTGGTCACCAGATCATGATGTTACACGGTCTTGGGTAGAACTCAACCCTAAAAGCTAGCTCTAGAAGTGAGGGTGCCCTCACGCTTATATATTTCATATTATTTTGGTACCCAGGCGATGTGGGACTTCGCTTCACACCCTCCCTCACGCGCAGCGTGCTCACTCGGCAGCACCTGCCGTGTGCAGGCGAGAGACACGCACCCTACCCATCTTTGGTACCCAGCTCCGATACCATGTTACACGGTCTTAGGTAGAACTCAACCCCAAAAGCTAGCTTATGAAGTGAGGGTGCCCTCGCGCTTATATATTTCATATTATTTTGGTACCCAGGCGATGTGGGACTTCGCTTCACACATGAATCCCTAACACAAACAGATTTGGAGGTTTGGCTCCGAGACATCTATTCAATACTGCAGATTGAATCATAGAGAACAAGAGGCAATCCTTTCTCGATCTGTGGTGCTCTGTACCTAAGCTTTGTTCTAAGAGTATGCTTACTCAATCAGTGCCAGGGACTGGGGCTCTTTGTCTTGATGCACGGTGAAGTGGTTTTGATAAGAATTGGTGCTGCAACTAAGGCTAGTTCATATGATTTTCTTCCCTGAGAAACATTAAGGAATTGAAAAATACTATGTCAATTGAGCATCATAGAACTTTTCTACCTTCGACTGATTTTTTAGAGCCAGGGAACTATATGGAGGAAAACCATTTCGGCTTAAAGCCAAGGAAGATCAGAATTAAGAAACTTGACCTGAGCATGGAGCTTATATTCAGCGTCGGTGATGCTGTTCATTGATCCTTCATGTTGAGGCCTCGCAAATTTTACCTCTTGAAAAATAGCACTACCTCCAACGTTCAATAATGAATTTCAGAGTTATTCAGTCAAATACTACTGAAAAAACCTTCCTAAATACAATCAATAATATATAAAAGTACAACTCTTCTGAACATCCATGCCGATAGAAGATTCAGTAGGCTTAAAACCAAATGGCACTATTGCATTATGGTATGACATATCCCTTGAGATTTTGGTAACCCTCCTTTCTGTTACATGTTCGACAGAACCAGGAGATGTTTCCTGGCAGTGTGTCCACTTAGATAGGGGGATACAAACATAAGGAATCTGATTTCTATCAGCTGCCATGACAAACTTATGGTTTGGATCACCTTGGTATGAATGAGAGGCATCACTGGCAGTCCCACCAAAAGCAAATGACATCAACTGCAACGGGTTCTCGTGGTCGTATTGCCCTTCCACATTATCCAATGCAAAAACTGCTTGAATATGGTAGGGCAGCCAGTACACACAAAAGGAACTACAATTACAAAACCTTTTGGAACCAAATAGCCATAAAAAGGTTTTTGAAGAATAATTAGAAAAGAAGGGTTGTGTGAAAGCGAATCATTATGCAGGAGAACCTCAAAAAATATCTAATCTACGGCAAGAGCACAAGAAGTTAGCATACTCAAAGATATAGGAAACCTTACAGCTCATTTTCCAGAATATAGCACAACCATCATATGCTTTGCCCTTTCAAGCCTCTGAAAAAAAATAAGCAGTGAATTGAGTTCCATCAAAAAATTGATATATAACACATCCATCAGGGTATGTTTTGATGGTTCTCCAAAAAGATAGCTTCAGAGGTGTTTTCCAGGTATATATCTATGTTTCTACAAACTCACAAATACTTCCACAATATATTTACCATCACATCCCATTTATGCCCTTGAGGAATTGAGTTACGCATATGAAGAACCATCCTTGCTAGCAGCTAGAACAGAATGATGTGCTTACCCTTGTTACTCGCAGGAATGCCAATGTCAACATAGTGTCACAGAAAGCGAGAGATAACAATTGGCCCTACCTAAGGATTACAGAGAAGGTACTCGGGAACATAGTACCCATGCCATTAATTCTATGTTTAAACTTGTTTTTTAGAGCAAAAAGCAGCTTCCTCTCAAACCCTAACATCCATACAGATTGCATAACAATTCATTGTTGGCATAACAGCAAGTCAATACGATCTTGAACTTCAAATAAGAAGAAAAAACTCGCTATCCAATTAAGAAAATCCATATAGTTCACCTAAGGATGCATTGCTATACTGTTTCATATAAGAAAACCTATAATTGAAATCTCACAAAGCTAAATTCATATTTTAGCAAGTTATCTGATCCTGTTTTCTTTGTTTTACATGATAAAAGAAGCCAATCCTGATTCTCACGTATCATTTCCATCACCAAAAAAGAATTAAATTTCTTTCTGAATAACAATGCATGCAAAAAGAAGCGAACAACAACTATATTTTGCAAAGCAATTGAAGGGAGCCTGATACAGGGTAGAAAAACATTGGCCTTGCCACCATTTAACCGAATTTAGTTTCAAAATTTTGGAGCTGGATACCAGAGAAGGCAGACCTTTCACGTCCCCATATGATAGAACCTTAAGAAGTAGAGAATCAAAGTGGTTACAACCAATTTTGACTATATTCATATGACTGTTTTCTATGGAATAAATCACAAACAGCTTTCAGCAAGTATAAAATTAGCAAACGAAGATACCAAATAAAGATGAATTCTATTTCTTGTTTGAGTCCTATTGCACTTTGGTACAGGTAAAGGCAGCCTAAGAAATGCAGACAGGACTACCGGCTTCAACCATCGGCATCTGACGCACACACTACACAACACACTGCTGATAAGCGTCAGATACTTGTCCCAATGTATGTTACTATTTCTAATCTCACAAGTTGGGGAGACACTAATTTTCCTTTACCCAGAGATAGGGGCACGAAGGCTACAGTGCAAAATTTAGCAATGGCCCGAGTAAAAGATGGGAAGACACTAAAATTCCTTTCCCCAGAGATGGGGACACGTTAGAGTCAAACTTGCCATGAGTAGTCTATGACTCTATAAGTACTTATTTAGGGACTATCAAAAGCCCTCGACTGTTGGTTTGGATTCTCCTAAAAGCTTTGTTTTACAGATTCAGCAAGTACAGAGTTTTCTTGGTTGCTTTTGCATTTGCTGGGGTGACTCTTCAGACTTGCTTGTTCTAAATTCTCAAAAGAGTTTTGTTAGCTGACTCCATCCTCCTGGTTTAATTATTTTCCTAGCTTTCTAGTACTTCTTTTTCTTTAATAATAGAAATTCTGAAATTTATAAAGGCAAGCAATTCACATCTACTGAAATCCTACACAACATGTTTAGAAAAAAAGAGGTTATATGCTCCTAAAGAACTCGATATCATATGCATATCAAATGGTTGCAGTGAGCTCCAATACGACACAATCACAAAAATATGTAATGCAGCAAATGTCATGATTCCACTGAGCTTCTATACGACAGGTTTAAAAAAATAGGTTTTACGAGAAAGGTAAGTCCATATTATGTAGGATTTTCATTTACTCAAATAACCCGACCACTAAACAATTTCAGTTGTTGGAAAATATTTTCGAATGGCATCAAATACCACATCACATAAGATGTTTCATCAATCTAGTCTAGAAGAACAAAAGACGAAGTGAGAAAAATATTATATTGAGAAAAATTTGTGTATTGTTATACGGATTTTAAAAGTTTCTATACGGAGTCAAGTAGCCAAAAGAGGGACATCAAGTAGCAAATGGGGAACCTTGAGTTGAGTTGCACATTATCACTAATGAACTTAAATCAGTTGGACTATGATAAACAAATTCAAAATCTATAGCAAATGGGACACTTCCGCATGAGAAATCAAAAATCTAAATTCAAGTATATGAACGTTAGAGGAAATAGAAAGAACTCGAGATAGTTGCAAAGACAACGGTGCCAAGAAAAATAAAATTATCGCATACAATTCCAAGTCAAACACGTTGCTTACCACATGGAACCCTTCCGCTAGCATGTTAGTACTGTTGTTGAGATGTTCACAGCCATCTGGAAGAAGACAAAATAGAAGTTGCATTCCGTGGAATCAGGGCCGCACGTGCATGAAATCACATAGGTGTTGCATTGGTCTTCAATTAGTCAATGGCTTAGTTGTTCGCTTATCCCAAAGGTTGCATTAGGAATGGGAACAACAATCAACGTCAAAAGTAATAATTTACATGAATGAGATACTAAACACTTTATATGCTCAAATCGTTCAATAATGAACACACTTTGTTAAGAGATGGCGATTCTCACAATGAAAGATAGGATATAAGCTCACCATTGCGTCTCCCTCTTGCTCTTGCTACTGCCACCATTGCTTTCCCTGCGACTTGATAAAGTCAATACCGAGTCAGGTCAACAAAGACTTATACAGCTGTTGGATATTAAATTCAGAGCAATGTAATACAAAAATGCTTATAGTGATTAAGAGAATTAGACAGATGCAAAATCTTGAAAATAGATTATCTAAAATATTTAACCTCTGTATTTAAGAAACAAAACATAAATTTACAATAAAATTAACAAAACCATACAGCTAAGGATGAAAACTCCCACTCTAAGTAACATACAATATTAAATTCAGAGCAAATGTAATCAACACTCTTAATAAAGAAACCAAAATATTAAGTACCTCTGAGTATATAGGAAACCCAATCAGAAGACCTGCAGCAAAGCAGAAATTTTGCATTAGCACTAGATTTGCTACAACTTTTATACTTGTGATAGTGTGATCCTTGGATTCGCCTCTCAAAAATTGAAGAATTGAGCCATGCTTCAACTGAGCTTTAGAAACCAAAAAATCTTTGGTCAACAACAATTACGGTCACTCAAAGCCAGACTATGTCAACATAAACAACCAAAGCCATACTAAGACAGTTAACAAATTAAAACGCTTTGAAAAAATTACCCCTCCCTTCGTCATTTGATAAGCCCCAATGTTGCATATATCCGGGCTTATCTAGCTCTTTTTGTTCACACACACACGCATTTTAACGCCTTATATGATTGACGTTGCGCGAAGTGTATTTTTGGAAGTTTCAGGTAAAACCACGGAATAAGCGCATTTTGAGCGCATGGGGAACCGTCCCAAGTAACCAAGGGCCACGTGCCTCATGGCACGCCAACACCGGGCCTCACGAGCCATGAAACGACTATTCGAACGAGGCCCGGGAAGTCGAAGAGCCACAAAGCCAAGCCGGAAGGCTAAAGCTGTGTCTCACTCTCTCAAAGACTCCCGGTGGAATCCAAGAGTGAACAAGCCCTCACGAGACCAAGCGCTACCCTTCCCGAAGCTCGCACGATGTTCGGAAGTGTTTTGGAAGATGCCCGGTAGCACACAAGGCCAATGGAAATACAGGTATTGATACCAGTATTGATAGGTATCAATACCTGGCAATCCGAAAAGTTGTTCAACCCACTTGTTGGACTTTCTACTTATGGAAACTTCCACCTTTAGTTGCTTTTAGGATATTTTTGTGAGAGAGAAAGGGTATTTTGTATATATCTCTCCCTTCCTCTTTCTCTCTCTTGAGTACTACACTTTTTACTTAGCTTTATTTTTGCTCTCTTCTCTCTCCTCCATTGTTGAAGGAGATTGAAGCTTTAATCTTCCAAGAACTCAAGTAAGCTTAAGTTGTATTTCATTTTCTCGTTTATTAATTGTGTTTGTAATCTCCGGATCTTTAGATAAATGTAGTTTGTTCGTGTTTTTACCGGTTAAATCTTATCTCTCCTCTCCTAGCCTTTTCCTTTGAAAACTCAAGTTTTTATGTATTGTTTGTTAAATTCTTAAGGTTTAAAGTTGTAGGCAAGGTTGAGAACACCATAGAAAATTAGTTTTTAAGAATGTCTGTTATGTTCTTTATTTCCTTCAAATTTCTAGTTAAATCTCCTAGTATGTTTTGTGAGTAGTTTAATTAGGCTTGGTCATGGGGTGATTAACACTCCATGACTCGTGTTATATGTTCCTCTCGACACAATGGCATACACCGTTTGTTTATCAAAGAATTAGGATTGATTTTATGTATCAAAATTCGGGTTTGTTAACCCCCTTGATCACACGTCGCCAAGGGCTTGACCACTTGGCACGTGTGATGCTTAGGGCTATGGCAACCCAAAGGTTTGTCTAAATGGCACAAGAATCCTAATCTTTGTGAAACACATTTTCTAGTTAATGGTTTTAAACTCTAAATCTTCCGTTCGGGACCATCTAACGATGTCCCGAGCCGGTTATCAAGAGAGGAATGGATTAACTTTGGTTGTGGTTTGTTAAAATACCCTAGACTTAGCCTTGCTTTTAATTAGTCGTTTTTAAATCACACGCGTCATTCACGAAGTTAAGTGAATTCCACACCCAAACTCCAAACGCCAAGTTTGCCACTTTAAGGCTTAACCATCATTCACGACTCAATCATCACGCGCGGCGCATTCGGTCTTTGTGGATTCGACCCGGTCTTACCGATTTTGATGCTACGCGACACCTAAACCCTACACTTGGGGAAACTACATTTGATATACAATCCAAGGTCGCAAGCACCATTGGAAGAGGAAAGATCACATCGCAAATCGATACAAAAAGAGAACTCTGAGAATACAAAATTGAAAGCTATTAATCCCGAAAATAATAAAATTTAAGTAATCCGAGAGAGTACTTCAGAGATTGGGAGAGGGTTTCTCACACGTGAGGTGAGAGCAGAGGATACAAGGATAGAGCAGAAATTCAGGCGCAGAAGAAAACAGGCTAGGCTTTCTCATTAGAGGAAGAGGGAGGCGGTAGATCTGGAGAGGGAGATGGGGTTGGGGAAAGACGGAGAGGAGAGAGATTTGAAGTTTGAAAAAAAAAAAAAAAATTGTTGGCTGCTGAGAAAGAGAGACTGAGAGAGTGTGTGGTGACACAAAACCTTCTAGAACCCTTGTTAACTTCTCTTACTTTTATTTTAATTAAAAAAAAAGCCAGGAAAGCTCAACCCCCAAGTAATTATTACCAAATAGACTAACAAGAGAAAATATATGCTCATAAGATTTATTAGACACAATATATAGGTTTTTAAGCTGCCTTGTTAGGAGAAAGTAGTTGTAGTGCCTCTTTTTTTTTTTCCTTTAGAAAGCGGAATACCTTAATGACCGTGGAGCAGGAAAGAACAGTAGATAAGCGAATCGAGCCATGCTGATAAACCATTCTTACTACCCCATTGCAATACTTTACCGATTGGATAGATGGCAGAGAATTTCTTTACAAAGCTAGGCCAAGCTTCGTAAGTTAATTGTCCCTTACTTTGATCTATTGAAACAGCTGCAATCTCTGGTTTCCCACTTGTAGTATGCAAATTGAACAATCCACCACTTATGTGTGGCTGTGGGTCATGGTTTTCAAAGAAAATTCTCACGAATGGATCATTGGCTGCCATTAAACTGCCAATAGATAGAGTAATATGTTAACGGTCTAACATCTGTTTGGTACCTAAAATAAAAGGTACCTAAAATAAAATGAGACAACAAGAGCAAGTGACATACCAGCTTCACAACTTGTAGTTTAAGAGTTTGAAATCTGTGATGGACTTCAAAATATCATATTTCAAGAGTTTAGTGTGAGGAAGCCCGCAAGAAATTGTGCACGAGGTAAGTATAAGAGACTGTTGAAACCTAATTACAAGAAAGCATAATTAGAGAGAAACCTAATTACAACAAAGTATAATTCAAACTTACCTAATTACAAACAGAGAATCAGAGAAACCTAGGTAACCTAAACAGAGTTAAGAAGCAAATTTGTGCTTTTGTTCATGAACCAGGCATTTTTTGATGCAATCAATTTTGTGGTTTGGTAAACTTGGATCGGTAAGCCATTCACTGGTTATGAAACCTCTCCTTCTCAATTAGCACATTCATCCACTTTGAAATCAGAGAATTGGACTGCACCTTGCCTTTCACCTGGTGGGAGACTTTTGACCCACTTTTCGATGACTCTTGGACACGTGCTTGGGTTGGCCCATTCACTGACTTTGAAATGAGTCCTCGCTCGCCCCTCTTTGAGGTCAAAATCAAAGAAAAAATCTAGTCAGAGAAGATAATTGGTCAGCTCGCCTCCTGATCCACCAAGTTGGTACTAGTCCACCTACCAAGTATGCGAGTCAGTCCGCCCGAGCGACTTAAATTTAGTGCTTTCCTTTCTTCTCTCCCTATCCTTCTCAATCCCTCTTGAATCGTACTCTCGCGTTTCCCCCATTCTTTCTTCCCCAAGGAATAGGAGTAAGAGCGCCCTACCTCTTTTTTCTCCCCCTTTCACTCGCATCAATCTCCCTGCAAGCATTATTAGCATTAGCGCGAGCAGCTTTCCTTGTCTTTCATCATTGGCCTCTCACTCTCTTCCTAGCAGTCGTAGTTCAACCTAGCTCCTTCCCTCTGGGTGAGCCTCCTCTCATCCGTAACACCTACGGACTATCCTTCGCCACTATTCATAACCCCTGCTGTAGGAATCCTTTCTCTATCCGTCCCAGGTCACTCGCTTCATTCGTTCTTCCAACCGGTCCCAACTCACTACTAAGAAGAATAGGACAAAATCGAACTACTCTCTCACACATAGAGGGAGCCGCCCAACCATCAGCAGTCAAATCTCTTTCGCACATAAGACCCCAAATTTCCTTTACTTTATGCTCTAACAAGCCCTGAAGCGAGAGTTTATTGTTTTTAACAAAACATTTTGCCTCTTTTTGCTTGATAGGGTCATTAAGACCCTGAATATTCCATAACCCAATATTAATAGGATGGATAGACATAAATAACGCAGGAATAAGCAATTTAAGTACTGCAATTACTCAAAAAGGATACCGAAAGAAGGCTAGCGGCCCTTCTTTTTGTTGGAGCTCCGGCCCCGTTGCTTCCTTTTCTTGCTTTTGCTAATGGATCCTCAATGATTGCCCTTTTGACCACCTCCTAGGGGAGTTTTTGGCTCTTCCCCTTTCCTTAACCTGTCACTGCCCGAACTTTGATTGCATATTCCTCCATGTTGCGATGGTGAGAATGCTCCCCCTTTGAAGCCTTGGCAAGCATCAGGAGTTGCCTCTTCAAGGCTGCCCCCTTCCCCCATGCAAATGGGAGCGTTATGTCATATATTTGGGGGTTTTGGATCCGGTTCTAAGTTATACCCACACTTACCCCTTCAGTCACACTTTGCTCATTCGAGATAGAATTGACAGTGTCCAAAACTTTGAATTCTTCATCCAGAGTTTCTTTTCTTCATCCGAGGTAACTACATCTGATGGAGCACCCCCCATGAGCCGTATTTGTGGTAATAGGAACAAATTTGGTGATGGCTTCTAGAGATGACATCCCACCTAATTTCAGCGCTGCAGCTCTCCCAATGACCTGCCATTCCTCTTTCGGAGGTTTAGCAGATATGGCTGTACTTTTCTCCTTCCATGTTGCTTGCCCATTGCTGCCAGAAGTGAAAGGTAAGGAGGGATTCTTAGGGCCACAAGATTCAGTAGAATGGCCAAAAATTTTACGCTTGGTACAATTAGATGGCAGCCACCGATATTCTAGATGTACCACCACTGAGTCGCCATTAACTTTCACTTGAACTTCTGTTGGTAACTCATCCCCAGCTTCTATTTCAACACAGACCCAAGCATAGTCCAACTTGAAATTGGAAACCTTCACCGATGCAGACTGGGCAGGTTCTATTAATGATAGGAGATCTACCTCTGATTATTGCACCTTTTTTGGAGGAAATTTGATTACTTAGAGGAGTGAAAAGCAGTCAGTGGTAGCTAGGTCCAGTGCAGAGGCTGAATATAGAGCAATGGCTCATGGTGTTTGCGAGCTTTTATGGCTCCAAACCTTTTTACGTGATTTGGGATTCCCTGATGCTGGTCCTATGAAGCTCTAATGAGATAATAAGGCTGTCATAAACATTGTCCATAATCCTGTCCAACATGATCGAACGAAGCATATTGAAATTGACATGCACTTTATAAAAGAGAAGCTGAGCAACGGTTTGATTTGCATGCCTTTTGTGAACTAGTTAGCTGCTGTATTTACTAAGGGTCTTAGTAGTAAAAGTTTTCACCCCATTGTATTCAAGTTGGGCTTGATAGATATCTTTGCACCAACTTGAGGGGGAGTGTTAAGTTAGGGATTTATTTGTTAGCTTTATTCTTTCCTAGGGGTAGTCTTGTACATGTACCTTTGTTCATATATATAGTGGAATGAGAAAGGGGGAGCCCTAACACCTCACATATTCACAGACGTCTTTCTCTCTCCCTATGTTATCTTTCAGTCACATTGGAAAATCAACAAGTCGGGTGCCAATGTGTGTAATGGGTCATAGGGATGGTGTTTATTTTCTTTGAGGGTGCCCTACCGCATGCATGTCAGCAAGTGGCCAACGTATGTATGTGGAATGAGCATGTGTGTTTGTGGATAACTTCAACAAAATAGGGATGACAGATTTCAATACCAACACAGTAGACCGATTGATTTTTTCAAACCGGTCATCAGTGCTGACAGGGCCCTAACTTCGCGCTCGTTGAGAGATATCTGCTATGAGAGAGAGAGAGAGAGAATATACCTACTCCTTCTTCAAAGCTGAGAGAGGGGTTCAAGTTTTTCTTGCCGAAAATCATGAACTCATTGGTTTTGGTGTTCCGGTTGGCGTAAGGATTGATTCATATTGGGAAGGTCTATTATAAATTGTATTTTTTTTTTTGTCTTCTTTATAACGAGTAGAGGAATAGTGGTCAGCTGGGAAATTGAAGATTTTGATTTTCTGAAACAAAACTCAATTCTATGGCCATATAGCTATGAATATGATCCAATTACTATTGGTGGAAATAAGAAGAGGACAACCAAGGAAACAATAATTTAAGGTGTTTTGTGGGATGATAAAATTATGCTTCAAAGCAAAATAGTGAAAGGAGGATTAATCAAAGAGGAAGAAACGAGAAATAATTGTTACATTATACAGATAAAGAAAATGCCACCAGAATCCACATATAAAACCGTGAACTTCAGTATGATAAAACTCAGCCAGCCTTGGCTGCAAACATTGACAAATGCATAGAGACCAATTGAATATCCAAATCAAAAGCAAGAGTGTAGAGAAGATTAGGAACCCAAATCAAAAGAACAGAGCAGAAATGGGTGAAAATATCTAGCGAAAGCCATGCACTACAGGTTGATAAAGCAGCCAAAGCCCTTACGTATAAGGCCCCAAAGAGAGGAGCAAGAAATATCATTTGAGAGCTGGAATATGTACTCATGTAAAGATTGTGCTTTGCATAATCAAAAGAGAAAATTTTAAAAAGACCCCTGGACTTTCTGACAACTTGTAAAATAACACCCAGACTTCAGCCGTCAACAAAAAGACACCCGAACTATATATTCCGTCAACAAAAAAACCCCTGCCGTCCAATTCCTTCACGTTTTTAACAGAGGAGACCTAACGGATGGACTTAACAGCGGTTTGGACGTTGGAGTTCCGTTAAGTGCCAAAAACGACGTCGACGTCGTTTATGGCGGAAACTTAAAAAAAAAAAACACACATCCTTCTCCCTCTCTCTCTCTCCAATTGAAAAAACAAAAAACAGAGCACAGCCCAACGTTGTGAACGCCGGAACTACTTGCTTGCGAGATTCCGTCTTGACCACTGTTGTTGCAGTGGCCTTGTTACTGCCATTCTCTTTTTTTGTTTTTCAACCGATTCACGTTTTTTACATTCATCTTGTTGGGAGGGAGAAGAGGCGGAGGAAGAGGCAAACCCGGTTCATCCCCGAAGTAATCAGCACAGCCACCGACGAACCAAAAGCAGCAGCGGTGGCCATTATCCCACCACCACAAAAACCGAGGCAAATAAATCTAAGATTTGAGAGAGCAATTGAGAAGGGAAATCAAATTATAAGCACCTGACACTTAAGAAGACGAGGGTTTCCATACTTTGATCGGCTAGGAAATTACGAAATTTCCTTGAAAGCACTACTGAGAACCCTGCTAATTTCTAACTATAGTTCTGAGAACACCCAAAATAGGGTATTAATTTTGGGGCCCAAGTAATTTGCCTCAACTCCAGAGAAGAAATTATTGTGCTCTGTAAACTTTGGAACAAAGCAAATGATTTGTGTCATTCCAATCGGTGGTAGTAGTGGAACAGAGCAAATGGATGCTGCCATAAATTACAGCTACTGGGGCCACTGTACACTTTTCATTAGCAGAAAGGCTCATGATTTTGATGAATTTTTTAGCTATTGGAGAGAGAGAGCATACAATTGAAGAGAGAGGAAGCTCTCTGTTTTCTGTTTCTTCATTCAGGAAGAGGGAGAGGGAGGACTTTTTTTTTAGTTCCGCCCTAAATGATGTCGTTTTGGGCACTTAACGGAACTCTAACATCCAAACCACTGTTAAGTCCATCGGCTAGGCATCCTCTTTTAAAAACATGACGGAATTGGACGGCAGGGTTTTTTTGTTGACGGAATATATAGTTCAGGTGTCTTTTTGTTGTCAGCTGAAGTTCGGGTGTTATTGTGCTAGTTGTCCGAAAGTCCAGGGGTCTTTTTGAAATTTTCCCTAATCAAAATCAAAGAATGAATAATTTTTCAGAGTCAACATTGCGCATAATGACTCGTTGGGTTTTTCTTTTTAGACTAGAAAATGACTTAATAAGGCATTGATGATTGTTTGTGTGATTTTGAGATATACCAACTCCGGTTAAAATCTCAGTAAGTGCTTAATCATAGCCAGCTCAAACTCTAACCTCTACAGTTTCATCCCTGAATTCCATGCACATATTTCATGCGCAAAATCATAGATGAAGACTTACTCAAAAAATTATTGCACGTATTACTGCAACCATAGAAAAATCTCGAATGTGTCATACTCCATATGTCACAAGTAAACTCCCTCCACTTGATTAAACATTCGGAAAATTATAAATTATAATATAAATCGAAAGAGGTGAAGATCCAAAAATGGATCAATTGAATCATAATAAGGAATTAGGTATGAATATAAAAAGAATTAAACGATAAAAAACACTAACCGGGATAGGAAAGAATGTTTCTCCATCAACATCCAATCCACCGCCGATTCCGTTCATGAACTGTAAAGACTAAGGAGAGTGAGTCAAATCCAATCCTATTAGAAACTTTAATTAAGTGGGTAACCTCAAGCCCTTTTGTCCTCGCCGACAATTTTGAAGAGGAAGAGACTGGTGAGGATTCGTACTCAAACTATGAGCGAGAGAGAGGGTTCTACTCGTTGGCTTCCTCTCTCAAATCAATGACATTTAAGTATGGGAAATGGGACAGTTTGCATGTGTGCGTACGATTCATCCCCAAATTAAGAAAAGAAAAGATTGTCACGCCCTCGATTTTCAACATAATAAATAAACATTTTCTTCAAATAAGACAATACAATAATTCCATACGTTGACCATCCAAGTCCTCACCATGACATTTCACAATACAAGTCCAGTAACTATGTAACTGTTTCCCATGAGAAAACATAAATGAGTATTAAGTTATTACATTTTTATCAACAAAAGAGGTTTTACAAAGATGAAAAGATAACTCATGATGCACCTTTCAAAATGGTTGATATGCACTTCAAGCATTCCATGTCATGCTCTTTGATTTATACCTGAAAATGACGGGTTGAGCTACACTAGCAGAGTAGGAAAATCTTCTACAATCGCTAAATGCACATGAGATGACTATGTGAGAACCTCCGTGCTTCGCACGATAGGTGTAACCCGTTAGCTTTCACTATTTGCATTTGGACTTCACATTAACTTTTACATTCTACATATGGTCTTGTGTTGTGGTCACAACTTCTTCCAACCCGAAGGAGTTGATCATATCCTACCTACGTTGCAAGAGAAATGTATTTCGTGAGTTGTCATAACATTCGGGATGACCTGGCTAGCCATTTTTTTTTGGCTAGCTAATTTGTTGTTTCATCCTCTTGAGTTGTCTTCCATGCCAGTCATATCACTAGATTGGTCAGTCGCTGGAGCCTTTGCTGATGAGCCAGCTTTTTGTTGCTCTATTTTTTCCTTTGTGGCTGGGGGGGGGGGGGAGCGACCAGTGTGTAAAAGAATAAAAATAATTATCCAGAACAATGCTTCTCGACTAATGACAATTGACCAAAGACTACCCCCAGAATAAAAATAATTATCCAGAACAATGCTTCTCGACTAATGACAATTGACCAAAGACTACCCCCCAGGCAAAGCTGAACATCAAAAGCAGATGCTACAAACTTTTCAAGCAACTTAGTGAGTACTTGCCATATGGACGATCAAGTCAACCAACAATGGATGAAAATAAAAGTTTCTTAATAATTTAAATGAATGCATAAAGTTTTCCATCATGCACCATACAACCTCCAAACAAGGAAGATAGAAAAATACCTGTAACCCCATTCGTTGTCATACGAAGAAACCAACTTCACGAAAGAGTCATCCAAAGCCATCCAGCCTTGGCATCAAAGATGCTCGACCTGAAAGTTCAATAGGCGAATTAAACCTCCTCACAAGGCAACGAGTTTACATTGGGCAAACGTGATCATTGGTACCGTTAAGAAGTTCGAAAATCAACCCTACGATCAAAGGGCATATCAATCATACTCTACCAAGTGGGGACATAAGCAACATTTCTTGATTAGTTACAATCTGAAAAAGACCATAAACACAACAAAACAAGACCACAACTTTCTGTTTCTTACCTGCTGTCACTCACAAAGTCAGTGGAGACCACATTACCTTCAGTGTAACCCAAGATTCCCTTTGAGCTTGCCCACAGACTCTCGCCTGTCCAAAACCCACAATGGATAAATGTCAGCAAAATAGATCATTTAGGAGGCTTTTGTTTTTTGAGCAATTACCAAAAAATAATCTTTGTGCTTTAAAAGAAAACTACGAACGTTTGTAGCAATCTTGAGTGTATTGAACTTCCTATAGAGATTAACCTCACCAGAAGCTCCAACTCCAGTAGCAATTTCTTGGTGTGCTTTCCTCTTCAACCGGGACGCTTCTTTTCCTATAAACATAAGCCAACGTAAAATACCACCTTCATAACCTTATCCTCCTTACTCAAGTGTTGAATACATTTTCCTCAAGGAATAAATCCAAAAATGAAGCACCTAAAACTTCATCCATTTTAGATAGCTCATGGGACGTTGCGAGTAGTGTAGTTTTGACTTCCTCATTGCTATCCACTACTTGGGCCTGTTTGACTCCTCTTAGTAGATTGAATTTCAGAGACCTTCAAAAACTGGCTATAACTCCCAAGCATGCTCTTCAACAGATGAACTCTTAGTCTTCCCTTTCAACGCATCTGTTTTACTGCGCTTAGTTTTTGTTCCAGATAATTGCCGATCATCTAGCAGACTAGCAAACCCTTAACTACACATACAGGAAAACTTAACCATTGCAATGAACTTATCAACAATAATTTAGTACTTCTATAGCACTTCTATAGCAGCCAAGAACAAGAAAAGCACCGAGAACTTAGTGTTAGGGTAGCAATCAAACTGAAACTAACCAACATTGACAGCAATATAGATTAAAAATAAATAGTCAACAGAATACCATCTACTTTACTGTTTAGGAAACCCCTCAAGGTAAACACGAGATCACTCTTGCAAACTTTCGCGGCCACCCCAACTCTCCTGCAAATTAAAGAACCTCAATCAACTACAAACACCCATTATATGTACATGAGACTGTAAGTATTGAGAAGCACAATCTTCGAAACACAATAAATGTCCTGAACAGGGACCTTACAAAAGGAAGTCAGAAGTTTCAAGAATTAAAAAAGAGCTACTGATTCACACATTTAACATTCTCATTTCAACAGACCTAGATGATCCAGTAGTATCATGTACTTATCATAAGGTTGCTTGGGAAACTCTTTGTTGTCCTAAACATGAGGGTGCTCTTGGTATAAGGAGGGTTATGGACTGGGACAATGCTGCCATGGCGAAACATCTTTGGGCCATCTGGTCTAATCAGAATTCTTTGTGGGTAAAGTGGATTTATAAGTACATCATCAAGAATCAATTCCTTTGTACTATGAAAATTCCTTCCTCTTGCTCATGGACATGGAGGAAATTACTGCAGCTCAGACCTAAAGTGAGGCTTTTTATCAAATCTATCATTGGGAATGGGTCTTCTACATTCTTTTGGCATGATTGTTGGCATCCAGTGGGACTCTTCTTGAGCATTATGGTCATCAGTATCAGCTAGTTTCTGGTATTCCTATGAAAGCATGGAAAATTAGGCTCCAAGTCTTATAGAAACTCTCTCTATCTTTTGTATTCACTCCTTTGTTCTATTCATACCTCTTTATTGCTCCCATAGAATCCATACCTCTTTATTGCTCCCATAGAATCCCATGGTCTATAATATCAACACACCTAAATTATTTGTCCTAGAAATCAATAATTGTGGATGTTTCGTTTTTGTTCATACTCTGTTATCCATCGATTGTGCCTAAAGTTTATTGCGTATGAGTTCTGGTTAGTATGTGTCTTGGTCCGTCTCGGGTCTGTACATGGAAGAAAGGAAAGGGTGTTGCCATATTCATATTTAGGGTCAGCAGTACCTTGCTACACAAATAAGATCACTATGATCAAATACTGCAAAATACTATTACTGCAAAAGAAGCTTGTTCAAATAATCCTCTTTAGACAAATTAAAAAGAAGCAAAAATACAGCTCCCAAATAAACTTCCTTAGACACAGAACTCTATACTTTGATTGAAACCATATGGCTGCCCAAGCAGCCATATTTCGAAAACACACCTAAGTTACTCCTGATCACCAACCAATAATTGAACACCAAATTTTCCATCAGCACGTTCCAAATCATGATGCAGAAAATACAATCAGTAGATGCATCAAGAAAATCACACCTCTTCTTTGAACATGATCTCCCGTAGCTACTAAATTGCCCGAGATGAGATTGGAGAGAGGGAGGACAATTATTTAAGGGTATTTTCGTCCAATTTATAACATTTGTCCTTCATACTTAACGGTCTTTTAACAGAGGGGGTCAAGCTGGGTAACGGTTATAGATGAGGCGGTGTGTTTGGGAACATGAGGGGGTCGCCGGTTCCAAGAGGCATATATGAGGGGTCTCCGTGGAATTTAACCCCAAAAATAGAAAGAAGTCCCGAGGAACTCACTACCTGATCAAGTTAGTGAGAATTTGTTGAATTTGTCAAATTCGTAGAGAATCTACAATAACCTAAAAATGATACATATTTGTTAATAACGTTACGAGGACTTCTAAAATTTAAGAAACCCTGACAACTTATCCAAAGAGCTTCAAAATTGGAACGATGAGTATCACCATTCATCAGTTACATGTTACATGTCAAGCTAGACCTTTGCCCTGGCTTAATCAAATCTAAGTTTACATAGGAATCACTACCCATATGTAAAGCAATATTGACACATGGAGTTATTTTATGTGAGTGACTTGTTACATAACTACTATCAGAAATATGGTATACAACCATCAAGTGTGATTTAAGGACACACCCTTGACCGTCCCTGTTTATAGGTTATGTAACTTATGTTAATCACGTAAAAAATATATCTTCACAGAAAAAAAGGAATATCATTGTTTGTGATCAGCAAAAAGGAAGGAACATCGCCAGCAATATAGCATTCAGCATGCGTCTAGTCCTTGTTATAGTTCGTAAACCAAAGGTAACAATGGGTGGTAAAAGCTCTCACCTCCACTAGAACATCGTGTGCTACATGACCTTCCAAGGTTAGAATCCTTTGCAATGGTACAGTGGCAGTCAGAAGTACATGCCTTACTACCTCCCTTGGCCTAAATTTTGTAACTTCCAACTTCATAACTCCTACACAGAAATTGGTAAGTTATTTGTTAAACCATCAAACTCAAAAATCAATATACTAAAACCCACTCGAATCACCACTTGAGTCCAGCCAAAATCATGACAAAAATAGAACTCAAAAATTACCTTTGGGGGGCCTGAACCCTTGATCTGCATCACCCAAATCACAATAAAGCTTTTGCGAGAGAGACAGAGAGGCACCAACGTACTATACATGAAACCCACCTCAATCACAACTTATTCAAGACAAAATCAAGGGAAAAGAACCAAAAAATTAACTTCGGTGGGCGTCATGTAAACAGAAGTACATTATGCCATCAGAACAATCTTTACACGGTGACAACATTCAAAAACTCTAAGCCACCCATAAACATTTACACACTGCACCATCAGAAAACGCAATTGCAGGCACAACTAAGGTACAAAATCATTCAGAGAACTGCAAAGAAGAAATAAAATTTAGCAGTTTGAAGCGAGAAATAACCAGCACCACAACCACGATTCCTTGTTCGTTCAACAATTTCGCACAATTTGCTCATCCTTACAAAATAAAGAAGAAGAGAACGATGAATATAATTGAACAATAGAGCAAACGAAGTCACAAATTTCGGATTCAGACACACAAAACGCAATTAATTAAAGGAAATAAACCCACCTAAACAATGCAGGGAATTCACGCGAACACTCTCCTCACCTTTCATTAATGGCTGCCTTTTATACACTCCATCACCGCAGCAACAATGAATCGGCCAGGAGAAGACGATTGAACTGCTAGAACAGTGCAACGCTGACAGAGCTGGTGAAAAGTGAAGAATTACAGTCTGAGAAGCTGAGATCCGTATGTACGCCGCGCAGTTGGGAAGTCGGGTTGGATTTTCCAGTCCCAAGATTTTCTGTCCTAAACCAACCAGACATACACCTAAATACGAGATTCTAACACTGCCCTTATTTGAATAACTGATAATGTGTGAAACAAATCGTAAAATGGTCATTACGACTCACGGTGGCAAGCTACCACCCATGGTCCTTTATATAAAATGTGTAGATAGTACACAAGTACACTAAATGGTTACCACATAAGAAGCCAAAGCAAGTACACAAGCCAAGGACCAAACATATGAGGCATAGCGAATAATAAATTTTTACACACATTCTAAGTTAGTAGCACTCTTCTGTAGTAACCTAAACAACAGCTTTCGACAAAAAAAAAAAAGCAAGGGTTTCTAAGGCGTCATCTCTCAAACTTAATCCCCTTAGAACCTACTAACGTAGTAGCACACTGAAGCAAGGAGTAAATCTAGTGCATATCATAAATTTTCAGCTACTTGCAATCTCTCTAATCAAATTCCAAATACTTGCAATTCAAAATATCACCTTTTCATTCATTTATAAAGATTTCATAGACCAATTTAAATGCATCAGATCATATTCCAAACAATACAGATAAAAAAACATTAAAAAAAATTCAAATCTATATCCAAGCCACTGACCTCGTTCAAGAGCAGAACGAAAGAGAAGAATCAAGCTGCACAGGAATCAGCCGAAAAGAAAAGGCAAGCTTGCCTTTGAAAGGAAGCGAAAGCGATCAGATTTATGGCTTAATAATCTGAAAATCAAAATGATAACAACAAGAGCATCCAACTCTAAGTTAAGGTTTTAATTCTTCAACAAACGATTAGGCTCTGATGCCATCAAAGTTAGGGGTTTGATTTATGCCTGGTATGGCTATCAGAGTTCAACATTGGGGCTTCATTCTTTGTTGTCCGACTGGTCTTCATGCTGGAAATCCAAATCACCGTTTTACCAGGAAACACGAATGAACCAACAAGAGAGTACGCACTAATCATACAACATTCAGGTTCATTTGGCAGACAACACAATTCTTAAACAAAGGATAAAAGCAAAAGAAAGTAAACAGATGCCTTGATGACAAGCTGGAATCCATTTACATCATTCGCCATCAACCAAAGCTCCATTGTGACTTGTGAGAGCCCTCATCCACAATGGATGCGATCATGTGAGAGTGTTCATTGAAATTCAAAACTTAAGGAATCAATCAACTTCAACCAATTTTTCATCAGCGGCCTCAACTCTTACCGAATGATACCTTGATGCAACGATGTAGGAATGAAAAGGATAATTCCAACTACAGCAATTCCTAAGATGTTTTTCACGTGGTTTGAGAGGGAAAGTAGATGTACCTTAACCTCTCCGGTTCTAAACAAAATTTTCGAAGACATTCAACCGAAAATACATCGACAAGGAAAAATTGGAAGGCACCAAACCTAACGCAAGATACCGAAAGGCAAAATACCAAAAATCCATGATTCAAAATGTCTATAAACCATCTGCAAGGAACCTAATGGACAGAAAAGTTTACTTACTCAAACAAAATACAATAAAAGCATGATTCAAAATTTCTGTAAATCATATAGACACGTTTGGTGGTTAATCACCTGTATTCCACAAGAACCTTGGTCTTTAACAAAGGTCGTCAACAGAAGTTTAATGGATCAACGTTCACTCCAGCCTTCAAAAGCTTCTCCATCACCTCCACCAACCTCGACGCCGGTCCCAACGTGGACACGATACGATGTTCGTCTTCGCCCTCCTCCTCTACTTCCGAATTCTGATTGTCCTCCTCCATTGCCTCCGCTGTGTTGCTACTGTTGGTTGTAGGTATTAGAGAGAAAAACAGTGAGCCACCAGAACAGCGCCATTGTAGAGAGAGAGAGAGGGAGAGAGAGATTTTGAACGTTGGGGTAATAGAGGGGACGATTAGGGCTAATTAAGATTGAGGGAGCGAGATTTTGAACGTTGGGGTAACAGAGGGGACGATTAGGGCTAATTAAGATTGAGAGAGAGAGAGGGAGGGAGAGATTTTGAACGTTGGGGTAATAGAGGGGACGAGTAGGGCTAATTAAGAGTGAGAGAGAGAGAGAGAGAGAGAGAGAGAGAGATTTTGAACGTTGGGGTAATAGAGGGGACGATTAGGGCTAATTAAGATTGAGGGAAGCGGCTACAATGGACACCCCTCTTACGTTGTGTATCATATGTACCCTTGTTATCCACCGTTGGATCGCTAAAAGTTACGAATCAATTATAAAAAGTTACGAATTGGTAACTTGTTAACCTGAGCAACAGGTTACCTAACAAATTAAAGAAAAAAAAATGAAAACAAAAACCTAGGAAAAGTGGAAAAAACAATCTGCTATGAGCAGCGGTGTATGAAAATCGGACGCCACCATCTCCTAACGCCATCTCCTATAATCATCTCCTATCGCCATCTCTTATCGTCATCGCCGCCATCTCCTACCGTCGCCATCTCCTTCCCACAAACCCTAGAGTCTAGACCCAGCGGTGTATCAAATGCTGCTCGCCTCTACGTTTGTGGTCGTAGCAAAGGAGCAAAAGCAACCAAGATAGAGGAGGTTAAAGACACACCAAGTAAGTTTACAGAATCGACTTCTCATCTAATATTTGATTTTCATTGCTTTTGTAGTTCCACTTCTTAGAAGTTGTTCATGCCCTAAGCCAACGTCACTATGCATGTACGATACAAATGGACCACGCTAATCTTCATAATTCTACTAGCGATAACCGCTATTGGCGCAATTTTTTTGGCCAATGTAGAACCCTTGAATGATCTTAATTACTTCAGTCCATTACTCCATCTTGAAATGAAGAGTTTTTCTATCATGTGGTTGAATTGAATTGTGATCTCTGGGTGTATGAAGTTTAGCCAGTGGGACGGTACCCGTTAAGTGTTTGATGTAAATGTAATGCTTAAGAAAGAATGTGCTCCTTATACATGAAAACATGCCCATAAACTGTTTGATGTAATGCCAAATAAAGGGTGTTTTTCATGCTTTCAAGTGTAATATCCCATAGTGAAAAATTGATATCAAAGAAAAACTAGAACTGCATTATGCTTATATTGGTATGTTTAGATCTCACGAGTTTTTACTGCCACACTACAATGAACAATTCTCATATCTGGACAGAAATGATAGCTGGAACAATAAGCTAATACTTCATTTGATGACCTGCGCAAGTTTTGTTGGAATGCTAATGTGGTCTGATTGAGATTTGGATTCATAGTGAGTTTTTTAATTGTGAGTCATCTGCTTTACTTCTGAATTTGTTGATGGGCCAGATTCGAGTTATTTTTACGAAACACGGTTTGATTATTCTTTTGTAGTCTTTTATTTGTTAGTTCATGCATTCCTGAATGCCCGCCTTAATGGATTCTATTGATTTTGTAGTTGTGGCAGTGGAACATATTATATTCGCAATATTGTTACTCCCGTTCTTTTATCCATGACATAGTTCTTCCTTAGATTCCTTGTAAAAAAATATCCTTATCAACAACCCAATTTGCAGGGTTATACCACAAGCTTTTTTTTTTTTTTTTGATCGGCGGTTGTAATACAAGCATTGTATCATGCCTTCCTTGTTGCTCCAACAAGATTGTCAAACCATCACCCGGTTAGTCAAAAAAAGATAGCTTTGTAAACAAGCACCCATTTAGCGTTTGTAATGGTAACTTCATGTTGGATGTTCTTAAAAAGGAAAAAAGCCACATTGCATACAAAAGTTAAATTTTTTTTAGACAGATTATCTCTAGGAACATTAATTAGATGACGTGTTTACAAGGAGCTCAAAACTCTCAGTCCAAAGCCACCTGAGATAGTAGATCCATCACTCCAACAATGTCAATATGCCTTGAAATGGTTTGAGAAATTTATGATATAAGATATTAGGAGGCAAATACTTAGTTGACAAGGGAAAAAATTCCAGCTATCTAAGCATTGGCGTGTTGTTTTTGCTCTTCTATTGACAATGAGTGATCTAGGGCATAAGGAATCCCTTGAGTGCAGTTCAAATTTGTGTTGGTATTTGGGAATTTTTTTAATTTTCATTAGAGGCTTATTTTTGTGTTAAAATAACACACCATTTATAAGTAGTCTACGTGCGCTCGCCACTAGTCATTAAAAATGTCTAAGGTTTGAGTATTTTAAAGAAATTGTTGTAAACGGAGTGGAAATTGACTTAAATTGCATTGCAAGGAATTTGGTAGAACCTTAACAAAGTATTTTATTCCTAGCAGAGAATGTCCAGATTGTAAAACATAATCATTGTGATTTTGTGAATAAATAATTAAACTTTCTAGATTACAACTGAAACACAGGGTACCTAAAACTAAT
Organism: Vaccinium darrowii; assembly: GCA_020921065.1. Lineage (NCBI taxonomy): Eukaryota > Viridiplantae > Streptophyta > Magnoliopsida > Ericales > Ericaceae > Vaccinium > Vaccinium darrowii. Next base: position 22,002,673 of record CM037158.1, on the reverse strand, counting down.
AACAAGTAGGTTAATTTTTGTCTTAGCTCATTGGTTCATTTTTGTCTACTTCTTGACAAACCTGTTGTTCTTCTTGGTGTTATCTTTCTATGTTATTTTGTTTCTTTCAAGTTCTGCTTGCATGGTTTTTTCAAGTTATCAGACTTTAGTCCACTTAATCATTGCTCTTCGTTCTTCATTGGAGTTCATAGAAACTTCAATTTTGCGTGTGTTACAATCTTAGAACTATAAGCAAATGGTATCTCACATAATTGTAGTACAATTTAAAATTTATTGTTCTTGTATCTCATTAATTTTGTTGAACAAATAAATTAATTTGTCTTGTGACTTGTGAGGTTCAACACTAATTGTAGTTACTTTTATTTCTATAGTAGATGACAAACCACCCCCACCCAATTCATCCCCAAAAGTAACCATTCTAAAGATTGTCACCTGTGGCTTTTTTTTTAGGTTTTATGGATCAATTCTCAGGTAGTATGAGTAGAGATGTCAATGTAAATATTGTCAAACCCTGTTCTTATGCTTGTGAATTGTTGATAGGCGGTGGGTGATCAAGATGATTGTTGGAAAGTGTTCAAATCTGCTGGAGATTTTGGAAAAAGAAACTGAGTTAGTGACAAGAATAGTTGAGGTTAATTTCAGGTCAGGAACTGTTTTTTCAGAAGTTTAAATAACCAAGAATAGTTGGTTGTGACATGTCTGCAACATTTTGTCTAGGTTTCCTATATCTATCAGGTTTGATGGATACAGATAAGCTGCAGTGACTTCACAATGTCCCAAAAGAAAGGCCTCCTAGTAATTGACTTCTTAATTTCATTTTCAGAGTTATGCTAGACATGGTTGCCATTCTTGTTTTTGAGCACCTGTGCATGCATGAAACTTGTGCAAGTTAAATCCATCACTATTTGGTGACTGAAATATGGGTTTAGATGATGGAAATTGAGGAATCTTTCTATGGTGCCCCAATGTGGTATTGGGGCACCGATGCCCCACTAAATTTGGACCATTGGATCTAAAATAAAAGAATCTCTGTCGTTGGATCCCAAAAAGTAAGTGGTTTTGCCAAAAAATGAGGTGGTTTTGCAATTTTCCCGCCAAAAAACTTGCATTTTACTTACCATGAAAACTAAAAATATATACTACCAAGCTAAGTATTACCACATAATAAGGCAACACTTACCATGAAATAAGTGAATATTTACCATAAAATAAGGCGACTGGTCAATCCGGTAGCAAGTCACCATTTTGAGCGGGAAAATTCTTACTTTTTTGGGTGTTATATCACCACACCACTTTTTACTTAATCCACTCCGAATTTTGTCCTTTAGCTAAGCTTTTTTGTAGTGGGCAACATTAAAAAATGAGGTAAAAAAGGCTTTAGTTACATTTTTTAATTTGTGTAGGTATATTTCTTAGAACAATTTTTTGAAATAAATAATAATAATAATAATAATAATAATAATAATAATAATAATAATAATAATAATAATAATAATCATCATCTCTAAATTATTTAGGTTCAGCCAAGAAGTACAGAGGGTCAGAGACGCAAAATTATTTAGGGCTTTCAAAAATTTTGGAACAGGTTGAGTCAGAATAGGAGAGAGAGATAGGGTTGACTGATTGATGGCTGAGATCTAATAAGGAGATCTAACGGTTCATAAAAAACGAGGGCACCTGTGCCCCAATACCACTTTGGGGCACCACAGCCGGACCCGCAATTGAGAGATAAGAGTTGACTGAAACAGGGTTTTGAGTTGTTCAAAATTAAGTTTTTGGGTGCTGAAAGTGTAAAACAGTTGCTGAATCACGTGTTTTTAGTGCAGGAAGTTGCTTTTAGTTGCTGAAACAACTCTTTTAAGTGCAGAAACTGCACCTTTAAGTGCTGAAAATAGGTTGTTTAGAGCTTAAACTTGCTGAAAATGAAGCTTAGTTTCTGAAAGTGTTATTTTTGTCTTGAAAATTACTTCCTTAGCTGCTGCAAATGGCTTTTAAGTGATGTTACATGCTGAAATGTGATCCCTTTTGCTGGAAACCCAAGTGTCTTTTGTGTCTCATGTCCTGATCAGAGAGTGGGTCTTTTTGCAAAGATTGTGACTGATCAAATATTGTAGATTCTTAACACTAAAGATAACCTTGGGCATGTTTGAGGTGGCCTTGTGGTACTTTGATTATGCCGAATTTAACGAAACAGGAGTTAGACCAACTGGGACCACATTATGGGCAGTCACCTACCCTAGTTGGTCTTATGTCAAAGGTTGCTATGCTTGGAGGAACCTTCTTTCTCGCATCTGAAGTACTTGAACTGGTAGAATTCAAGCAGCTTGCCAAAGTGGTGCAATGATGGGGACTCCGTGAAGCTTCTATTTTGCCAAATTAAAGGGAAGTACTGAATGGAACTACCCGGATACAATACCATGGACTCATATCCCCGTATGAATGAAAACTACCCCTCTCTGCCTCCAAAATACTCCAGGCCTAAGGGTTGCTGAAAGTCTTCTGATTTGTTTCCCCCGTTTCCGAGTTTCTACCAATGCTAGCTATAAAGCTAGGCTGTTGTTTCATACTTGTCTATGTACACGAATGCGAAAGATGAAAATGCCAGAAAGTCAATATTGGTTGATGTTTGTAAATTTCACTTCCGAGGTACATACGCAGAATCATGTCCCATTTCATTCCTGTGTATAGGCCAATAATATAGTTGAAATTTGGTATACCTTGAATTGTTCTTTATTTTTTGGCTTTTGGAATAATAGCTTGTTCAAAGAGCAATAAAAATATTGTCCCAACTTCACCTCACCTCTGCCAACTCAGAAGCTCCTCCATCCCGTACGACACAACATACCCCACTGAGAATCATGGATTTTAAACCGTATATGCCATATAGGCTTAAAATTCCATCACTCTTTTCATCCTTTTTTTCTCCCACTTAGAACTTTTTGGTAAACTCAAAATATTGTCAATTTAACCCATAATATGTACTTTTGATCTGAGGTCCACTTTTTCAAGGAACACTCTATGCGATTTCCTTTACTTTGAAATACTCCAACTAGCACAAAAATGTAAAAAATCCACATCTTTATAGACATCAATCCTAGGCGAAAAACCCGGTGGGGGAACTAGCTTGTGCTTTGGTATACATAGAAATGTAAAAAAACATTACTGAAATAATGCTTATACAGTCCTCATCTCTCATTGGTAAAAAAAAAATGTAAGAAAAACCTGAAAGAAAAAAAGATGTCTTTTGGCCAATAATATTGATAATGCTCTTCACATTGTCTTTGCCAATAATATGGATAATGCTCTTCCTTCACCATCTTCACATTGGTCTTCCCCTTATTCATTCACTCCAAAAGTCCGATGTTCCTGCCCCAAATTAGATGTCATTAGTATCCGAAGCCGAGAGACACCATCAGCAATTTTGTCTTTGTTTTCCAGAGAAGGATAACAACCACAAAAGAAACAAACGATTCTCAACAAGTGAAAATTTGCGGCAACAAATAATAAACTGCGCTACAGCCAACTGATCTTCATAGATGTCTGAAATAATTCTCAAATGTGAACCCTTTAAAGGAAATCTAGATGTCTGATCTTTTGGGCCACCTCTTTTCTTTCGACTGTCGTTGGTAGGACCTAAAGAATATTGCAAGTGCATGTAGCAGCTTAACATAAGAGTAGGTAAACATTATTTTCCAAATAACCAAAGCAAAACAAAAATAATAACAAAAGGTACAAAGGCCATATAATAACAAAAGGTAATAAAAAATCAAAGCTAAATTTTTTTTTAAAACTATTTTTAAGACTGTTTGAACCATGTAAAGGTCAATTTTTTCCTTTTTCATATTTTTCAAAAAATGCATATTTTCAATATATTGCACAACACTTTTACTTACAGAGAAAATAATAACATAAATTTTTACCTAATTAGTTGTCAAGGAAATAATAGTTTAATTAAGCAACAGTGGACTCAATCATCCAAGTTAAACAAATATGGAACACCAACAACGAAGGTAATGGGCGAGCTACAAAGTTATTGACACGAGATTACCAAAATAATATTAACTGCAATAAGGTAACATTGAGGACGCACCATTAGGGCCTTATAAATTAGTGCTCGTAACACGATTAAAAATAATTGATCACTCCGATTTTATAAGATGGCCAATCACATGTGTTATCAAGACCAATCAATTGAGGAATTTGAACCGTAGTGAAAATAGAATTTAGAATCTATCATTGATTATGTGAAGTTATCTAGAATGATTGAATGCAAAACTGGCTGCAGTGTTGTCTCTAACTCTGAGAACCCCTTAAGGAGTCCCACATCGGGAAGTTGATATACTAACATGTGGTATATAAGGATTCGTCACCAGCTACTGTATAACTTGAGGTAACATTTCGAGTCACGTAGTTAGGCTAAGGGTAAGTAGGTTAGCTGGTGCGGGTCATCACACTAACAGATTCCAAAATCTATTAGAAAGGTTATTGATAGCGATTGATTGCCAAATCAAATACTCTACTCACCCAATTTGATTGAACAATCGAAGTTGCAATGTTTACCCATTTTACTGCATTGCATAATTGATTGTGTCGTATAATAGATTATACTATTGATATTAGAAGTGATATTGTATTCAATTGTTCCCAACCGTTTTTTATAACTCAAATTTGAAGACCACTTTGATCGATTACCCAATTGATTGTGTTGTGTTGTGTAATTGATTATGGAATTGATTACATAATTGATTATTTATTCGATTGTTCCCAACCATTTTTTATAACTTAATTTTGAAGACCACTTTGATCGATTACCCAATTGATTGCGTTGCGTTGTGTAATCGATTGTGGAATTGATTTCATAATTGATTATGTATTCGATTGTTCCCAACCGTTTTTTATAACTCAATTTTGAAGACCGCTTTGATCGATTGCCCAATTGATTGTGTTGTGTTGTGTTGTATAATCGATTATGGAATTGATTACATATTTGATTGTTCCCAACTATTTTTTTATAACTCAATTTTGAAGACCACTTTAATCGATTACGCAATCGATTATACATGGTTGAAAAGTTATGATTTTTTATTACTAAAGTTACGAGACCAACAAAAATGTTACGAATCATATCTGTGAAAAGTTACGAATCATATTTGTGAAAAGTTACAAAACGTACAAAAATGTTACGAATCATATTTGAGAAAAGTTATAATTTTTTATCTCAAAGTTACGAGTTCCACGAAAAGTTACGAAACACACAAAAAGTTACGAAACATAAGAAAAGTTACGAAACAAAAGAAAATGTTACGAATCATATTGTCCAAAAGTTACGAATGCTTAGTATAAAAGTTACGAAACAAACAAAAATGTTACAAATCATATTTGAGAAAAGTTATAATTTTTTATCTCAAAGTTACAAAATCCACGAAAAGTTACGAAACACACGAAAAGTTATAAAATGAAAGAAAATGTTACGAATTATATTATCTAAAAGTTACGAATTCTTAGAATAAAAGTTACGAAACAAACGAAAATGTTAAGAATGACTGGTTCTCCAGGTCATTTTTTATGAGGTGGCGCAATATGGACCACGCAACGGGTGCATATCATACACCCTAAAAGGGGGTGTGTATTGTAGATTTTTCCAAGATTGAGCTTTGGTTTCCTTTTTTATCTTGGCAGATATCTTGTCGTAGAGAGAGAGAGAGAGAGAGAGAGAGAGAGAGAGCACAATTTTTTAATTTTTTTAACATTGGGGGAATGGAGAAAACACAATTTTTAATTTTTTTGAAAACAACAGGTTTTGAAGACAATATATATATATATATATATACACTACGCTTCTAAAACGGGCTCCCGAAATGGAACAATTTCCGGACCAAACTCCCACTGCCGTTGGATTTAATCCAACGGCCCTTAGCCCTTGGGTCACTTAAACGCGAGTTGAACCGGTCAAAGGTTCAGGGGTCACCAACCAAAATCCCTCTGTTTAGTCCTCTCCCTCAAATCGCGTTGCAATTCTGAGAGAAGACAGAGAGGCGATTTCAAACGAAGAGAGAGAAACAAGAAACGAAGAAGGAAGAAGAAGAAGAAGAAGAAGAAGAAGGAAGAAGAAGATCCAAGATCTACCGCGACCCAACCCACTACCTCGACCCACCGCGACCACCGCGACCTACGACCTCTGTCCACTCTCTCTCCTCACCCCAAGGTATGAAACACCATCTCTTTCTCTTCTCGAGGTCGTCACTTTGTGTTTCTAAACTTAGGGTTTCAGACATTGTGAAGTTAGGGTTTTTGCTTTATTTCTGATTTTGAACTAGGTTTCTGGAATTTGTGAAATTAGGGTTTGTATAAAGTTAATTCGTCTTTGTTTCATTGTTTACTGGGTTTGTATAAGGGGCAATGGAATTTCCCAAAACTTACATTCTGTTGTTGAGGGTTTGAATTGTTGTTAAGGGGCAATGGGTTTGTCGAAGCCATTGGAAAGGTAACATATATATACTTAAAGGGTTTGAATTCTGCACAGATGATGAACTTAAAGGGTTTGGATTTACTTTAATGGGGGTATTAGTTTTGAATTTTGATTATTGAAATTTGAATTTACTGGGGGTATCAGTTTTGAATTTACTCTACGTAGGACTCCTGGTAACATTGATTTGGATTTTGAATGCTGAAACCACTTCTATAATTGCTGGAAATATGATTTAAGTGCTGATATAGATGTTGAGACAACCTTTGTAGCAGAATTCATTGTAGACATGCTGAGAATTACTGGTTTCAGTGTTGAGGTTGTCATTTTAGTGCAGAAAGCTGATCTTATATGCCTAAATTATGGCCTTCAGTGTTGAATAAAATGGCTAGTGGTCAATATTTTTATGGTTTGGTAACTGATTAGCTTGTGGTCAATATCTTTTGTTGTTTGTTTTTTTGTTTTTTTGTTTTTGTTCTTGACTGCTCCTATGCATAGGAAGGATAACTTAGATTGCTATGATGTAAAAGGTTAGTCCCTATTTATTTATAGCGTCTCCAAACACTGATTTTTGACATTCTCATTTGGCAGGCTGGAGTTTCTATTCATTTTTTACCAATAACTTTCTGACTTGGTGTTACTTTTTAGGTTTATGACACTATGAAGAGGATAACGAGAACCAAAGGGGAAGAACTCTTGGATATTTCTAAATTGCTGGTAGGAGAGCTTGGGGGCGAGGGAACTAGAGCCGGAGCTTTGGAAGGAGCCAGAGGAGAGCATTAGTGTTAGATTTTTTAAGTTAGTATCCAAGTTCTGAAGTAATGTGTGTTGTAGTTCATGGGAAAATTTGGGATTGAAACCTAGAAATGATGTAGTTTTACTTGGAGAAAGTGGGCATGCTGATCCAACATTTGTTCAAAAGGTTGCTTATCAGTTATACGAAGTTCTTATGCTTTGATTTTGAGCTTGTTGCATACTGAGCAAAATTTTGTTAGCTATGGGCATCAGATGGCTTACAAACACATGGGAAAGTTTGTATTACTTTATATCACAGGTTGCAAATTCCTGTTAAACAGTTTGTATTACTGTTAAACACGCAATTTTGCACTGGGAAAAAGCCTAGCAGTAGCTGCAGCTATTTTGTTCATACCATTGCCACTAGCATGCTCAATAGACACCTCATAGTTATGTTTCAAAAGCACAGCTTAAATTAGCAATATGATTTCCAGAATCAGCTATTAAAGACAAAAATTTGATCGAAAGCTGCATTGAACTATAGCTGTTTCTATTAAAGACAATGAAGGTCAGGTTACCCCTCCCAAGGCACCAAAATGCATGACACTACACATATTACAGCATAGCTACAATCTGCTGGAAGTTACAATCTGTTCAAAGAAAGTTATAATCCTACTTACACCATTGATCTCTCAATACAAGTACATTCATCTCTCCATACAATGTTAAAAATGAAAAATATTCTAAACTTGAAGCCAAAGTTGCTTTCTAGTGGATTTCTTCATTGATCTCAGTTTGTTCATTAGTCCCCTCCACCTCTGTGACATTAGTAATTTTCATTGGCCTCAAACCCATGCGTCTTTTCCAGGGAGCCACAAAATTCATAGCTCCATAAGCATCACCGTAAGTACCTGCAAGAAACAAGTAGATGTGTTATAATATGAACCATCACCCGTTTCATAAATGCGATTAAAATAATGCAAGGCCAAAAACAGTTTCATAACAAGTACCCTTCATGACATTTAAACAAAGCAAGAGCTAATCATCTTGCAATTTCCCTTGATGAACTGCATCTTCTTTACTGCCAAGCGAACAATGTCACACATGAAAGCCTCCCACCTGGTCTTTGTACTTCAACAGTGAGTGTCCCATTAAGGTTTATAGTTCCTGTTGCAAGAGAAACAAATATATCAACTCACATTTCGTGTCCCAAATACCAGTCACAAATGTAGAATCATACTGATTTCAAGTTTAGCTGTACTTGAGTTATGTGAGTGGGAATGAATTATCCAGATCTAGTCTGTGTAGCCCTTTTTCATGACACCAAACAAGCAAGTGTCCGCAAGCAAAGCAACCCATTTCATGCAACTCACTCACAGTTTCAGCACTCATGTCATAGTTTCAGTAACTAATACAGTGACTAGGAATTCAAACATCCATACAACGCCACTGTATCCACTGTGTAGCCCTTCTATTTGGCTCCATTTCCATGGGCTGCACAAATTTAATACCACCAAACTCCCAAACTCAATTATAGAACTACATGCAATGCACTACAAATCTCTCACTCGACCAATTGCTCTACAAAAGTCAAAATAGGTTGATGTATCCCTTCTTAAACTGTTAATATTATGTCTCCAGGAACCCCGTCACACACATTTTTTACATGCACTAAAACACACGGTGTACTTTTCTCTTTAACGTGTCAGCATTTTCAAGAGGTCGAAACTTTAACTCTTTAAAGATGATTCTGAGCCCACAAACCACCTTGCAGAGGTGGAACTTTAACTCTTTAAAGATGATCATATAGCAGATATTAATCGAAAACCCTTTTTCAAAAACCCTAACCCTAGTTGGGGTGCGGAAAAATTAGAAGATCGAATAGCTTTTCACCAAAACCCTAACCCTAGTTTCCACGAATCGAACGCGAGAGAGAAATAGAAGGAAAGATACCTTGGTTCGGCGAATCGATCGCGAGAGAGAAAGAGAAGGAGAGAATGGACGGAGTTGGTGCAGCGGTCGTGGGTTGTGGTGTAAGCGACGAACAACTTCTTCTTCGTTCTTCGCGGGAATTTCTCTCTCTCTTTCGATTTAGGGCTCTATCCTTCTTCTTCTCCTTAGTTCGTTCGTCATCTCTCTTATCGCTTTCTCTCTCTTCTCTCCAGAGGAAGTCGTGAAATGAGAGGGGAGGTGAAAAAGTAAGGGTTTTGTTTTGTGACCCTTGACCATTAAAGGGTCAAGTTTGATGAAGGGGTCAGGTTTAATGAAGTTCGGAGCGTGGGCCGTTGGATTAAATCCAACGGCTAAGAGGTGAAGTCCGGAAAATGCTCCATTTCGGGATCCCGTTTAAGAAGCGTAGTGTATATATATATATATATATATATATATATATATATATATATAGAGAGAGAGAGAGAGAGAGAGAGAGAGAGAGAGAGAGAGAGAGATTAACTAGTTTTGAATAAGAAACATTTTTCAAAAATCACTTTCGAAAACACAATTTTTAATTTTTTTTGAACAAATCATTTTCCGAAAAATTGAAAGCAAATTTTTTATAAAAAAATTATAATGAAAAATACTTTTCTGTAAAAATAAAATTATGAAAACATTTTTTTTTAATTTAAAACATTTTAGAAAGAAAAAAAGTTTTGAAAATCCATTTTTAGAAAATAGTTTTAAAAAAATAGTTTTTGGGAAAATTTATGGGTATAGACAAAAGGGGTACTAATTATAGTGTGGGGCCCACTCCAGAGTCTTATACAAACAATCTGAGTTGTCTATTAATTTCAGAATAATTTTTGAAGCAATCTCGCAAAATATTAGTTCAATCGGTTAATTGTAAGTAGTTGATCTGGTCTTTCAATCTTTCATTCATACTTGTGGATCAAAAATTCCGAATAAATAGTTAGAAGATCGGATCAAGTACTTGCAATAATTCGTTTAAGCTAATTTTTTTTTAACAAGGCTACTTGAAAAGTTATGTTAAAACTAGGGCAATGATAATGCCAAAACTATTTTTGCTGGTGCCAAAACTGTAGTGCATAAAAGGATTGTACCTTGCACATGGTATAAGGTTTATAAGCACTACAATTTTGGCACAAACAAAAACGGTTTTGGCATTAGCACCACCCTAAAACTAATAGATAACTTTGATCATTTTGTGTGGGATCTGAAGTGAGGCCCACTCAAAACAGAGAGAGAGAGAGAGAGAGAGAGAGATGAGAAGCAAAATATCTGAAATGCCCCTCATTTTAACGGTTTGCCAATGGCAATAGCCTTGCGTGGGCAGCCCGCCCAAAAATTGGGTGTTTACACATGGTGTCGGTTCGGTTTGAAGTCACCACTTGGGTTTGAGGTTGATCACCTGAGAAACAAACTTGAATGACTTATGTGCTTTTAATTTTGAAAAGGCTTTTTCAACTACTGGTCTGTCATAACCATACTATTTTAGGTTCATGAGCCAGAATACGAGAGGGGAATAGTTTCCTGACGCCCCTCTCATTTGACCTGAAGGTCGGTCTCTACTTAGTGCTGGTGATATTTTATCCCTCAACTTTGTTCACATAAAGGGAGGGGGAACAAATAACAGGGGATGAAAACCGTAAACATGTTGAGTGTATGCTCGCGTTGAATGTGAAATGACAATGTATGATTAAATGGTTTGAAATTACAGCATATGGAGTGAAATAAGAAACTGGCTACTGCTATCAATTTGGGCGCTCAACATAGTACTTGAGCGCTCGTGATGCGGATCTGGGTGCTCGGGTTATGTATCCCAGCGACTCATAAACTATAAAATCTAGGCTCTGAAGGGGAACCAGGGGTTTTCCAATATTATTCTGGGTACTTTTTTTTTTTTTTTATCGGCAACAATTATTATTAATAAAAACTTGACGACGGGTACATCAAGTTGGGGGGAGAGGGGAGGGGATTTCAACCAGAAATTGGAGAAATAAAAACACCTAATGAGATAAAAGCCCAAATAACACCTAGTGGGCCGAAGCCTAAATGCCTAAAGGCCTGAGCCCAAAATGGGCCGTACGAAATACGACATTAAGCCCAAACAAGGAGGCCCGACCCAAAACAAAACAGAATGAGCAAACCCTAACCGAATAGGAAGGGCAAGCTCTAAACAGCGCCAACACACCAACAATTCCATGTAGAGGGCAACCCACGCCACTACAAACTCCGAAAACGACCCAAGAAACCGACAATTCGGCCCTCACAAACAACTAGGAGATTCGACAACCAGGGCTCCAACTACGCCTCCACTAGCCGCCTAAAACAACCACCACAAGCCGCCTCACCCTAACATGCAAAAAAAAAGGAGAAAACAAATACCACCCCAAACCTTCCAAGCAACCAAGCCCCAAAACCGACCCAACCCCCAAAACTCATGTCTGATCAACAAAGGCGCTACCACCATATCACTTCCAGCCTCAACATTAGAACTAGTCGGAGCAACAAACCGAACCACCTCCACACCTAACAGCCACCGAAGAGCACCACCACACCTAACATTGTGCCTCCACCAACCGTTAGGCCAAAAAATTGAGAGCATCCAACAACACGATATATTTCACTACGAAGTGGTGATGAATGGTTTCCATAAGTATAGACCTGGTGATGAATAATGATTGCCTGTGCTTATTCGATGAGGGAGACCATGTGTAATGAGTGAGGGAGGTTATGGGTGTAAACTATGTTGCATGGATACCGACACGGACATAGACACAGCGGGGGACACGACAATTCTAAAAAGATGGAGAGGCTGACACGGCAAGCGACATGGTAAATATTAAAATAATATACTGTAGGTGAGGTGAAAATCTCACTCTTTGCAGGGTTCAAAATTAAAGCCCTAAATCTGTGAGCTAGGAGAGGTAAAGAATGGTTAGTGTTTAGAATTAGAGAATGAAGGATGGATTTTGTGGGGGTGAAGGAGAAGGCAAACAATAGGAAAGAGATTTAGGCAGTATCTCTTGGGGTGCTCTCACTCTTGGACTTTCTCTCTCTAAGGAGGAGATGTCTCTTAAGTATTATGAGAGGAGTGTCTTATATTTATAGCCAACTTGGGCCAACAAATACTTAACACGTGTCCCTTCCCTATTGCAAGGCCACAAGGGTAGCAGTCCGCGACACTCTCGTGCCGCGTCCTTACCTCGCGGCGAACCCATCTCCTCAATCCACCGAGCCACTAAATCCCCCTTCATTCCCGCACGGACTAGGTCACGACTTAATTAGTCATGCCTGCATTGTAGACCGAGCCTCGAAGGACCCCTCAAGTCCTGCCTCGCGACTTGAGCAGACGCGGATGTCTGGGTTATATTAATATTACTGTTTAATCGCGATAATTACCCGTAGTCTACGGGTCGCGCCAGTCAATTAAGCTATTCCGGGCCTCTATAAAAGAGGCCCATAGCCAAGATCCACATGTTATGTGGGTCAGCAAGATGATGCAAGTTTGTCTCTTATAGTGCTGACGTGTACCATACTTATTCGTACGTTACGTGACATGTGTATTGCAAGACTTTCTTGCCACGCGTCACCTCCTGATAGGTCAGTCAACTGTTGACTCTAGTCAACTCTCATTTAGACAAAGACCTTACCTACAAATGCCCCTCGCGCGCGTGTGGAGCTCGTATTCGCGCGCGTGCGAAATTTTAAGACAGGTTTTTGTCGGCGACTCTTTTCCCAATTACCTGGGTGCTACGCCACCTGAATATATAAGACAGGTTCATGACCCGAATATATTTTAAAGAAATGACCAAGCTTATTGTGCCCCTGTTTGGGTGCTATACTTTTTCTCATGCTTGGTAGCTATTGCGCGGGCAAATAATTATACTTTCACATTCTTCCTTGTGTAAGGTGCTGCCCTGCGTGGCCTACGCGCATTGCGCACGACCTCAATATTGGCGATGGTCGCAACCCATTTTTTCCACTTTAAATAGTGAGCTTTAAATCAGCGAAGGTCGCTACCCATTTTTCCCACTTTAAATAGCGAGTTTTAAATCCCTTTGTCGTTTTAGGCTTTTCGGAGATTCTCCGCCCGCGACATAGTTAGGGTCATGCCACTCTAATGGTGGACTTAGAATTGCCTTAAAAGGCTTGCGCGTCTCACCATTTTAGGTGGACAATGCGCGTCTCACCATTTTAGGTGGACTATGCGAAGGTCGCAACCCATTTTTCCCACTTTAAATAGCGAGTTTTAAATCCCTTTGTCGTTTCAGGCTTTCCGGAGATTCTCCGCCCGCGACATATTTAGGGTCATTCCGACTTTAAAGTCGGTCATTCCAAAGATAAGCTTACTTTGGTTCCCATTCATTTGTGGGGAATGGCCGTCGCGAGGGTATTCCAACATTTAAGTTAGCATTCCAAAGGGAGTGACTCCTTCGGTCCCTATTTATTTCGCAACATACAAAGGCCTTGAGCGTGAGTGAGCACAATATTTTGTACCCTTTTTTCTCTTCGCGAATGGTGAATTTTCCCCTTGTGCTAACATAAATTTATGCTGCGAGGTCACCATTTTATTCTACCGTTTTCCTTTGCCATATTCCCAGTATGTTCCAATGAATATCTTTTTTTTAAAAAAAGAAAACATCATTTATAGAACATATTTCCGAGATAAAAGGGGTAGTATTCTCGAAGGGTGAAATTTTCCCCTGTGCTGACACAATTTTGTGTCGCGAGGTCACCACCGTGGGTGCTTAATTCATTCTACCATTTTCCTTTCACATATTCCCAGTATGTTCCAATGAATATCTTTGAAAAGAAAACATCATTTATAGAACATATTTCCGAGATGAAAGGGGTAGTATTCTCATTCATAATTTCAACCATATAATTTGTATGAGTGTAAACAATCTGATCTTCTTACTTCAAAGAACATGTGGAACTTTGCAAACAATACTACTAGCTGCACTAGCTGTTGCTTGCAGCTGTGAAGAAAACATACAAACTCTTCTTCATCAAGAACACACGTGTAAGATGGAAGAGATTAAACATATGGCACATCTTCGTAATAGCCCAATAGCGTCATTTAGAGGTTAATATTGGGGGTTCCTTTTCAAATAAGGTTAATCCAAAACCTAGGAAGGGACATACCAGCAGCAACATGCCGAAAATGTTTTCTTCTCTCTTTTTTTTTTAACATGCTAAAAATGTTTAGCAAAGATGTTTAGTAAGGGCTAAAAATGTTTTAGCGCTAGCTCAGAAGGCCCCTCTTTGCTCATGCTTAAGCTTGTTTAGCAAAAGGCTAAAAAAGGAATTGCTATTCAAACAAATTAATGTAAACTTCAATAAGCAGCCTACTTATGAAAATATGTGGCTCGAAGATATTCTCCACCATAGCGGATGAATGAAATCAATGAAGTTGGGCCAAAGCCAACGTGTTCAAAGTGTATCTCAACACTAATTTTCAGATTATGATTTGAAATAGCGACGGTCGCAACCCATTTTTACCCATCAAGGTCATGTAATTGCCATGACTTAGAAATAAATTTCTAAACATAAAACATGGCTTTCTGATTTCAAAGTGTACCCCACGATAGTCTTCCCTCACGATGATTCTCGCGACTGGCTTGCCTTCAAATAATTATATTTGGGAAGACAATTGAAATTTCATCAATAAGCATTTAAATATCACAGACCTTATACGACGATTCCGTGGTATATATGGTCTCTTGCACTTATCTTGCGCGGGCCCTCATTGCTTTGCTTCAGGCGAGCTACTTAGACTGAGTTGACTTGGTTGAGTTGATTCGCGGCGGTGGTTCTTGCCAATCCATCTCACCAATCGCGTGGCACATGCATACACCACACATATTGTCATTAGATTAAAATCCAAAGGATAGAGCAATATTAGCCACATGGAAAGAATTAATGAAATATAATTAAGAGATTCTTCTATTCTCTCTTCTCTTTTTTTTTTTTTTGTTGTTGTTGGGCCAAATTCTGGCCCTTAATGGCGACGGTCGCGACCCAACAAGATCATGTAATTGCCGGTTTGCCAAGACAAAGAAATAAGTTTCCAAGTATCAAACATGATTTTCTAATTTGTAAAAGACTATGGGTGCGCTAAGGGAAATATTGGACGCATATAATAACAATAAACGCACAAAATAAATGTACGAAGTCCTTCATAAGTGGAAAGGGATAGACTTGACCTTGTTAATGGAGATTTTTTTTTTTTTTTTTTTGCAAATCCTTCCAGCAGAATCTTGTTTGCGCAAGAGGCCTTCTCGAGATGTTGCCTCCAGATTTTTTTTTGGCGATAGAATCATCACATAAAAAATCTATAAACGATGGCCGTTTCTTGATTCTTCCTCCCTTTTTACAAGTGAACCCAGCAAAACAAATCTATGTTGGTGATTCCTGTGACCGATGAGATCTCGCGCGTATCAACCGACTCTCGCGGCTAGGAGTGACCATCGCGTGTGTGATTCCAGCAGCTTGGTCTATGTCTCGTGGCACTTTTGCCATCGCGGTGGTCGACTTTATGGGACAAACTTTGTTTCTTCCTCTGAATGTTGATATATGATTTCAGTGAGGGCTTTCAAAAGAAAATAAAAATTTGCACAAGCTTCCCTAGATTCGTAATATTCAAGGCATATTCTCCCCTGAATTTTTTGCCGTTGACAAAGCCATCATAAAAAATCTATTAGCAAAGGCCATCTTCCGCAGTGATCCCCGCAACTCGGACTGACTCTTCACCTCCGCGACTGGTCTCGCGACATGGATTAGAGATGATTCCGCGATCCGCGATGGCTCTTCGCGACATGGATTCCGCGAGCATCGACGAACTCGCGGTGTATTTTTTTTTTTCGCGATGGCTCTTCGCGACATGGATTAGAGATGATTCCATGAGCATCAACGAACTCGCGGTGTATTTCTCGCAAAAAAGATCATGACAAATACATGAGTTACAAATTGAAATGTTCACAATCGCGATCCCAATACATCAGACATGAGTAAATAGATCTAGCTTTAAAAAGCAAATTTCATAGAAATGAGTTTGTTCTTGTAATCTCAGGGCGAGAATTGATGAACAATAGATTAAAACAATAATTTGTTTTTTTTTTTTTAATTAATTTAAAAAAAAAAAAAATTGGCTTTGAGAGTATCGCACCTAATATAGATCTTTAATGATGGCTGCGTCGCGAACTCGGTTCCGCGGGGGCTCCCATGAGAAACTAATCTCTCGCGACTCACTTCTGCTGCATACTCACCTCTGCGATGGCTCTCGTGACACCCCATTTTTTTTTTTTTTTTAAAACAGCTGACCTCCGCGGAGTAACCCTCGCGCAGATGGACCGACTCCCGCGGTTGTGAGTGACCTTCGTGCATCGGGCTGCCCCTCACGGTTATCTTCATTGATTGTTGAATACAGTATCACCACTAGCGGCTAAGTGACACGCTCTCGCGATGGCTCCCGCATCGTGTTTGGGCTCGCGATGGGTGGTTCGCCTTCGCGATGGTTTGCCATCGATTGATTCCTGCGGCTCTGTCTGAATCCCGCTGCTACTCCCTCGCGGTGTGCTTGCTGCAAATGGCTTCCGCGGCGAACTCGGTTCCACGGTGGATCCCGTGATGAACTCTTCGCCCTTTAGCAAACAACGATTCACGCAATCGGGGTTGAATCTCTGCATATTAGCCTCCGCGAAGGATCTCGCGGCAACAATCTCTTTTTTTTTTTTCAAGCTTTCTCCTTCGCGGTGGCTCCCGCGTCAAGTTGTTCTTCTACGGTGGTCTCCGTAGCTCAGACTAGCCCTCATGTATTGTCATCAAAACAAAATTTGGAAGATGAGCAACAGTACAGACAAACGAGCAGATAGGAGACCAAGTTTTAGAGAGATAAAAATTGGTCAAATAATGTATACGAATAGACTCGCGGCCACAGGGAGAGAGAGCAGTCTACATGTGTTGGAATTGGGCAGTTTCCCCTTTTTTTTTAGACACCATTTACGCTTCTTTTTGTTTCTGTAGCTCTCATTTTGAAAGTCAAAAAGAAAGATATGAAAGGCATGGACCATATATCACATGAGGTATAATTTAAAATTGTGAAGAGAGGGACAACTGTTCTTTATCAACAGAGTGTACGTGTAAAATAGACAAGAGTGCTTCTCTGTGTCGCCATTTGTCATACCCAAAATAGTTTAACAAAAAGGCTAATAATATTCAAGCCATTTGTTTTGCCTGGGTAAATAAAGAATAGGGAAAAGAGTGTAGACGAACAAAATTATATGGGTTGCCAGCAAGAAGGTGATTAGCCCAAGATATTGCCCAATAGTCATGAGGAGAAAATTATAAATCGGCTTGACATTTCTGATGAAAGAATACATAGATCTGACCTGATCTATAGGTTGATGGATGATTTTCAGCTAGTGCTGTGTGCTAAACCCAGAATCGGTTTCAAAGGGAAAGTAAATCCCCAAAGCTGCTCTTCATGTAGAAGCTCCATCAGATCCAAACTCTTTGAAACATCTCCTTTTTTTTTTTTTTTGTAATGAGTATCACCGTATCAATACAGTGACGTTGCCCCTTGGATTTTTTTGTTTTGACACAGTCAAAATCGAAAAATCTCATAACTCATGACGAGACCATCTACTCGAAAAAGTAGACCTGATCCTCTGCTCTTTTTGCAAATGAATCTAAAAACTAAACAGCCAACCAATCCACCTCCCCAGCGGAGTCGCCTATGTAGGTGAGGTGAAAATCTCACTCTTTGCAGGGTTCAAAATTAAAGCCCTAAATCTGTGAGCTAGGAGAGGTAAAGAATGGTTAGTGTTTAGAATTAGAGAATGAAGGATGGATTTTGTGGGGGTGAAGGAGAAGGCAAACAATAGGAAAGAGATTTAGGCAGTATCTCTTGGGGTGCTCTCACTCTTGGACTTTCTCTCTCTAAGGAGGAGATGTCTCTTAAGTATTATGAGAGGAGTGTCTTATATTTATAGCCAACTTGGGCCAACAAATACTTAACACGTGTCCCTTCCCTATTGCAAGGCCACAAGGGTAGCAGTCCGCGACACTCTCGTGCCGCGTCCTTACCTCGCGGCGAACCCATCTCCTCAATCCACCGAGCCACTAAATCCCCCTTCATTCCCGCACGGACTAGGTCACGACTTAATTAGTCATGCCTGCATTGTAGACCGAGCCTCGAAGGACCCCTCAAGTCCTGCCTCGCGACTTGAGCAGACGCGGATGTCTGGGTTATATTAATATTACTGTTTAATCGCGATAATTACCCGTAGTCTACGGGTCGCGCCAGTCAATTAAGCTATTCCGGGCCTCTATAAAAGAGGCCCATAGCCAAGATCCACATGTTATGTGGGTCAGCAAGATGATGCAAGTTTGTCTCTTATAGTGCTGACGTGTACCATACTTATTCGTACGTTACGTGACATGTGTATTGCAAGACTTTCTTGCCACGCGTCACCTCCTGATAGGTCAGTCAACTGTTGACTCTAGTCAACTCTCATTTAGACAAAGACCTTACCTACATATACTTAGTCAATTCAAACCACTAAATATTTAGTTTGGTCCTATACTTTTAAATCTTAAATATTTTATTGCACGTAGTTTTGTAGTGGACTATCAAATTGGGACGGAGGGAGTATGTTTTTTTTTTCTTCTTGTTCACCAGGTAGAATGCATAATGTATTTTTGCGTTAAATTCTTTGATTCTGGAATTGATTTCTTTGGTGGTGTTAATTTTTTTTTGGCAGGTGCGATTGGATTTTCAAATGCGGCTGGTTTGAGTCATGTTGCTGTTGAAAACCTCCGTTTTATTTCTCTGGAAATTAGTAGAATATCACATTTTGGTGGATTTTTCTTAATCATTAGCTTACTTCTGGTTTATGTCTCGTTTTTTTGCGTTTCCTTACTCCCGGATATATTTGGTTGTTATAGGTATTTTGGCTGTGTTTTCTTTTGTTGTCGGGGGGATTTCTTGCTATGGTTTGGTAGCTTACCAGCTTTGCCTCTTCTCTCGGGACGCTGAGTATATAGTCATATGATTGTCGCGACCTTGATACCAATCTAGTTGGGATGTACGTTTTTCTTGTTGTGATGTCGGCTGCCTTGGCTTCCTTTCAATCATTTTATCCATTTTTTTTGCCAAAAGACAAATTTTATTGTGTATTTATAAGAAAGTGAAGTGCAAAAATCATTTTCTTTAAAAAAAAATTCCAGGGAAAACTCAGAAATACCCAGCTTCGCCATAATCATATCAATAATGTCAACTTATGAAGCTAATTGTGGAGAGAAGGCCCTATCATTTTCATCAATTGGCATAGCAGAACCTCTATAAAGCTCATATGTTTGAATACCTCCACACCCCCACAATAAGAAAAGGAAATGCAAGAACGGTACATGTGGGGAGATCATAATCCCACACTTAATTCCATAGCATAATTATGTTTGCACATTTCCAAAGATTCCATCAAATATAGCCAAAGGGAAGATGATGTTTCAATCGGATCCAATATATGATTCGTATTGATCAGATCAATGTATTTTTGTTGAATCATAATCTACTTACAATTATAAAACTTTCGAATAAATCAATAACTGGTGACACGGCGGCAGCGGCACCAAAAAGCAGTCCCTCCGCTTCTGCCTCGAGCAACAGCTATTTCTTCGTCAATGTAATACCATATGAAAAATGGATTTTTTGTGCTTGGCTCTTTCTCATCTTTCCCTCCAAATGGTATCTCAAAAGGTTTGAAAGGTCCAATTTTCATACAGATGCGCTCAAATATGAAAGCAAGTATTCTCTTCTTCCATGAAAACCTGCCTTCAAATGTTAAACATCCGAGTGGTCCCAGGAAAACTCCATTTTCAATCCTCTTTGCCTGAACCAAGGATAAATCAGTCTCTGGAGTGTATAAGTAGCTAAAACACCACAGCTGTCTTCTACATTGTCTAATTAATGTGAAGTCAGCCATCGAAACCTCCTAAACAAAGTATCAATTGCAATAGAACAGCAAGCTATTCTTAATTGTCACTTTCCCACCGACAAACAAGGAACAATTGAAACTAGAAAGACAGATTGTTCTGAAAAAATTGGGTGAAGACCACAAAACATTGCTACCGTCGAAATATACATAGGAATTATAAACATGGACCAATAGCCTCATTAGTCATCATGGACTTTGTTAAATTATCTCACATTGCTCATCTAAGCCACCCAAGCCTGGTTAATAAATTCTTGAGGTTACTTCACCTATTGCCAATTGGTTTTAGGTTGGAACCCTCCAAGAAATTTAACATGGTATCAGAGCTAGGTCTTGGGTGGCCTTATCTCACGTGGTCAAGTATCCTTTGCCCGAGTCAAATCTCCTAGTCTTCTCAATTCGTACCTCCACGTGCATCCGGGCTGCACGTGAGGGGGAGTGTTAAATTATCCCACATTGTTCATCTAAGCCACCCAAGCCTGGTTAATAAATTCTTGAGGTTACTTCACCTATTGCCAATTGGTTTTAGGTTGGAACCCTCCAAGAAATTTAACAGACTTCAATGCAACAAACATGTCACTGTAAGGAATAGAAAGGCAAGGGATAATGAGTTTTCACAGAAAAAAACTGACATTAAAAAGGTGGTTACAAATATACAAAACCAGAAGAAGTACGCATGTAAAACTGAAATTCTAATATCCTCATTTAATCTCATCACCCTAATCTTGAATTACCCACAGGGTTTACGATTAGGTCAATTCGGTAATGTGACATCAATTTTAATCATAAAGTTCACCCTCTAGGGAAGCAAAAGTGAAGCTTTTTCATTTAGAAGCCATAGCAAGTCTCTGTTCCAAATTACCCACACACAAAAAAAAAAAAAGTCTTTGTTCCTTCAAGCCGTCTTTGGATCAGGACTCATTGAAGGTCTGTGGAAGGATTTATGGAGGTAAATAAAAGATAAAGAGAGGATAATGAGCGAACTCTTATTTCTTTGGTATAAACGTATTATTTTCTTTACCATGGTAAATCCATCCTCAAATTGACAAATTCATGTTTCATACACAACCTAATTACATTACAATCCTAATTGGTTTAAAACCAAAATTACGTGTTGTGTTTTCCATTTTTTGGCCTTCCCCCTTAAAAGACCTAATCTGCTAAATAGCATAGAAGGAGCAAGGAAAAAAGACATGAACTACTTACAGCAGCATCGAACCTCTGTACAGCTGTAATGGGAAAGTAATTACCGCTCTTTAAACCAGTCTGCAAAACAGTAGGCATATACAACAAATGTTGATTCTCAGTGAAGGTCCAAGATATAGATGAGATAATAGAGAGGGCAAGAGGAAGCAGAAAAAGAGGAAGGGAACGAATTTAACCTTAGCAGTGAAAATAAGCATCCAAGTTCTCCCAGGAGATTTTGACCCACCAAGAGTCTCAAGAAACCCAGAGGGATCCAGTTTTGCCTTCTCCATCACAGACAGAGCAGATAGAACCTCTTCGGCTGCTACCCGTCTCGTTTTAGCAGCATTCTTTAGCACTTTCACACACTCGTCTACTTCCTTAATAATATTAATATGAACAACAGCAGTTTAGAGAACTTACTCAAAAGCCAAGGTGGGTAGCCATTAACAAAAAAAAAAAATGAAGTCCTAATGTTCGTCTCATTTATGTTTTCACTCCCTCACCTAACAAAAACAAAAGTTTTGAGAAATTACCAAAAGAAGGGGTGGGTACCCATTGACAGGAAAAAAAATGAAGTCCTAGAGTTGGTCTCAATCATTGTTTCATGCCCTCATCGAGTCTATTCATTCCTCAAGGCAACTAAAAAAATTTATAACTGAAAAGGAATGGACCCACAGTGGAACTCAAGTGAAACCCAGGAAGGGCAACCACATAACCATAGATGATAGATCCAAAAGTAGAACAAATTCCTAAAACTCTCCTCAAATCACTAAGCAACAACAGGATACCATAACCATACAGAATATATGTTGGTTGTCTCCATGTGTGTTTTCTAAATTATAGGTCTATTCCACTTATGAGCTTAATAACTCCTACAGAATACTCTAGAGTCAAGATTGATGTGCTCAAAAGTATCATGGCAAAAGCAGTTTGTTTAGGAGTCTGCACACAATCAAATTCAGGAAATGAATTTAGTCCACCAAGCTACCTTCAATGTCGTTCATACCAGCCAAATGTACACTATGGCCTATGCAATTATGAATGCAAAGTAAGAAATGCAAGCATTCAAAGCATTGTGGAAAAATCTTAAAACAAATAATCTGGAAGGGCACTTTGGCTCTCCGATTCATCCTACGTAACGAATGGGCTACACTTTTTTGTACTGGCAATGATTCAAGAAAGTAGAACCATGCTGATACGAAATGACTTACTTGTAAATTACTTTATCTCAAAAAAACAATTCACGTGATTTAGAAACAAAAGTTGTTAAGAATAAAAATGTACCCTATGTACAGCGTAAAACCTAACGTTGGGAACTTACTTTTCAACTACAATCACCGCAAGTAAACTAATCAAAACACATTTATCAAAAAAATAAAAAATAACCTAAAACTAATCATAAACTACCACCTTCAACCACCAGTAAGAGAAAAAGAAAAAGAGGGAAAAAAAATGTAAGGTATGATATTTTTTTTGTTTGATGATTCAAGCTGCAAGAACCAGGTCATCCCTCCAAACCAAATTGTACATGCCCTTATAACCCAAATTCATCATCCACTAGCGAGCCCAATTAATATTTCCGTATGAATTGTGAGTTGATAGCACCCAGAAAGTTTCAGACGTGAGACCATGGGAGCAGCTCTTAGAGCATCTCTAGTGCACTACCTAAAAAATGTGGGAGCAGCTCTTAGAGCATCTCTAGTGCACTACCTAAAAAATGTTTGCTAAAGTGTACACCTAAGCACATGTGAGGCCCAATTTTATGTGCTAAGAACTTAGTTAGCTAGGTGAGGAGGAATGCAATGGGCTACCTATATATGTTAATTATCTTTTCGTCATTCCTCTCTCTCTCTCGTCTCTCTCTCCTCTTTCTCTCTCCTTAAGTCTTTCTCCGTCCCTTCTCTCTCCTCTCTCTTTCTCTCTCCTTAAGTCTTTCTCCAAATTTAGGTAGTGACTTGGGACATTTTAAGGAGTGAGGGGTGCCATCTAGGATTTTAAGAAGTCAATTTTTGTGCACTAGAGAGCATTTTTTAAGTTTTTCTTAGTTAGCTGGGAAGGACACTTTGGGGTACTCTTTTGGGTAGTGCATCTAGAGATGCCCTTAGTTAAAAACTGCAATCACTATGACTCTATGGGTGCATTAATCTTAAGTACCACGTTCACCCACTAGTAAACAAAAAAAGCAGGATAGAGGACAAAAGTAAAGTAGTACTTATGATATTCAAGGGACGACATAACAAAATGGATAAATGGAACAACTCGAATTGACAAAAACAGTAATTTTATCTCAAATCAATCAGCACCCAAAAAGTAAAACCAAAAAAAAAAAAAAAAACAAAGAACGAGGACTTGAGCACCTTTTTGGATTGTTCTTCTTGCGGAACAAGAAGAGGGGGGCTATCTTTCTCATCAAGGGTAGCTCTGGTGCGTAGTATGGAGAACCCGAGACGAGTGGTATTTGTGGGTTTGAAGTGCAGAGGAGGAGTAGGAGGAGGAGTATTTGTGAGGGAGTAGAAGTTAAGATGAAGAAGATGGGCTGCTGCTATGGGAGGAGGGAGAGGGGGTTTTGAGGGTTGCCTTCCGAGGAATGAGTGAAATGAATTTGGGATTACGAGAGAGTACGATTTTGGAGAGAACAAACGAGTGGAGGCTGCTGCTGTTGTTTCCATTGTGCTTGTCCTGTGAGTGACAGACAGGAGTGTTATTTTCGTTTTTTTATCTCCTAAACTGTATACCTTTTATTCTCTACTTTCTTCCCCAACTATAAAAACTACCAATATAAGCCTTGTTTATTAATGGATTTTATCTCATAAAATTTAGTTTTGATAAAATCTAAGGGTGAGTTTCCGAATGGATTTTATCAAAATCTGATAAAATCAAGCCTTTGATTTTATCCATTCGGAAACTGAGTTGATAAAATCTTAGATTTTTGAATGCAAAAATCTAAGATTTTATCAACTCAGTTTTCTGAATGGATAAAATCAAGGCTTGATTTTATCAAATCTTGATAAAATCTAGATAAAATCCATTCGGAAACTCACCCTAACATTGTTAGCAGATTTTAGCAAAACTAAATTTTATCAACGCTAGATTTTATCTCACTACAAAATACCTTTATCAACCCTATATTTAATCTATTGGAAAAACAATGTCATTTTATCACACCTTTAAACAAAATTAGATTTTATCTTGTAAAATTCATTCAAGAACAAGGCCTAAATATATACAAGTGGAGAGACCGACGGACAACTCCATGTGAGGGTCTATTGTAGGGCAGGGCTCTAAATGAGTTGAATCGAGCCGAGTTTTAAAATATTCATGTTCGTTCATTAAGTTCTTAAACGAATTCAAGCCGAGATCGAACTCAGTAAAAATTTGACGAACCGAGCTTGCCGAGGTTTAAGTTGAACTCCGAGTAAAAAATATTAGAAATTTAGGCTCTCATATAAGTCCAAAACTACAAATAAATTTTTATTTTATACATAAAGAAGCCTATATATATAAAAACATATTAAAATTTAAGTTTATAACACTTTTATAAGTTTATACGTGTACACGTTATAAAATTTTCATTATATATGTGAGAAAGTTATACATATTCAAGGTTACAGCCACGATTTAGTCCACACCCTTATGGCCACACCTTACATCCAAACCTTCATTTCCCGACCAAATGGCCGGGATCCGAACCGTCCAATGTGTTTAAAAGGAGTTTTTAAGGGTTCATACGAGAAATTAGCAAAAAAAATGACTAGGAAAGGCTTGATCCGAACAGTTTTTCATATACACTTTTTATGAAAAAACTGCTCGGATCAAGTCATTCCCGGTCTTTTCTTTTTTTTTTTTGGCTGATTTCTCGCGTTGGAGGGTTCGGATCTGTAAAGACCCAGAAAATTTAATTACTTTTTGAAAAATCATTTTTTGGAGAAGATTCGATTTGGTCGATAAAAAGTGCCGGTAATTGTTCCTTGGATTTTTCTAATCAAAATGGTATAATCGAAAGTTATTTTTGAGTAAGGCAAAATCATCTTTCGCTCATGTTCTTCGGAGAAAAATGTGCCCGTTTTCGGTTTTGCACTAAAAGTGGGGGGATGAGATTTTGATGTGATTAAAATTTCAAAATTTTGCTAATGCCATTGTTTCCAAATGGGGGGTACTTCCTTATTTTCATAAATAAATTAAAGTAAAGACAAGTCTTTACTTAAGTTTGGTTTATGAAAATAAGTATTGTGGTTACATATTATACACACAAGTCACATTTGGGTGTGTAGTGTAATAAGAAAATTATATTAGTAGTGTGTGGGGGAAGATTTGCAAAATTAAAAACATTTCACTCTCACCTCTCTCTCCACCCGATCGGCTCCTCTCTCTCTCTTCTCCTCCATTAACAACTCCTCCAAGCTCAAAACTCTCCCTCCTCACTCAACCACTTCAAGAACGAAGGCCATTTTCACGTTCTACGCGTCAATTGGAGTCGGGTTCACCGTGCTTCTTCGTGGAGATCAAGCATTTCGGTTTGGGGGCTTCATAACCTAGGGTTTTGCATTTTCTATACATTTGGAGCTTAACCCATGAGGTAGGGAAACAATTACTATCTCCTCTAGTTATATACTTGTGATTTGTTGTACATAACTTGTTCTTGGCTTCAATTTCATGAAAAATCATGTTTTCCCCTCTTTGTGTGGGTTTTCCTCACTTTGATTTTGTGATCTATGAAATTGGTCATTGATTGATGTAATTGGGAGTGGAATTGACCTCCCTCCATGTTTAATTGTGGCCTAGCATCTCTATTTTGAGTCTAAACTATCTCATTTGTGTTTTGGGTTGAAATTCCACACCTTAGAGGTGAAAATCTGCCATTTTCTGGACAAGGCATGTAAGGACCCGTATTTTTACTTAATTTTTTTCGGAATAATGTTGGGTAAACGTGAGGAATTAAATTTTAACTAAGAGGGGTCAACGAGAGAGTATTTAAATGCATTTGGATGTGTTTAATATGCATTAGAAAGTTTTGGGGTGAAAGTGTAATTGGGTGAGAGTATATAATACATTTAAGTGGCATTTTTTTTGCACAAAAATCAGATCTCCTTCTCTGCCCCTAGCTGCCGACCCTCCTTCTCTCTCCTCTCCTCCATTTTCTTGCCACAAAACCTCCACAAATCCATAAAATCTCAAGTCCCCTTCATAAACCCCACCTAAAATCACCTCCTCTACGCGTTTTGAAGTTCGGGTTGCATCGGTTTCGCACCGGAAGCACCCATTTCGGGTTGGAGCAATTGGAAGCTAGGGTTTTTCAATTACCCATTCATTTCAAGCAAATTTCTTGAGGTAGGAAGACAAATTCTTCTCCCTCTAGTTGAATTTAGATGATGTATAGCATATACTTGCTCCTTGTTCTCAAATTCCATCTATTTCTTGAATTTCTTCCATAGTGAGTTTATTTGAACTTGATTTTGTGATCTATGGATTGAGCCCTTGATTGATGCTATTGTTGGTTGTTTAGCACTCCTTTGATGTCTATTAATCACTCTACATATTCAATTTTTGGCCTAACACTACACAATTGCATTTGGGTTGAAATTTCACACCCACAAGGGTGAAAATCTGATTGTTTCTGGACAGCAAGCTGCTGCCCCTGTTTTCCAGATTCTGTCCCCTGTTTTGGGGTGTTTTCGGGCCACCCTCGATGCCCGTTTGGTCCCCAATCGTCCATATCTCCGTACATTGGCCCTACAACATCATTTTGGACACCGAAACCATCTTGAATTCATGAAATTAACCCTTGGACACGTAAATTAATACTTTTTATGTTTCTCGTATCGGACACGTGTCGGTTGACACATTTTTGGCGAAAATGGTGAACTTTTGAAACAAAAATGGAAATTTTGAGAACCTTTGAAAGACAAGTGTTTTGAGGTGATTTAACTACAAAAAAAAAAAATGAACTCTAGGGATCCCCGTTTGGTGTCCCTAGCCATGGGTGCACGGAGCCCGCGAAATCCGGCAGGGGTGTACGGAGCCCATGAAATCCGGCAAGGGTGCACGGAGCCCATGAAATCCGGCAGAGGGATACTTCCCTATTAAAATGGGTGAACATTTTCAAATGAAATACTGGTTTTGATGAATTTGGCTCATTGGGTGAAAATTTGGCTTTGATATGCGAAAATGAAGATTTTGGTAACTCTTTGGATACTTGTAATTGTTTTGGAACACTGTGACACGTCTTGGACACTCGGATACATTTTAGTTACTTCGTGGTCATTTGATAGCCTTCCGTTCATTGTTAACCTTGTACATTGGTCGTGTCCATGCCCATACTCATCCATTATGCATGTATCATGTTTATACACCTAGCGGTGGTAGAATAGTTTTCCTACTGGGCTAGTGAGCTCAACCTATCAATTTTCAGGTACACGGCATGGAGCATGAGGTGGATGCTTGGAGTGTGATTGCATGACATTGGAGCACATTCATGCATGAAGTTATTTTCCCATCTTTGTATTTTATTTTTGGAAAGATGGTTTTGTAACTTCCATATGGTTATCTTTTGACTCTTTGATTAATGTAATAACTCTTAAATTCCATATTCATACTTTGGGATGCGGTTATATTTGGTTGGACTTATGGGCTATTTTTGTGAGAATGTAATATTTGACTTTGACTTCTCTAATGGAAATGATGAGACTTTGACTTCTCCACGTGGATTTAATTTATATTTGGTTTGTTAAATTTGAGGGCGTGACAAGGCAGCTGCTGTCCCTGTTTCTATGTTGCTGCCCCTGTTTTCTGGGTGGTTTTCGGCCACCCTTTGACGTCCGTTTGACCTCCAATCGTCCGGAACTTCATATACTTGATATATAGTAACGTGGTAACCCCAAAAACTATTTTGAAATCGTTAAACTACGACTTTGACACGTGTTTTTATTGGACAATTCGTTATACGTATCGGACACAAGGCATAGTGGATTGGTCGCCCCTTTTGGCGAAAATTGTGGCATTTCAAAAGAAAGGGCACTTTGGTGAAATGAAATTTGAGAAATGGACTTGTTATGAAAGTTTTAATGAAATGTTTGTGATAATGAGGTCTTTATACCAATGCCATCATTTGGTAAAATTTTTAATAAAGGCACGCGGGGCCTATGGAACCCGGCAGAGGCAGGCAGGGCCTATAAATACCCAGCAAAGGCACGCGGGGCCTATGGAACCCGGCAGAGGCAGGCAGGGCCTACAAATACCCAGCAAAGGCACACGGGGCCTACGGAACCCGGCAGAGGGATTAAATCCCTAGTACCAATGAAAATGATGTTTTTCTTCAATGAAAGAAATGATAAATGAGATTTTGGACTATTTATTGTGTTTTGTTCGAAACTCGACTTGTGGAGTTGGTTTTAAACTTGTGTGAGTAACTTGGGTGATCTTGGTGAAACAAAAATGGAAACTTGGGTGGTGTTGAGTACTTGGAAATGAAATGTTTTGAGGTACATAAGATATTTTGGCAACCTTGGATACTTGGACACGATTTTGGGCACGTGTGATACTTGTTGGTGATTTTGGCAAACTTAATGAACTAATGGATAATTTGGGACACCTTGAAACCTTTTTGGAAACTTTTGATGTCACTTGGACACGTGGTTACTTCTTGGACACGTCGTACTTGTCTCAGCCTCCGTTATGTTCCTTGATCATCTCTTCTCATGTTAATTCATATCATGTGCACTCATCATATTTGTATGCCTAGCGATTGTAGTATGTTTTCCCTACGAGCTAGTGAGCTCACCCTATCTTTCCCAGGTACACGGCATGGAACATGAGATTGGATGCTTATGGAGTGATGCATTATGCGAAGCTTATGCATGCATGAAGATATTTTTCCATCTCAAGTTTTGTATTTTGATAAATGACAATGTAACTTTTGGTTATTCAATCTTTTGACAATTTGGACTTATGTAATAACTTATGGGATAATATTTGATTTCACTTTTTGGGCAAGGGTGCCCAAATACCTGATTTGCCAATGGATTAATGATGTACATTTTGAATGGAAACCTCTTGGGGAGGATTTATGGAAATATTTTATCATTTTACTTATTAATTGTAAGGAATTCCTTTATTTTTGTTTTTATAAAAATGAGGGCGTGACAGGATCAAATCCGAACCCTCCAATGTGTTTAGAAGTTGTTTTTAAGGGTTCGGACGTAAGGTGTGGACTGGATCCTGACCCTTCAAGGATATATATATATATATATATACATATAGGATCAACTTCTAATGAGGGATCCCTCATTTTAAATCAAATGAGGACCAAGCAATTTTTCCACTTTTCGAATTGAATTTTGACGATCCGAACCGTTAGATGTGTTTAAAATGTGTTTTTAAGGTCCACCGCGAGGATTCGTCCAAAAAAAATACCCGTAAGGGCTTCATCCGATCATTTTTTGTTAAAAACGTTATAT
The DNA here is from genome assembly GCA_020921065.1 of Vaccinium darrowii. Taxonomy (NCBI): domain Eukaryota; kingdom Viridiplantae; phylum Streptophyta; class Magnoliopsida; order Ericales; family Ericaceae; genus Vaccinium; species Vaccinium darrowii. The sequence goes on along the minus strand of CM037158.1, from coordinate 21,972,878 downwards.
ATAGCGTTTTTAACAAAAAATGATCGGATGAAGCCCTTACGGGTAATTTTTTTGGACGAATCCTCGTAGTGGACCTTAAAAACACATTTTCAACACATCTAACGGTTCGGATCTTCGAAATTTGGTAGGGAAGCATGAGGTCCTCATTTTAAATAAAATGAGGGATCCCTCATTAGAAGTTGATCCTATATATATATATATATATATATATATATATATATATATATATATATATATATATATATATATATGGGGCCGGTTCTAGGGACACAACAAAAAACACATAAAAAAACACAACATGGTTTGGAGCCCCACGCTGATAATCTGAGCCATTTAACTTGTTTAAAACATATTTTTAAGGATACCCGCAAAAGTTTAACTCATTCGGATATCGGTAAGTGCTCGATCCACACAATTCTAAGGACACTAGTTCCTGTCAAGTTTTTTGAAAAACTGTTCGGATCAAGCACTTATCGATATTCAATTGGGCTGAATTTTTACATGATTTCCTATTTTATAGATTTAAACAAAGTGAACGGTTTAGATCATCACAATATAACCCGAAACAAAAGCGAGTGTTTTTTTATGTGTTTTTTGTTGTGTCCCTAGAACCGGCCCCTAGCCTAATCGAGCCGAATATTGTCAAATCAAAGTTCGACTCGTTTATTAAACGAGCCTAAAATTAAGGTTCAGGTTCAATTCGTTAGTAACCGACTCAAACTCAAGTGAGCATTTACCGAGTTGAGCCTCGAATAGTTCACGAACGGCTCAATTCATTTACAGCCCCAGGTATACATATACATAGATATACAAGGTAGTCTATTTGCAACCCTTAAATTGTTAAATACTTCCCACCAACTTTTGACAACTTTGAAGACAAAAATATCCCTAATAATTACTACATACAACCCACAAACCTTACATACGACCTACCCTAAAATTAAAACACCCACCCTCAAAAGTTGAAATTCCCACCATAAAATTAAAACCCCAGGCAGGTTCTTCTTCTTCCTTGACGTTGTTTTTCATGTTCTAGCGTCGTGGTTGTCTTCTTCTTCTACTATGCTCTCGTCCTCCATCCTCCCACAGTACAAACCACACACTCTCATCTCTCTCTCCATGGAAAACCAATCAATGGAAGGTTCCTCCCCTTTCATTAATCTTATCATCAGGCATGGAAGAAGTGGAGGAAGAAAGGGGTGTGATGGATATGGTGGCTTGGGAGGCCAAACAGCATGAATACATAAGCTTAGATTACAGAATCTGTAATTTAATTTTTTCGACGTGTTCAGATAAAATGTTCCAATTGGGTAATAGATTTTTTGGACTCTGTAAATTATTTTTTTGCATGATTTACAGTCTCTAGAAAATAGCGTACACATGTGAAAATCGATTATTAGAATATGATCGAACTACAAAGGTTTAAAAATTCCCACGTGGTGGGACAAATGAGGTTGAACTATGTCGGATTCTACTCAAATTTCTTGAAGTACGTCAAATTCTAAAATCTAAAAATGTAAGCCCTGTTCGGATTCTAAACTCTGAATTATATAACGTATTTCTTATTCTAATGTCCAACCGATTTGCAGAAGTGATGGTGGAACCTAGTGGATTTCATTGGTGGTGGTGGTTGTTGCATTAGGAGACAGAGACGAAGAGGGAGAGATCGGAGAGGGAGAGGAAGGGAGAGAGAAATAGGTGGTAGTGGTGATGGCGTTGTTGTTGTCGGTGGGTGGGTATTCTCGTTCGTCTGGGCGGAATGGGAGAGAGAGAGAGAGAGAGAGAGAGAGAGAGAGGAGGGAGATTTAAGTTATTGGGAAATTATATATTTTTTTTAAGGGTGAGGGTGTTTTGGGGAGAAGAATTGTGTTTTTGGTAGGAGGGGGCAAATTGAGAAAGGTGTTGGTATTTTGACGGGTTGTATTTAGCTATTTGTTGAAGTGCAAATTAAGGTTGAGTTGTATTTAGCAATGGGATGTATTTAGCAATTAGGGGGTTGCAAATAGAATTCACCAAGATACATACATACAGATTTATAGTTGACAAACACACACATATACAAAGAGTGGAAGAAGGGAGGGATGACGAGAGAGGGTGCAGATGAGACAAGGAGGTGATAGTTGAAAGATCTGCGTTTGAAAAACCTTAATTTGCCTAGGTTTATAGAATTGCTATGTTTTAATCTTTTGTAAAAATGAGCCCACGAATCAAACAGTCAATCAATCACACAATGGAAAGCAAACAGTCGGAGAACACCAAGATATACGTGGAAAACCCCAATACGGGTAAAAACCACGGGAAGGAATCAAAAACACTATACTCAATGTGTAGTTACAAGCAATCTTACCAACGATCATGAATCCTCACCAATTGAACCTAAGAACTACTTGCCGAATCCTCGTTCACCACACCCAGTGCTTTGACCGCCGCTGCCTTGAATCCACAAGCCTTCTGTTTGCCTCCCGGAATCCACCGAAGGACTTTGAAGCGCCTCTCGAACTCCACGAAAGGACTTTACTTAGAGATTGATTGTTTTTAACGAAGAACAAACCCCTTGAAGATGATCTTGAAACTCACGGCATTCACTAGCCTTCATAATTCTTCAAGGTTCACAAACCCTAGCCGCCACAAGTGTTTTAAGGATGAGTAGGAGTGCAGAGAATCATGTGTGGCTCCCTCTAAAAACGTTTAACCTAGTTGATGCGAATATATAGGCACATATTGGTTGCTCAAGCAAGAACCAAGTTGCTCGAGCAACTAGCGAACAGTAGACTTGCTTGACAGGTTGCTTGAGCAAGATCTATTTAGCAGAGCAATCTAGCCAAACTTTCCATGTACGAAAATTCTCAATCTTCACCAACTTCTCAATCTTCATTGCAACCGAAATCTTCCCAAAACTTCACAATATTCCCAATCTTCATTGGAAACAAAATCTTCACAAATTGCACAATGTTCTCAAAACTTTCTTAGACGACTACCGCACTAAAAAACATTACAAATAAAAATGATTCCTTGCCTTACCTATACAGACACTCTAGAATAAATGGAAAATAAGAAATACAACTCAATAAATTGGGATACACAAAATGTGTGTTTTGTCAATGAAATTGCCAACACAAAAGAGCTCGGCTTTTTGCAGCTTACAGCGTTAGGTTGTGAGAGGCTGCTGATTCTCTCAAAAAATGTGTTCCCCTTGTTCTAGCTCAAGAGATTCATTTTTATTGACTTTGGAAAACATTTTCCATTAACTTTTATTTTCCGTTGCACCAAATGCCAGAGAATATTCTCCAAATAAATTGTTGTCCCAAAAAACGTGTTCCACCCGAAACAAACGGAGCGTAAATAAATGAAATCAACCTCCGTTTGTATAGAGCTTGTTTTGTTTAGTAATTAAGTTTTTTTTTGTTGTATTTATTCAAAGTTATTTTGCCTGTGTTAGTTTTGTGTCAATATTTGTGGATTATTGGTTAGTTTGGATTAAACGAGTGTAGACACCCCGATTTTGACCCGAGAAACTTATCAAGCATCCCCGATGATGAAAATGCCTGATAAGAGCACGCGGAGCTTGATTGTGAACTTGGAAACCCCTTCTAAACCTTTCCAAAATAAACCCAAGCCTACACCACCTTCTAGTACATTCAAAATCCTCTTTTTTGATATATAATATGCCCCAATCCATTTTGAAATGAGGGAGATGTGCCCGTTTTACCAAAATCACTTGTTTTCCCGACCTTCTGAGGGTAAAATGGTCACACATTTTGATGTACAAATCATTTTGGGTTCAAACTACTTGGGTTAGAAAGTAGACTTGATGAGCTTTCCAACGCTTCAAACCATGCACAAAACGGAGTTCGGTAGCACCCGGAATGGCCCCGCGAAGTTTGGATTGTTGTGTAGTCTCCCAATCCAAGCGCCTGGATTACCCTAATCCAGGCGCCTGGACCCAATCCAGGTGCCTGGACCCAATCCAAGCGTCTGGATTCCCCAATTCCAGGCGCCTGGAATCACTTCCAGTGAACAATTTGCTGCTAGTTTTTGATGAAACCATGGGCTTCCTCTTTGCATTACTCACGTGTTTTTCTCTCAAAACTCCCTCCAACACACTCTGCCTCCAGATTTTAAGTTCAAAATCCATTTTCCCTCTAAAATCTACCCCAAACTCCCCCATTATCTCCCTATATATACCCCCTCCCCTCCTCCATTTTGGAAGATTAGTTCTCCCCTCTCTCCCATACTGTTATGCTGCTGAAACTCTTTCAGAAAATCCATTCCAGTTTATACTCCTCAAATCTTCTCCCATTTTAATCCTAAAAACCACCTTCTTGCCCCATTAATCCATCATCCATTCACTCCCATCAACCAAACTTCAACCAAAACACCTACAATCAGTCCTATATAATTCCAGAAGCTAAAGTTCAGTTCATATAATCACCAAAAATCCCCAAAACCAATCAACCAAGTTCATTAATCAAGTTTCAAGGTAGTTCATCTACCAAAGTGCTCAAATAGGCTCTGAGGGGACGTTAACCAAGCTCTAGCTAGTTCCTTATACTAGTTTAGAACTTGGAAAAGTCTCAAACATCATAGGAAGGAAGTTCATTTTGTGCACCTACATCAGGTCCAGGCGCCTGGATCTACACAGTGCAGGCACCTGGATCCCCCTTTGCTTGCTATTTTTATTGTATTGTTCATTCACATCTGAGTTATTTGGAGCATTATTAGGCCATTGATGTTTGTTTTTACCTTTGCATGAGCAAAATGGATATTTCAAAGTGTAATCCATGGTGTCTTGGAAAATAGATTAACATTTAAAAGAGGAAATTTTGCACTTAGATTGAATAATACATATTGTCATTTGATCATTTCTTGAGCAAGATTAGGGGTATTGCATTTAATTAGGAGTATAATTTGAAATCACTCACTCTAATCATGTAGCTTTCATAACATTTTATGAGTAGTTCTCAATCATATTCTCTTTCTTCCTTTTCTTTAGTCTTGAACTCATTTAGGAAATCATCAAATGCATAAGTGAACAAAATGTTAGTTTAAGATCAGTTTAGTGTAGTTATCTCACTCATAAAGCATTCAAAATCATGGTTTTATGGACTTACAGTTTGTTGTGAGGTACATGTTGAGGTCCATTCTATTCATAACATCATTAAATGACATTCTGAGTATGTGAGAATAGGTCACAAAGTCAGTATTTAGCATTTGCTTTGGAGCCTTGATTGAGGAATTTTTAGTTTGATTGGCGTTCCAGGCGCTTGCTTTGGTATGCTCCAGGCGCCCATAGTGATTCCAGGCGCCTGGATCCCCCTTTTCCGGGCGCCCACTCCTGGTCCAGGCGCCTGGACTTACTAGATCCAGGTGTCCAGAGAACAGTCCAGGTGCTAATTATGTGTTGTTCATGGATTTGATTTGAGGGGTTTCCAACATTGTTCGATCATGTTTAGGGCTGTTTACATTTCATTACACTTTGCACATTTTCACTAATGACATATCGTACATGTATACATATGCATCACCCTTGCTATCTAAATGTGTTTATGTGCTCTCGAATGTTTTCGCAGTTAAAGTCTATTAAAACGACATTTTCAAAATCCCTTAAGCATTGAGTAAAGACCGGTGGTCACACCGGGCGTGAGGGGTGCTTTAAATTCCTTCTCCTCTCGTAACTTAGCTCCCGGACCCGAGAAATCTCAGTAAAAGCAGACCAATGAAACATTTTCTATTCCAAGGGCAAAAGAGTCATTTTTTAAATGGTTTCTCGGGTATGGTCCTCAAATCCGGGTGGCGACTCCATTCAACCAATCAAAATCGCTTTCCAAACCAAATCAATTTCGTGGACATTCCCGCGGGGTGTTCACAACGAGTCTAAAAAGTAAAAAATAATAATAATAATTGAAATCTTAAAAAAAAACTAGTACAGACAAAAATAATAATAAAAAAGCGAATTTTGTAGATTGTTGGTCTTTAAGCAACAAAAATTTAGTTATTTTATATTTTTTTTGTTTTTATATTTCTCTCATCAAGATGAATCAGTAACCCAAAAAAATTGACACAAAACAAAAATAGCCGATTTTTTTTTTTGGATAAAGACGAAAAAACCCATTCTATTAATATAATACTAATTCTAAGTATTATGGATATTATCAATATAATTATTTATTATGATCTTAATAATTTTGGTTTGATTTACTAAAGAAACAGGCTACTCCCTCCATCCAAATTCGTTGGTTCCTTTTAGGGATTCAATTAATTAGGATAACAAAATTATTACCTCTGTCATACTTTTTCTTTTCTCATTTTACTCTTCAAAACATCACTATTACTATGCACTTACTCTATAAAAGAAATGGTAAAAGTGGAATCTCATTAGTGACTGCTCTTAGTTTTGAATTGAGACAAAATAATAATAATAATAACAATAATTTGGAACAACAAAAGTAATATTTGGGACCAAAGATTGGAGACAGGGGGGAGTATTTTATACTTCTATTCTTTCTCAATATCTTTCATGAGTGAAAATAAATAGGCGAGTGTTCTATTAGTATAAAGAAAAAGCAGAAAACGATTTATATACTTTTAATGGATTAGAATTGAATTATTTTAATGTACAAATGTGTAAATATAATAAATCTATGCTTAGATAAAAAAATGTCTATTATGTTCACCCTTAAGTCAAAGTTCCGGCTCCGCCGTTGTCACTCCGATTCTGAGTTATCTACGAGAACTTTCGTACCCGGCCCACCCCAAACAAAACCATACCCCAAACCCGATTAATTTACCCGCCCAACCAAATAAAGTCAATTCTGATTCAGCCCACCCACTCACTCAGGTTACCAAAACCCTAATTTCTCCGGAGCCACCACCAATATATATACCCCTGCGATAATTTCTTTCTTGCCTGAGCTCCCCCTCCCCTCCCCGCCTCTCTCTCTCTCTCTCTCTCTCTCTCTCTCTCTCTCTCTCTCTCACACACACACACACACACAGAAGAAGAAGGAAAAGAAGAAGAAATGGGAGAGTCACTGGTACTACGGGGAACAATGAGGGCCCACACCGACTGGGTGACCGCCATCGCCACCCCAATCGACAACTCCGACATGATTGTCACCGCCTCCCGCGACAAATCCATAATCCTATGGCAGCTCACCAAGGAGGAGAAAGTTTACGGCCTCCCCCGCCGCCGTCTGACTGGACACTCCCACTTTGTGCAGGACGTTGTCCTCTCTTCCGACGGCCAGTTCGCCCTCTCCGGCTCATGGGACGGCGAACTCCGCCTCTGGGACCTCGCCGCAGGCACTACCGCGCGCCGCTTTGTCGGACATACCAAGGACGTGCTCTCCGTCGCATTCTCCATTGATAATCGCCAGATTGTCTCCGCCTCACGTGATCGCACTATCAAACTATGGAACACCCTAGGTACTACTCACTATTACTATTTTAACAATTATTATCTTCTTTCCACCATTTCCCAATTACAAAATGACTTTACACTCATATTAGTTGAAAGTGTTTTTTATTTTGCCTTTTGTTTTAGTTGTTATAAGATATTCTCTGTGCACACGGCCAGGTTAAATTTCCTGGCCAAAAAAATATAATTGGAATTGTCCACCTTAGAAAAAGAGTTTGGTTAACAAAAAATATATAATTCCCCTTGATTTTCCAATGAAGGGATTTGATGGTCAATATATTGTTGACAAAAAGATAAATGAAGGGTATAGGCTTATGTAAGCACAAGAGTAAGAGATGAATTAGAAGTTGAATAGATGTGTGTTATTACTTTTTACTTATTGGATATTGTACGGCTAGAATCCTTTCAATGTGAACGACTTTGGATTACCCTTGTTATGCATTATTTGTTCAAACCCCTGATAAGGCTATCCAAACTGAGCGATGCTTGATTTCCACAAAAACCAATGGAGCGGCATAGTTTTAGTTCTTTTTATGGCTTGGCTTTAGGTGAGTGCAAGTACACTATCCAAGACGGTGATGGACACTCAGATTGGGTCAGCTGCGTTAGATTCAGCCCCAGCACCCTCCAACCAACCATCGTTTCCTCTTCATGGGATCGTACTGTTAAGATCTGGAATCTAACCAACTGTAAGCTGAGGTCCACCCTCGCTAGCCACTCTGGCTATGTCAACACGGTGGCAGTGTCCCCTGATGGTTCGCTTTGTGCGAGCGGAGGGAAAGATGGCGTTATCTTGCTGTGGGACCTAGCTGAGGGGAAGAGGCTTTACTCACTCGATGCTGGCTCCATCATCCATGCTCTTTGCTTCAGCCCCAACAGGTACTGGCTATGTGCGGCTACAGAGGCTAGTATCAAGATATGGGATTTGGAGAGCAAAACCATCGTCGTGGATCTCAGGGTCGATGCAAAGCAAGAGGCTGAGATGAATGAAGGCGGTGCTACCCAATCATCTGGTGTAAAAAACAAGGTATAATTTCATCGTGATTGTTATTGTATATGCTACTGCGAATTCGTAAAAAGATTTTCATTTTTACATTGGTGTTTGTGTTGCTGTCTGTTTTTTTTTTTTTTCATTAAAATGCTATCTTCCATGTTTTATGTTGGTAAATTATAAAAATTGGTCGTTTTTGTTTTCTTCCCTTCCTTATTCCTACAAAGCCCCCTTTTAGATGACGTAGTGGGCACCATGTGTGAGATGCAATTGCAGTTCAGATGTCTGTTTTTTATCCATATATCTTTTGTTTTGTTCAACTGTTGTTTCTTAAAGCTGTCTTCTTGTGTGCATTTGGGATTTGTTTTGCATTGCTTTGGGCAATTTGGTGGAGCCAACATGCTTCCATTTTTTTCTTGGCTACAATAGGCAAGTTAGAAGTTCTTTTATTTAAACTTAACTCTGTTTTTTTATCTTCAGATTTTATTGAATTATTTGGAACAAATTTGACTGGTAAACCGTTGAGGTAAACCGTTGATTCGATTGCCTACATTCAGTTGTGGGCTTATCAGTTTTTCTGTTGTGAAATTATAGGTCAATTCCATGACTTGTTTTCTTGTTACTAGCGATTTCCTCTTTTGTATCAGTAACCGCAGTTAGGTCTTAATGCTCCTCTCTAATTTGTTGAATTGGGTATTTGTTAATGCTTCTTGCCCGTTCTATTAGCCAATAGTATTGATTTTCTGGTGACATGCATAATTATCACATTTAGATTCTATCGAAGTGATTTTGTGGCCAAAAGGTCTGGAATTTTCCAATTTGTCCCACCGTTAGTGGTCTTTCAGCTTCATTGAATTTTGATAGGTTTTTCCATATCAGACAGGGAAGATGTTTAGTAGGCTAGTAGTTGCTAGCCAATGCACTGTTAATGCATTATATTTCTGTTACTTTTAAGAACCAACTTCAGTTAATAGCTGTTGTCAAGTGGAATCCAGTTCGCTCTTTTTTTTTTTTGATCGGCGAATCCAGTTCGTGTTGCAAATATGGTTAGCATGTAATGAGTGGTAGGCTACTGCGGCTTGGTCCTCATAGTTGGGTTTTGTTTTCTCATTATTTTCCCTTAATCTATCAAATTGTTAATGCCGTAGTAATTTAGGTTGTACACTGGTGTGCCATGTCTGTAGCATAAACCACTTGACTTTTGATCTTCAGTTTTGTACATTCCTTACCATCTGTAATGAAAATGAGAGAATTATAGAAGCCTGTGCTTGTTTTTGGATTATTACTGATAAACCTTGACATTGTATTTTCAGGTCATATACTGCACAAGCTTGAGTTGGAGTGCTGATGGAAGTACTTTATTCAGTGGCTATACTGATGGCATAATCAGAGTTTGGGGAATTGGTCGTTAGTAGGATGCTAAATCAGCCCGTGGAGCTCTGAATGCATGTCATTATTGTTTTTAAGTTGAGTTAGATTTCAGTTAAAATGTTGGCGGGATATTTGGATCCTCTATGTTTTGATGGCATTGAAGCCTATGCTGTTTTGGTATTTGGATATTTTGTAAGATTATGTGATACATTTGGTTTCGACTCTTTTGTTGCTTTTTTGCTACCTCTTATAACTATTTGAATGATGAGTTTTTTGTATTGCACTATAGATTCTTCAATACTATCTTCTTCAATTGAAGACCAATAGATAAAGCACAAAATACAAGAAAAACAAAAGGCTAGGCAATAAAGTAATAGTACGGAGTAGTAGTTTATCATTTGAGTGTGCTACTCATCCTCGAAATTTTAAGGGTGAGAATTAAAATTCCGAGGGTGAAATAGCATTTGAGGTACTGCTGTTGCATGTAGAAGACGCTAAAATCTTAATTTTTTTTTACTGTCCGGTGTTTGAGGATTTTGGTGGGTTATGTTGCTTTGCTATGCCCGTCTTTGTTCAAGTCAATTGTTTCTTTCTGATAATAATGTTCATTCATTTCATTCTGTATATGTGTAATGTAATTGTATTAACGCTAAAATCGGATATGATGTGGAGGACAGTGGTTGCATCGGTCAAGAATCAAAAGAGATGCGGGGACCATATAGAAAATGGTTTTGCTATTTAAAGGTCAACATGTGACTTTATTTTGTTGTTCCATCTATTTTATGATGGCAACTCACTTTTTTTTTCCTGATCAATTCGATGAATGAAGAAGGGGTTTTGAGTGAATCCTGGGTCAACTACAAAGGTGTGGGCATCGTTTATACTAGAGTTTATACAAGAAGAAGAATCACCTCTTTGGAGAGTTTTTAATAAATCGGGAAACACAAAGGATTGTAACTAATTAAGTAGCGAGCAGAAAGGAAAAGAACAAATGAAGCAGTCACCATGTCAACTGGAGCAGCAGATTTTGTGGAGAATCTGATAAAGTTTTTCTCTTTTTTTTCCCCACAACACAGAATAAAAGCTAGTACATGCACAACCAAAATCCCACAGCACAGAAAATCGGCACATTATAGCAAGCATCTTTTTTTCCTCTCTTTTTGATCAAAGGAATCCACCACAGAAATAACAAGCCGGAAACCTTTGTTTACAAGTCTATGAAGCCATTTACAGAAGGATGTCATGGTCTTCAAATATATGACTGTACAGGTGCAACTCTTCGAACCCCTCCAAGCAACACACTATTCTGCTAAAAAAATTACTTAATCCAGGGGTTGGTAACAGTATGTAAAATTCCTATATAGGACCACTTCCAGGATTGACAAAAACAGATGACTGATATAAGGCAAAACATGTTTTATCCTCTTTGTTTGAACTATGACGCATCTCTGCCATATATTGGATTCTCAAATCCAGGGGGAGGAGTGCTGGGGTAATCAAGATAATTACACAACGGATCTTTCGATGATTCATGTGAATGAGATATCCCTCCAACAACAAAATTACCCGTTTCAGCAAGTTCAAGCCTTCTCTTCTTCCGTTTGTTCTCAATAAACAAAGCGAGAGTCATGTCATCCCCATCTTCAACCTCTGATATATGATTGGAAATAGACTTCTTTGTAGTCCTTGACCTTTTACGCCCCTGTGTGATTATTGAAGACTTTGAAGATGATGAATGACTTACACCACCGCACTTTTTCAAACTTTGCTTCGTAACCTTTTTCTTACTTAAACTGGCATCATTGCCCCTTAGTGTATCAGCGTCACTGGAATAGCTCATCTCTAAAAGTTCCTGCATTAGTCTGTCATATTTACTCCTCTTTGAAGAGAGTTTATCAGAATTCTTATTCCTTTGCCTTTCACCATCATCACCCAAGGCCTCAACCTCATTAACATCCATTATCTTTGATAATATTGAAACTTGACAAAATGATGAATCAACTTGAGCTGAATCAACATGCTTCTCTGATATAGCATTATTTTCCTCGAAGCTCGCAATCCCATCCAAATTGATCATCCTTGAGCTCTCATCTACCAGCTCAACACAATTACTCTTTCTTCGACACCCTTCATATGGCTTTCTATTCTTCGCACCATGATCCCCACCAAGTTCTCTAAACTCTAATAATTTTGAAAAAAATTCACAAGCTGCTATATGAGCTTTTGTTGGATCAGTCTGTTTATTCCCCTTTGAATATGGCTTCTCTTCTCTTTCCGTCTTTGAAATGGCATCATGCATGGAACCTGCTTCAGGCCTCCCTCTGCTGAGATAGACAAGAAGACTAAATTAAGTCCAGGAAAGCAAAAGAAAACTAGATTAAAAAGCTTCAATCTCCTACCTAAATTTCCTCTTTCGCTTCCCAAAAGACCTCTTCCTTCGTGCTGTCCAATCAGATGGTCCAACTTGACAATTCCTTGCACAATCTTGAGTCGGTTCAAGGCTTATTTTATTCTTTGATTGTCGTGGCTTCATCATTCTCTTCTTTGAAATAGAGTCATCAGCACCACAGTTCTCAATTCCATTGCCATTGATTAACAATGGAACTTCCCCAGAACAACTTTGAGCTTCTTTCGTAGATCTCTTGGACCTGCATTTCAGAACAATGTTGCAACTAAATGCAATAACATGTGACATGGAAACATAAATACAACTTCAGATCTACAGCAGGGATTTAAGCAATTGTTTCAACTCACAGAACTTTAAAGGATCTTTATTCACTGTCATCAAGAACACAGTAATCATGAAAAGCCCTATATCATTGACCTCCTTTATTTATGTTTCATATCAATCCAAAGAAATGCGATCAATGTAACAATAACACAGCACGGTATCTGACCAGCATACCTCGATTTCCTCTTTTGTTTTCCAGAAGGATTTACATCTTCAGATTCCTCAACTGCATTTGTGATTGCTAGTGGAATGAAATCATTTGGTCCAAGTGCAGGTCGTTCCGACTCCCGATCTACAAAGTTTGATATGAGAGCTGCGTTTTGCATCTTTCTAGCTGCTTGGTGCCGTGACCATTCAACTGGATGCATTTTCTTCCACCTCCTAATCATCATATAGAGGAGAGAGCCAAAGAAGAGAAAATCATTAAATACAGGTGTACAAGGCAGTAGAAAAGAATTAAGAAGAATCAGAACAGAATGGTTGAAGGGGAAAAAATGGAGTAACACAATAGAAATGTGACATGAAGAACATTTTTTTAATGGTATACAAAAATTTACCTCTTACACTGATTATCAGTGCGGGGAGGCACGCATGCAGCAACCTTACACCAGTAAACCTTAGACCAGCAATCCCTATGTTTCGCAACAGCAGCATCCAACTTAGAATCCTCTTCTTGAGTCCATCCACCAAAAATCAAAGAAGGATTTAAGTTATTGAACCATCTGCCACAAGTCAGCCGTTACAATTAAATCACATCAAAACTGTGTTGGAGCCAAGATTGGGATTTATTTATAGGGAAATGCTAATGGGTGCAACATTGCACCCGTTAAGGGTACAAAAAAGTATACTTGAGGGTAGTACAAGTGGGGCCCAACAAGTATACTTTTTTGTACCCTTAACGGGTGCAATGGTGCACCCATTAGCAAGACCCTCTCACTTATATACCTCTCTCTACATTGCACGTGAGTTCGACCAGGAACAAATTGAGCTATTTTATTCCAGTTTTTTGGCCCAAAAAGCATCACTGCTACTTTAAGTCGCTTATCCTCCTCCAACGTCCACCTCCCTACCCTTTGCCTAGCTGGGTGGAGGGATTTTATCCATCTGCATTTATTTAATTAGATGTACATAGTTATCATGCTACTGATGTTACCAATACATCTAAAGCAGAAACATTAAAAAAGTATGAGAGGAACTCCAGAAGTTGCAGACCACCGTCTAACAGATCGTTGTATCAAGTTGTTGGATTGATAACTAAACAACAATAAATCAATGAAAACATCTTCTGAATGTTTTATGACATGATACTATGGGGATATAGACTTGTATAGAATGCAATATTTAGAATTCAAGGCATTACACTTTTGCCCTTAAACAAAAAGGTACTTATGGAATATTGAAAAGAACAATTAGACAGCTCTAATAAAAACAAGACATCCGATAAACTGAAAAGTCTTAAACCTCTCAATCATGTCTTAAAAAACATTTCTAGGAGCCTCATGGCCCTATTTTTGACATTTTGTCTGCCAAAATTCCATTTTCCTTTGACTACAGTTCACTATAATACAGACAGGAGAGAGCAGCCCATGAGAGAGAGAGAGAGATTAACTTAAACTGAATATACACAGAAGACCAAATTCATTGTTAATTTTAGTGCTTCATAGAAGAGAAACATATGAAAGAATAATCAAGCTATGTGAATCAAGGAAGAAGAAGACTAAAGAAGAGACAAAGATAGATAGCAAATGAGCAGCTACCTGAGAAAGAGCACAAAATCTATCAGTGAGTTCAAATTTTGTTTATATCAGGGAACAAAATTGTTTACACAACATAGACTGTTTATATGCTTTAGACAAATAGCTAATAAAAACTTTGTAAAACTTTAAATTTTGTTTATGTCAGGGACCACAATTATTTAACATAACATAGACTGTTTATATCCTTAAGCCAAATAGCTAATAAAAACCTTGTAAAACGTTCCTAATAACACAAGTACCTATTTGAGCTTAAATTCAAGTACTACACTAAGACTCCCTTACGTTAGTCACTTTAGAATCATTTTATCTTCTTTTCACGGGACTTGTTAGCAGTTACATTGCATCAATTTCCTCTTTTTGGAGAAACTCGACCATGAGTTCCGCAGAACTTGTAAATATATAGCAAGAAAGTCCTAGAAGGAGAAGAGATGAGCAGGAGGACAACAAAGATCAAATGGAGAGTAGATTTGACATAACAACGAGAGAGAATAGTAAAGAAGCGAGAACAAAAATAAAGAATGGTTGGAAAGCAAGAGAGAGACAGAGAGAAGAGATCAACCACAAGAGACGAAGATAATTAGTGGTTAAGTGCGAAGGAAAAATAAGAGGAACAGAAAGAGGAGCAAAATCTACCAACTGGATATGATCATTCATAGTTGGGAGACCGAGTCTCTGTTGTATTTGTAACATAGTATAGCCTTTTTATTGGCTTAGGAAAACTCTAGTTGTTAATCGAAACCTTGTGAACTCTTCCTACCTTACATAGATACCCAAAAAAGCCTAAATCGTATCACTGAAGCTTCAAAAAAATCCCCAAAAGAAAGAAGATATAGCAAATTATGAGTAAGACCGCTAGAAATGATATTCAACAAAAGCTATTAACAGCGTATCATATCGTCCCCATGCTAATCCAAAGGAAACTTCACTCTAACCAAAGGAGAAATCAGTGCGGCAGATCCAATATAGCAGATTTGTTTTGTGTTTGGTTAGCAACAAAGAAGTTACATATATATATCTAAAAAGCATAGATACGAACACGACATGATACAGACACACGGACACGTCATTTTTTAAAAGTCGGACACAGGCAGTTGGCTCCATGAGGACACACTGAGTAAAATCTATATTATAGTACTATAGAGGTATCTTGTCAATTTGTATAAACAATCGAAAACATTATTTCATCAAACTAAGATAAAAACCCGCAAATAGTATTAAAGTCACAAAGATACAAAGCAACGGTCACTATGTAAGTGTACATAAACTAAATGTCTATGGAAATTTTAACTCCTAACCAAGATTTAAAATTATATTTTAAACCTCCTAATGCACTTAGCGTGTTGCAAGAGAGTACCCAACTTGTCCTAGTGTCCACGTATCTGAGAATGTGTGTGTGCGTACATATAGACACGTATTTAGGCATGTTTGACACGTATCCAGACAGAGTCGTGTCTGTGTTTGACACGTGTCAGCAACAAATTGTGAATAAATATAGGCGGCAACCTTCTTTGTTAGTTTATAATCTTGTTAAGGGTAGTTTAGTATTTATGTTAAATAGGGTTTCTTTATGATAATTAGGGTTAGGTAGGATTTTCTCTATATAAGCCGTTTATCTCTTCATTGTAAATCATCAGACCTTAGTTGTAGGAACCGTCTACCTTGCAAACGCTCCTCCCCGAGAAACGCGATTCCACGTTTCTCGCTCGGAAACGCGATGGGAGCGCGATCCCAATGAGACGGAAACGCGATCCTAAGGAAGATGGGAGCTTATCTGTGATTTCCGTTTGCCGCCGTCGTTACTCGTTACTTGCAGTCGCCGTCGTCAGTCCTTCCAGTCACCGTCGACGTCATGCGGGGTGTGAAAGAGAAGTGGAAGACGAAGACGAGAGGAGGCTGTGGGCTGTATCTATCGCCGTTGTGATGTGTCTGGGTCCTCTGGGAAGGACAATGGAAGACGAAGGAAAGAAGAAGACGAAGACCAGAGGGCCAGATCGAAATATTAAAAGCTGTATCTATCCTATAGTGATATTGAATCTGGGAGGTGTGTAATTCTCTCATTCTTACACGTGTAAGGCCAGATGGGAATGTGCAACTGTACTTTTACAATTCAAGACCAACTCTTCATTTTCCACCTAATTTTTCCTCCTCTTTATGGGTATGTGTATGGGTATGTGTGTGGCTCGGGAACAATGAAAAATGAGCCCTGTTTTACTCCTTTTTTTTATTTTTCCCTTTTTTTTATAAAATGAATAAGAGTGAAACAAATGGAAAAAAAAGGAATTACAATAAATGAATTTTGGTAGTAGTTAGGAAGGCCATAATGAACTAAGTTAAGTTGTCACAGGACTTTTTTTTTTTATTTTTTATTTTATTATTAAATTATAAATATTTAATTAACAAATCATACATAAACGCTCCTCCCGGCGCTCCCAAAGATGGGAGCTTCTAATTTATCCGCTCCCCCGCCCCCGCTTCGTGCAACTTAGCATCAGACTCTAATGGAATAATACGTTCTTTACCTTTTGCAATTGTATCATGGTATTAGAGCCTCTCCTTGGGCCTAATAGCAATTGACGACCTCTTCCTCTATCGTCTTCTTCCTTCTGTTTGAAACCCACAAACTCTTCTTCTACCGTCTTCTCCCACCGTTAAAACCCACCGTTGAAATCTACCCTTATTGCAACAGTAGACCACTAACGAGCACCACCCAGTCACCAACGACCACCAACGACCATCTTCCAGCCACCGACGACCACCACACAGCATCTTCCGACCATTGACGACCACTTTCCAGCCACCGACGTCCACCATGAAGCAGTCTCTGGCCACCGATTAGCAAAATCAAGCGTTGTTAGTACTTCACGCTAACAAATTGAGTACCTTTGACTTCTGATAAGGACTTCCCTGCTCTCGACGATCACCGGAAAGCCTTCTCCGGCCACCGGCGATGCTGGTAGTCCTCATATTGCAGTTTTGATCGTGGTACTGCAGTTCTGGTGGAGTTTTTGAACAAAGACTCTGCTTTCTTGTGCACTGATTGAGTATTGACTCCCTCTGTCGGACATCTACGTTTATCTGTGGTACCTCTCTCTGTCTTCCATCTTCTTGCTATTGACTGGGTGATACTTCTCATATTTGATCAGCATGTCGGATGATAAATCGTTTAATGCTATCAGTGTACGATTAAATGGTGTTAACTACTCATATTGGTCCAAAGTTATGAAGAATTTTGTTGTTGGTAAGGGCATGTGGGGCTATGTAACAGGGGCTGGTGTCAAACCTTCTCCTGTGAAGTCAGATGATCCCACACATGCAGCTTATGTTACTGCTTTTGCAAAATGGGAACTGGAAAATGCAAGAATTCTTACGTGGTTTCATAATTCTGTTGAACCCACCATTGGTATGAATTTCTCAAAGTATGATACGGCAAAGGAAGTTTGGGATTATTCGCATGGCATGTATCTCCAGTCCGATTTTGCAAAGGAGTATGAGCTTGAGAGCTCTATTCGCGATGCTAAGCAACATGGTAAATCGATTCAGGAGTTTTACAATGAGATGACACAGTACTGGGATCAGTTAACTTTGATGGAACCCGAAGCCTTGCAATCCCCTGTCCTTATAGAATATCGTGAGCGGCGTCGTCTAGTTCAGTTCCTTATGGCTCTTCGTGACCAGTTCGAGCCTCTACGTGGGGCTATGCTTCATCGCTCTCCCCGCCCCACTGTTGATGGTGCAGTTCGTGAACTTATTGCTGAGGAAACTAGGCTCAGGGTGGCCTCTAATGCATCATCTTCTCCGACAGTATTTGTTGCTTCACAGTCTAATGGCCCTCTGTTGCCTACTCCTGCTTCTCACCTGATACAGGTTACCGGCAAGCCTAAGCCACGTGTTGCTATGGATGAGTGTAGTTTCAGTCGTCAGAAGGGACATTGGAAGCACTCTTGTCCCAAATTATTACAGATGACGGGCCACAGTTCTCGATCTAATCATCCTCCTCTTCTCGGCCACCCCAGCATTCTCAGCAATCTTTTCGGCCATCACAGCAGTATCAGCAGGTTTCTCGTCCGCCAGTGGCCTTTGCTACCCCTGATGGGGTCCCTCCTCCCTTGTTTGATCAGTTTCAGCAGTATCAACAGTATCATGCATCTTTGGCTACCCAGCCACATCATTCACAAGCTTCTGCTATGACCACTACTCAGTCAGGTTTGCTTGGTTCCTTTACCACAGGTATCTCACCCACCACATGGATTTTTGATTCTGGATGTTCCCATCATGACCCCTATTTTGTCATTACTCAGTCATTGTGTCTCTCCCACTTCCCCTATTAGTATTTCCACTGCAAATGGATCCCCTATGCATGTTGTCTCTATTGGTTCTATTCTGTCCACCACCTCTTCCTTTCTCTCTATACCTAATGTATTTTATGTTCCCCAATTATCCCTTAGTCTTCTTTCCATAAGTCAATTATTTGATACTGGTTTTGACGTTGTGTTCTCCTCTTCTGGTTGTATTGTGCAGGATCGGATGTCCAAGAAGCTAATTGGGACCGAGCGTACGGTTGGTGATCTCTATGTGTTGGAGGAGCTCCATGTTCCCATTGAGTCTACAACCACTGTCATGTCATCCTTTAGATTAGATCAGCAGTCCTCTCTTTTTTACCTTTGGCATTCTAGACTCGGGCACTTGGCTAGTGACCGTTTAAAAGTTTTAGTTAAATCTGGTTATTTAGGGAACACTTCTATTAGTGATATTTCTGAATGCAGTGGTTGTAAATTTGCAAAAATGTCTGCTTTACTTTTAATAAAAGCACTTCTGTCTCTACTTCTCCATTTGAGCTTGTTCATACTGACTTGTGGGGGCCTTCCCCTACAGCAACCAAAGGTGGTTCACAGTACTATGTTTCATTTGTTGATGATTTTACTAGGTTCACATGGGTTTATTTATTGACACACAAATCGGATTTTTACCAAGCCTATCGCACTTTCACTCCATGGTTCACACCCAGTTTTCTACAGAAATCAAAACTCTTCGCTCTGATCTTGGCGGCTAATACTCTCTTGGTGAATTCACTGAATTTTTAGCAACACACGGGACTATTCACCAATCCGCTTGTACTGACACTCCGTCTCAGAACGGTCGTGCTGAACGCAAGCATCGTCATCTCCTTAACACTGCACGGTCTCTTCTTCTATCTTCTTCTGTGTCTACCGTGTTTTGGGGAGAAGCTGTACTTACTGCAGCCTATCTCCTTAATCGGATGCCTACACCTCTGTTGTCTGGTTCCACCCCTTATGAAAAACTTTATGGCACAGTTCCCAACTATTCTCTTCTTCGTGTGTTTGGCTCCACCTGTTTCGTTCTTCTCCCTAAGAAGGACCGGACTAAGCTAAGTGCTCGATGTGTCTTATGTGTATTCTTAGGTTATGGCATTCAGCAAAAGGGCTACCGTCGTTATGATCCTGTCACTCAAAAATTGCATGTGTCTCGCCACGTTACTTTTCTTGAGCGATTGCCATACTTCGCCCTTCCACCTCGTCAAGCACCTATTGCCAAAGAGGATCTTGTGCATATTGATCCATTCCCCTTGGAAGTCCCTGTAGAAGAGTGTGTTCGTACACTAGACCTGTCAGATGTCTCCCATGTCCCTCCAGTGTCTCCTCACCCTATTCCTCCTTTTCCCCACCACTATGTTCGTCGTACTCATCCAACTCCTCACCCTCCCTCTGCTTCGGAAGACTCTGATCCGCCTGAACGCCGGTATCCTTCCCGTGATCGTCGTCCTCCGGTAAGACTTGGTTTTACTAACACTTGTTTCTCTTCTTCGTATTGCTCCTTCTTATCTCGCCTCCACACCTATTTTGAACCCCGGTCATACAAAGAAGCTTGTAATGATCCAAACTGGGTAACTGCGATGCATGATGAGCTCACTGCCCTTGATAGTACTCACACTTGGGATTTGGTTCCTCTTCCAGATGGTAAGAATGTTATTGGCTGCAAATGGGTCTTCAAAGTCAAGACTCTGTCTGATGGCTCTTTGGAACGCTACAAAGCCCGCTTAGTTGCCAAGGGTTTTTCACAGGAATATGGTACTCCATTGATTATGAGGAAACCTTTGCACCTGTTGCCAAAATGACATCGGTTCGCTTGTTGATCTCTGCTGCCGTTGTGTCTCACTGGCCTCTCTTTCAATTGGATGTTAAAAATGCATTCCTCAATGGTTCTCTCTCTGAAGAAGTATATATGCGTCCACCTCCAGGCTTCTCTCATGCTCCTGGTCTTGTTTGCCGTCTCCGCCGCGCTTTGTATGGTCTTAAACAGTCCCCTCGGGCATGGTATTCCCGCTTTCATGATGTAGTTTTGCAGATTGGTTTTCAGCCTAGCGCTCATGAATCTGCTCTTTTTATTCGCCGCACCTCTCAGGGGTTGGTTCTTCTCTTGCTCTATGTCGACGATATGATTATCACAGGGTCTGATTCTGCTGCTATAGATGTGGTCAAAAGGCATTTATTTCACATGTTCAAAATGAAAGACTTACATCCTCTTCAATATTTTCTTGGCATTGAAGTTGCCTCTTCTCCTGATGGTTATCTCTTAACCCAGACTAAGTATGTCACCGATATTCTTCATCGTGCTCAACTTACTGATGATAAAAGGGTTGATACTCCTATTGAGTTACATGCTAAGTTCTCTGCTTCTGATGGGGTACCTCTTGATGATCCTACTGCATATCGTGAGCTGGTTGGTTGTTTGGTTTATCTTACTGTTACTCGGCCTGATATTTCTGACGCTGTGCATGTTCTCAGTCAGTTTGTTTGTGCTCCCCGTTCTACGCATTGGGGTGCCTTGCTTCGGATCCTGCGCTATATTCGTGGTACGATGTTTCAGTGTTTACATCTCTCCTCTTCTTCCAACCTGACCCTTTCAGGCTTATGCTGATGCTGATTGGGCTGGTGATCCTTCTGATCGTAAGTCTACCTCTGGCTATTGTGTGTTTTTGGGGGATTCTCTTGTTTCCTGGAAAAGCAAGAAACAATCTGTCATTGCCCGTTCTACTGCGGAGGCTGAATACCGTGCCATGGCCCATGCTACCTCGGAAGTTGTTTGGCTTCGCTGGCTTCTCTCTGACATGGGTGTTTCTCTCTCCTCTCTTACGCCTCTTTATTGTGATAATAAAAGTGCCATTCAGATTGCTCATAACTCAGTGTTTCATGAACGTATGAAGCATATTGAAATTGATTGTCACTTTGTCCGGCAACATCTTCAGTCTGGTACTGTCACTCTCCCGTTTGTCTCCTCCACTCTTCAGTTGGCAGACTTCTTCACCAAGACGCACACCACTGCTCGTTTCCGGTTTCTCCTTGGCAAACTCTCGATGCTCTCCGGGCTCGCATCCTGAGTTTGAGAGGGGGGGGGGGGGGGGGGGGGGGGGGGGGGGGGGAATAAATATAGGCGGCAACCTTCTTTGTTAGTTTATAATCTTGTTAAGGGTAGTTTAGTATTTATGTTAAATAGGGCTTCTTTATGATAATTAGGGTTAGGTAGGATTTTCTCTATATAAGCCGTTTATCTCTTCATTGTAAATCTTCACCAACATGCATTTTAAAATTGTGAACTTATCACCAGCTACATAAATTAGCTCCTCTAATAATAAATCAGCCATCTTGCCATACAATCTGCATGGTACGAAATAAATTACATCCATAACGAGAAACAACAGTTAAGGAAATTAAACCAGAGAATAGTGGAGTATCAGATGTTCCGCCATCATTTCTGGAACTGAGAAGTGTAGTACCTTAACTACTTTGTTATTGTTCATATAGCCTGAGTTAAATTCCAATAGCACTTTTCATTGAGATGGCTAACTGACCTATTAGAGCATTGGGTACCTGTCCGTCCTTCCAAAGTAGAAGCTATGAGCTGCCAATTACCCTCCCCAAAAGTTTCTACAGCAGCACGAAGTTTATCATCATCATCCTCAGTCCACTCTCTCTTCAGTATAGAAGCATTAAGACTTCTTTGATATCGAGCCAGGCACTGAAATGGGGTCCTGTTTGTTCCCAACAGAACGGCAATGTTAATCCAGTCACTGATACCCCTTTCCTGGATAATACGTAGAAGTTCCTTATCCTCCCTTGTAGACCATGAGTGGCGATTGATTAAGGGGTCTTCACAGTTCAACCACCTGCAATAATTTCTCACTTCATTAGCTAAAAAGGGTTGTAATCCAGTCAATCCATTTGACAACATCATCACTGTTATTCAAAGGGGATAAAAACATGACAGCATTGCAGAAGTCCAAAACAAATAGAAGTTACAAGTGCATAAAGCACCATAAATCTGAGTATGACTCCATTCAGCCATAGTTCCCACCTGATGCATTGACCGTGTTAATTCAATCGCACAATGGCTATGTCTCGGTCATGGTTGTCACCTAAGATGTCTGAGATGCAACTTGGTGGAAGAACATGTAAGCTTCATAAAGTTCAAAAAGCACAAAACCAGTCAAATACTGCAGAAACCGAAACTGGAAATGCCAGACATTATGCTAATGGTCTGAAGATATATTACCTTTCTAAGGAAGAAAGCAGAACACAGTTAAGTTTTGTTTCAAATGAAAAGGGAGCTGCAGAGCAAGACTTCTGACCATCGTCACTTTCAGGAGTAAGAAAGGTTTCAAGCTAAATAGCATGATCAAAAGCCTGTAGAGGATCACAATAAAGCTCCCTTTACTAGACTCGAGGATTTCTACTCTCGAAAACATTTTCCCTCTGGAAGTGTTTTCCGTAAAGAGGATACGTATTATCTAGCAGCTGATTCTGATTAACAAGTACTTCAAAAGGAAACCCAACACAACTAGATGTTGATTACTCGTTTTAATAAAAAGCTATGAACTTGTCAGAAGTACTCACTTGCACCATTTGTTGGGAAAAAAAAACTTTGGCACTAGGTGGTGCCAGTGATTTTAAACTTCCAAGTTAGCTTCCTTGAACAAAACTGAAGCTTCAAGGAACCCAACTTGGGAAACAAAGATCTGATCTTATAATTCCTTTTAACATAGATTAATAGGCCTTCTGTGATAAGGAAGGGAACAGAACTCTAATTTACCTCTGTAGTGGGCACCTGACATGATTCTATCCAGCAGCTTACTTTTTTTCTTTAAATCTTAAAAAAGTACGCTTAGTTCATAGGAGCAGGTACGTGAAAGATTATACAACCCTGAAAACTAACAATAAGCTAAATGCTACACTTTCAGTCTTTCACACACCCCTGAAAACTAGCAGGTACGAGCATAAGTTATTTGTATTCATGATGATGGATCTCTCATCTCCAAATCCGCTTCCCGCGTTCTCCAACTCTCTCTCTCCCTTCTCTCCCTATAAATATTCACATACATTTTTCGTGCATAATGAGTTTTGCACTCCACTTTCTGTCATCCGCTAGAGGAACCAACTTACAAGTGTGAGTTTTTGCAAGAGCAGTTAATCGTCATTCATGGCATTTACCAATTTAGTTCTTGTAATGACTTGGGTTCAAGGTATGTTTATATACGAGGAAGGAAGGAATGATACGAAGGACGACAACAGGAATTAGTAAAACAAACTCTTACAGATGGACGGTGATCACGACTAGATGTCGGCATTTAGAGAATCGGAATCCAAAGAAGCAGGCTGAGGCTGAGAGAGAGTAGAGCTACGAGGCTGGGGCGAGAAGCTTTATAATGACGAGAGTAAACCAAAGGGTAAGATGTGAGAAGAGTGGACCTAGGGAGAGCAGCAAGACCTGTGGGAATAGCTGATACATCAAAGGTAAAGGGGTACTCCTCAGAAGACACATTAGGAGGAAACGGAATATGAATCTTGCCCTCTCTCAACAAAGATGGTGTTGTGGGGGGAAGAATGAAATAAGGGTACGCTTAAGAAAACAAACATGCTGAGACATACAACTTGCAAGTGATTGGATCATAACACCTATAACGTTTCTGAGTAATACTAAACCCCAAGAAAATACAGAGAACCTCACATGCATTGAGCTTGCTACACTCATTTCTTGGAATAGGAACAATGCATATTCACCAAAAACACGCAACAAAGAGTAGTTGGGAGCCTTCGCTGTTGCATCAGAAGATGTGAGACATCAAAAAAAGAATGTCGGTGGTGTCTGAAGGTTAGACCGATGTGGAAAAGGAGTTTATAGAGGTACAAAAGGGTCTATACTGCGTCAAAAACTATTTCGGAGGCCCAATAGTGGTTGCTGAAGGTAAAGGGGGCTTTGGTGGGGTTCAGAGAATGCACTGCCAGGATTGGACGTAGCAGATTAAAACTGTTATGTACCACATTAGGGCTAAAAATTGTTATAAATGACGAGGCATGGGCCATCAATGATTGAGCAGCGGCCCGACCTAGCATCCTGTTTGACAAAAGGAACGGAGTGATTCTACTAGCTGTTACCATGACAATTTGGACGAGGCCCGAGGGTGGTCATCCGTGATGTAAGATGAGCCGACGGTGGTTGGTACTGCCTGCAATACAATTTGCGATGGCCGATGAGGAACAGTACAACGAACTATATCAATGGTCAGTAAGATGAATTGTGCCCGTGAACAGTGTATAGTGCCGATGAGGTGGGCTACAATGTCATCTCATATGGTAAGGGGAGCCAACTCCAGTGGTGGCCGTTGCAAATTTTGACGTGACTGATATGACAACGTGTAACAATCCAAAGAGAGGAGGCGGCAAAAGATATGGTATGGCACCAGTAATCAAAATGTCACAAGATTAATGGTTGGTTATAAAGCCAACACTTAATAACCTCAGGAAAAACCTAATAAGAAAGACTACGCTACCCTTACAGGAAAAATAAAAAAAACAATATGTTCCACTTTCACAATAACATCTTTATGAATTCAAATAACTTATGCACATATCAAAAGAAAGAGTTGTACATGACTATAAAGTAAAATTAAAATTCATGATCTACTGAATAATTGGCCTACTGAATAAGAATTTGTTGTTGCTCAATTTTGGAATTGTTCGACCTACCGGAGGTTCGATGAAGACGTTGGAGCATAGATGGTTAATAATATGCAGGTCAATATGAATCAAGCATGTAAAAGTACATACAATATTCCCAACCAAACTTCAGGAATAGATGATTTCCACTTAAGGAAAAAAAAATTAGGTTACCTTGCTTCACATTCTGCACCAGAACGACCTGCGACGTACATAGAGGCCAACCGCTCCCAGTTAACCTTGGGCAGAAATGATCTAATATTCTCAGGGGCGATATCCAGATCCCTAATTGATGCAATCATACTATCAAAGTCATTTGAATCTCCAGAAGATCTTTCTGCATCACTGTCAAGCAAAACTTGTCAGTCGATATACAGGTGAGAATAAATACTCCATCAAACACGTAAATAATAGTTTTGGATAACAATCCCTATATGTTGGACAAATATACACTTGAAGATGGTACTCCAACGGGAGAAGATTAGACTGTCCTAAAACATTCTAAACATAAAACTCCCAGAGTTAAGATTGTAAAGTTATAGAAACAATTCCTAGTAAAACAAGCAAAGCATTACAAGGCCAGTTGTCAATTCAATACACGATTCATGAAAAAACAATATGAATCTAGAAGTGAATCAAGGTTTATATAAAGTCAGTGGTGAATCGTACACTAAAAAACGATACGAATCTGTAGGCAAATCAAGGTTTATCACAATTGTTACATTCGACTAGTATGAGTTAACTACTTTATTTCAGTTGATTTTTCATATTTTATTATAGTACGACTCAATAGACGTGCTCAATGTCTTTAAATGTTACTTCCCCCATCCCAAATTGCTCGTTTCTTTTGGGAAATCTAACTTTTTAAGGGGACAAAATTATTGTCTTAGAGTTCCAAAATTGTCCTTCAAAATTGTGAAGTTTATTAAGTGGTTTTAAACTGTTTATATCTTTCAATATGGATCTCAAAAAATATGCCCTATGGATCTTGTTTGATAGATCTCAATTAGGTGTTTTATACGAAGTTTTAAAAATCATGAAAAACCTAATGTACTAAAAGATATAAAAGATTTAGAAATGACAAGAATTTCAAAAACTGTGAAATAAATTGTGAGGGAAAAGTACTTTTAAGGGTAAAAGTGGAAGTTTAACATATTTTGATAGTTGTTTTTAGAAATAGGACCAACATTTTCATCTTGGGACATTCCAAAATAGAAAGAGGGCCCAACAATTTGGGACGGAGGGAGTATAATTTTAGTTTGCTAGATGGTATTAATGCAAGTAGCTGTATACATTATTGAGGATAATATCCTACATGGACGTGTAATTTCACAAATTGATCTTTTTAATTCTTGTATCCTCAAGATAATACACAAGGACAAGGTTTAGAGCCTCAGACCAACCCACATATGTAGACATAGAAGCTAGTTCCATACCTAATAGCAGAAATTAGAACACAAACTTCAATAGTGATTAAAGCTCAAAATTTACAATTTTAAAATGTATCTTTACTATGTAGGTGCATAGATACATTACCCAATGTACTTCTTAAATTTGGACCAAATCGTTACGATTCACGATTTCATTCGATTCGCGATTCGACAACCTTGATTAAAGTACTTAAGGTATAGAGGAAATTAAGTCCTAATAATATCCATTCTGATGGCAAGTGAACTAAAACGCCAAAATTACTCCACTCCCGCCATAAGCAAATATCCCTTCCAAACATTCACAAGCCCATTCCCAAAAGTCGAAAGGAAAAAACAAAAAGCTTTAAAAATATAATGAGCTGCACAAACATCCAGAGTTTATCATGAGAAAAAATACCTGACTAAATCAACTGACTTTTGAAGCAACAGTTCTTGGAATTGCTGTTTTATTCCCTTAGCGAGATTCTCCCTTTCTTCATGAGACCACCTTTCCCGATTCAACAAGATCGGAAATTTCTTAAACACCATTCTATAACTAGTAACATGAGAATTCTCATTAGGGCCATAATATAAAGGAGAGCCATTATTCCCATTCACCTGCAAACCACAAAGTGCATATTCAAATACTTTCCTCTACTTATTCAGATAAGAAAATATTCAATAGAAGCCCCAAATTAGGAACGGACTAAATGTTAACAGAAGACCAGTCCACTTCCAGTCAGGGCTCCTGGATTTTTAAAAAATCCGGACCTCCACTTTCCGGATCGAATTTCAACGATCCGAACCGTCCAATGTGTTTAAAAGGTGTTTTTAAGGGTCCTCGCGAGAAATCAGCAAAAAAAAATACCGGGAAGGGCTTGATCCAAGCAGTTTTACATAAAAACGAACATATATACAGTTTTTATGAAAAATTGCTCGAATCAAGCCCTTCCCGGTATTTTTTATGTTGATTTCTCGCGGGGACCCTTAAAAACACATTTGAAACACATTGGACAGTTCGGATCATCGAAATTCGATCGAAATCTATGAGGTGTGAATTTTTTAAAAATTCGGGAGCCCTGACTAGGAGTAAATTATATATATAGTCAGGATCCTATGAGGACTCCCTGACATAGCTTACGTCGACACCTCCCCTTTCCCGGCCATGTTGTGATGATCCGAACCTTCCAAAGTGTTTAAAACGTGTTTTTAAGGGTCTACGCGAGGATTCGTAAAAAAAGTAAAAATAAAAAATACCCGGAAGGGCTTGATCCGAGCAGTTTTTGATAAAACTGCAATATATGTATTTATGTGCAGTTTTATTGAAAACTGCTCGGATCAAGCCCTTCTGAGTTTTTTTTTTTGACAAATCCTCGCGTAAACCCTTAAAAACACATTTTAAACACATCCAACGGATAGGATCCCGACCAAATGGCCCGGAGATGGGAAGGTGTGGACGTAAGACTATGTCAGGGAGTCCTGATAGGATCCTGACTGATATGTGTGAGGCATTTCTAGTAAGGGCTCCCTTATATAAGCTACGGTGCGGGATTTTTTGTTCGAGATCGAATTTCGACGATCCGAACTGTTAGATGTGTTTAAAATACATTTTTAATGTCCAACATGAAAATCTTGATACCATAAGGGTGAATTCTCTCGTTCCCACGGAGCGCTCCGTGTAGTTTCTGCATGTAGTTTTCTTGTTGGGTTTTAGGGTTTGCTTAATGCAAATCGATTCCCTCGTCTACTCTCTCTCTCTCTCTCTCTCTCTCTCTCTCTCTCTCTCTCTCTGTTTCTTTCTTTCTCCATTACTTTTCTCCAACCGACATTTCAATAGAGGAGGAAATTATTGAGAAACTTTCTGCATTCGTCCTCACAAAGGAGGAAGATGAGGCGGTAGTGCTGTCGGCCGAGCAAATCAAGATCAGGAAGGAGGAGTGTGCGCGTAGCATTCTGGGGAAAGTAATCACCAATAAGGGGATCAATCTTAAAGGCCTTAAAGCGGCCATGGAAATAGCTTGGGGCTATCCTAAGGGCCTTAAGGTAGCAGAAGTTGGCGGTGGGATCTACCAATTCGTTTTCAGTAATGAAACGGATATTCTTCGAGTATTGTCCGGTAGCCCTTGGCTATACAACAACCAACTCCTCATTCTGCAACGTTGGTGCGAAGGTACAAATATTCGTCATATGGATTTTTTGTCAAGTCCCTTTCGCATACAACTCTGTTCTTTACCGCTGGAATACATGTCCGTTGAAGTGGGGCGTAGTTTGATTAAGGTTTTTGGCGATGTTCAGGAGGTTATGGTGGCTCAGTTAAATGGCAATCAAGGACGATGCATCCGGGTAAAGGTGGAGTTGGACGTAACAAGGGCGCTCCCACATGCAAACAGGTGATGACGGTGGGTGGGGAACCTTTCTGGGTACCGTTCCGATACAAGAAACTACCAATTTTTGCTACTATTGTGGAACTGTTGGTCATGATGATAAAGCATGTGTTCAAAAACACAATGACTCCAAGGCTGAGGGGGTGAAGGATAATCAGTATGGAGCATGGCTCAAAGCTTCGCCGGTCAAGATTCCGGCCAAAAGACAGTCGGAGGGTCCAGAAATTTCGCCATCAGAATCGTCATCGGCGGGAGTGGATAAGGAAAGGACCGTGATTCATGGGAATGATAAGGTTTATTCTAGGAAAGGAGGGAATTTGAAATCTGCAAAAGGGCAGATTGTGTGGAATCCCAACGATTTGGAGAATAATTCCCCGGACTTGGTGATGCTGGGCCAAGATACGGGCCTAGGGAGACAGGTGCAAGCAAAAATAGGAGATCAATTAGGCCCAGTTGGAAAAATAGTCCCAATTAACCTTCCAGAAAAGGCCCACTCCGTGGGAGCTAGTTTTGGGCCATCAGAGGACATGGTTGTCAAGCCACAATCAGGAAATGGGTTAAAGTGTTTTTCAACCCAATCAATCAGAGGTATTTACTAGCAATTTTAATAGAACCCTACAAGAACAAAAGGAGTTCGAATTAAAGGAGAAGGAGCTGTCTAAAAAAGAGGAAGTCAATGAAGCCTTCATTGCTGAACGTGGAATTCAACTTGGGGTCCAGCTGCAGGAAACACAAACGATTAACGCAGGTGTGAATGATGGGGTGCAAAAGGGGTCTATACAGAAGAAGGCTGAGTCGGTTTCTCAGGGGGCTACGGGTGGTCAAGGGAAAAGATCGAGGCAAACATCGGGAAGGTTTCAGAGGGCTGTGACCAACGGTGAGAGTGGGAAGTCCACGGTTCTGCCAGCAAAAAGGAAGGGTGAGCCCAATTTGGTGGAGGTGGCTGCTTCAAATGAATCGGTCCAGAGTCTTTCGAAGAAGCAGAAAATGGCCCTTGATAGTGGTGTTCTTGTTGCTGATACGGTGGAGGTAGCCAGCTGTGAATGGCCCCAAGGGGCCAGATGAGGCTATTGGCATGGAATTGTCAGGGATTGGGGAAAGCCCTGACTACACACCAATTGACGGAACTTTGTAGGCTCCACTCTCCCCAGCTAGTTTTTCTCGCCGAAACGAAAAACCAGTTTGCTAGAGTAGATTTTGTTTGGCGTTTTGTAGGGATGGATGGCTTTCAAATTGTGGATCCTGTAGACATAGCTGGAGGACTAGTGGTGCTATGGAAACAACAGTTGAAGGTCAGCCTAGTTCGTAAAAATAGTTTTTTTTATTGAGCTTTTAATAACTGATGATACAACGGGGCACGAGTGGCATCTGATCAACCTCTATGCTAGTACTATTAATGGAATTCGGAAAGGGCAATGGGAGGAATTATTGAGGTATCGACAACAAAGCACTGCTGATTGGGTTTTGTGGGGGATTTTAATGATTTGTTGTGGGAGGATGAAAAGCAGGGGGGAGGAGGCGAGAGATTCGGTCTCTAAGAGCATTCCGGCAGTTTGTCAATGATTTGGGAGCTATTGATTTGGGATTTTCCGGCTATCCTTTCACGTGGGCGAATCGGAGATATGGAGATGGATTGGTTAAAGAACGTTTGGATAGGGTTCTTGTTTCTTCAGATTGGCGGCTAAAGTATGATACAGCCTTGGTGAAACATCTTTTTACAGTCGGTTCTGACCATGCGGCGCTTCTCCTTGATACAAATCCTCCAAAAGGAAAAGGCTTTAGGCAATTTAGATTTGACAGTAGATGGTGCGAAGACCCCGAAAGCCATGATGTGGTGAAACGTAGTTGGCAGGGAGCTATTAGAGGTTCTAAGATGTTTGAGATCTTTCAGAAAGTAAGGAATTGCCACAAGGAATTGAGAAACTGGAGCAAGCAAAAGGGGTTCAATGCGAGGAAAAAGATAATTGATTTGCAACAAAAATTAGAATCCAATGGGGCTGACCATCGAGGCGTGTGGGGAGGGGAAATTAGAGCGCTTGAGAAGGAACTAAATTCGGCTTGGGATCAAGAAGACCAATATTGGAGACAAAAAGCCAGGGTGAATTGGATGGTGAAAGGAGATAGAAATACCTCTTTTTTCCATGCAAAGGTGAATCAACGGAGAAGGAGAAATGCTATTTCGGGTGTCCAGAATGCAAATGGGGAATGGTGTGACAATCCAGATGAGGTAGCTAATGAGTTTGTGAAGTATTTCCATGATATTTTCCAATCAGAGGGTACAGAGCATATGGAGGAGGTGACTTCAACTATTCGAGGCAAAATTTCTGGAAATATGAATAGTCGGCTTACGAAGGATTTTACCCGCGGTGAAATCAAGAAGGCCCTTTTCGATATGGATCCTACAAAGGCTCCTGGAGCGGATGGCATGACGGCAGGGCTTTTTCAGCATTACTGGTCAATAATTGGAGAGGATATTATTAATGTTGTACAGAGTTTCTTTCGGAGTGGGCAAATTTTGCGAAGCTTTAATCACACTCATATCGTCCTAATCCCTAAAGTCAAGACTCCACTGCAGGTTTCTCAGTATTGCCCTATTTCTATATGCAACGTAGTGTACAAAATCATTGCCAAAGCTTTGGCTAATAGATTGCGTGTTATTTTGCCTCGTATTATTAGCCTTAACCAGAGTGCTTTTATCCAAGAAAGGCAGACTTGTGACAACATTTTAATTGCTCACGAACTGGTGCACCATCTTAAAAACAGAAGGAGTGGTAAAGAAGGTCATATGGCACTAAAACTTGACATTGCAAAGGCATATGATAGAGTTGAATGGGCATATTTAGATAAGGTTATGCAGACGATGGGCTTTGATGAAAAATGGAAGGGATGGGTTATGAATTGTATTACCACGGTTTCGTACTCGGTTACTATCAATGGTCAGCACCATGGTTTTATTAAACCCCAGAGGGGCCTTCGACAGGGGGACCCTCTCTCCCCATACTTATTCCTTTTATGTGCTGAAGGGTTGTCTAGTCTGCTACAGGAAAAGGAGAGATGCGGTGATCTTAAAAGTGTTAAGATTTGCAGGAATGGGCTGTCTATTTCACACCTTATGTTTGCGGATGATTCACTTATCTTTTGTCCAACCACAAGACAAGACAGTGAAGTGGTTAAGAGTACTCTTGAGACTTACCGAATCTCTTCGGGTCAACTGGTGAATGTTCACAAATCTTCAAATTTTTTCAGCCCCAATACCACAGAAGAATACAGAGGGATGTGCCGTAGCATTTTGGGGTTCAGTAGAAGCTCGGAGGAGGGTAAATACTTAGGGCTGCCCTCCATTATTGGGCGATCCAAACAGGCAGCTTTGGGGTATATCAAGGAGCGTGTAGTGAATAGGGCCAAGGTCTGGAAAGGGAAGCATGTCAATCCAACAGGTAAGGAGGTTTTGGTGAAGTCTGTTCTTTTATCTATGCCCATTTACACGATGGCCTGTGTCAAGATTCCAACGAGTTTATGCAAGTCACTCAACTCCGTGATTGCTAATTTTTTTTGGAATGGAGATGATGAGAATAGGAAGATTCATTGGCTGAATTGGGACAAGATGACTGAGGTGAAAGGCAAAGGAGGTTTGGGCTTTCGAGATCTTGAAGCTTTTAATTTAGCTATGCTCGCTAAACAGGGGTGGCGATTGCTTAAGGGAGAGGATTCGCTATTTTACAAGGTTTTCAAATCTAAATACTTCCCCAATTCAAATTTTTTGGAAGCACGGAGTAAGGCTTCAGCTTCTTGGGCTTGGCAAAGTATTTTAGCAAGCAAATCTGTTGTGGAAAGAGGGTGGAGATGGAGAGTGGCTACGGGGTCGAAGGTTGCGATATGGGGTGAGCCATGGCTTGAGGACCCTTTATTACCCACAATACTATCGGCTAGGCCAGAGGGCGTAAACTATGAAACAGTCAGCCAGCTTATTGGCCAGGAGAGCAAAACATGGAATGAGTCATTGATAAGGGCTATTTTCAATCATAGAGATGCTGAGCAAATTTTTGGTTTATCATTGAGCACAACTAACCAAACGAATGTGCGTATTTGGAGGGTTACACCGAGTGGGAAGTTTTCTGTTAAGTCAGCATATGTGATTGCAAAACAAGTGGGATAGGCCTCAAAACCGTAATGTTGATCATGGGCAAACAAGTGGGAGCAACACTGATGAGGATAAATGGAAACGGATATGACACATTCAAGCTCCTAATAAACTTAAGCTTTTTCTATGGAGATGCTTGCACAACATCTTACCCGCAAATAAGATGCTAGCCCAAAGGAATAAGATGCTAGCCCAACGGAAAGTGCCAGTGCCAATAGTGTGTCCTGTTTGTGGTTTAGCTGATGAAACTATAACCCATGTACTTGTGAATTGTGAGCGGGCTAGTAAGGTGTGGTTACTCTCTCCCTTTCGGTTAAGACCAGAAAAATTGACCAATGTTCAGTTTGAGGAGTTATGGACGACTATGGGATCGCTTTCTAGTGGTGGGAACCGTGCGGATACCCTTGGGCTGTTTGCTTATGTTTGCTGGTATATATGGAAGGCGAGGAATGACTGGGTTTTTAATAGGAAATGGTTTGGGGAGTAGGAAATTTTGAGCCACAGTATTGCAGAATTTCATGCTTTTGCTTCAGCTAATGCCAAAGAAAGAGCACCTAGTCAGCCAGTTATGGAAGAGGTTAGTCGATGGAATCCTCCAGACTATGGCACTCTTAAGATTAACTCTGATGCTGCGTTTGATGTGTCGAAGAAAAGAGGTGGCATAGGTCTGGTGGCAAGAGATTACTTGGGTCAAGTGATATGGGCGGCAGCTATACCAATTCTCAATGCACGTTCTGCTGAGGTCGTGAAGGCTTTGGGATTTAGATGGGCAGTGACTATGGCTAAGGAGAAAGGGGGTGAGCACTTTTTGTTAGAAGGGGATGCACAATGTGTTATACAGATGCTTCAAGGCGTAAAGATTCCCAACTCAAGCTTAGCGGTGATCATCAGAGATACTATGAGACTTTCTAGTTCTTTTTCTGATGTTTCTTTTTTCGTTTGCGTCTCGTGATTGTAATAGGGTGGCTCATGTTGTAGCCAAACACGCCCTATCTGTTGAGCTACCTACGACCTGGGAGGATAGTTGTCCGGACTGGGTGCGTAGGGAAGCTCTTCTTGATATTTTGCATCTATCTCAATAAATAATATGGTTACCGATTGAAAAAAAAAATGTCCAACGCGAGGATTCGTCAAAAAAAAAAAATTACCTGGAAGGGCTTGATCCGAGCAGTTTTTGATAAAAATGTACATATACACATTTTATCGAAAACGGCTCGGATCAAGCCTTTCCGGGTTTCTTTTTACTAATCCTCACATTAGACCTTATCACCATAAAAACACATTTTGAACACATCTAACGATCCAGATTGTCGAAATTAGATCCCGAACAAAAAATTCTGCACTGTAGAAAGTAAGGGAGTCCTTATTGGATATTTGTTGTGATATATATATAGGAGCCCCTTCCAATAAGGGACCCTTTTTTAAGTTTCCATGCGGACCTAGGGTATTTTCGACTTTCCGGACCAAATTTTGAAGATCCAAACCGCTCAATGTTTTTAAAATGTGTTTTTAAGGGCCGAGGAATCTCCAAAAAAAATTACCCGGAATGGCTTGATCCGATCAGTTTTCGATAAAAATTATATATGTACAGTTTTTATCAAAAATTGATCAGATCAAGCCCTTTCGGGTATTTTTTTTGGGAAATTCCTCGCGAGGGCCCTTAAAAACACATTTTAAAAGCATTGAGTGGTTCAGATCGTCGAAATTTGGTCTGGAAAGTCGAAAATACCCCTAGGTCCGCATGGAAACTTAAATAAGGGTCCCCTATTAGAAGTTTATTGTGTGTGTGTGTGTATCCAGTCCGGAAGTTGCGTTTCCCGATCAACATTCTATGATCCAATGTGTCTAAAACGTGTCTTTAAGGTTCTATTTACAGCTTTATCGAGAACTCCTCCGATCAAGCCCTTCCCGGTATTTGTTTTTGGCGATTCCTTGCAGGAACCTTAAAAACACGTTTTAAATACATTGGACGGCTCAGATCATCACATATGGACCCAAGCTTTAAACTCTGTTATATGGGTAAGTCCTAGTGAGAGGCAATCGTGAGAGAGAGTGAGATTTGGGGGAATCACACTTTACTAAAGCTCCCGATCATAGTTCGACGACCCGAACCATTCAATGTGTTTAAAACATGTTTTTAAGGGTCCACGGGAGGAATCATAAAAAAAAAAGTGACCGGGAAGGGCTTGATCCGAGCATTTTTCAATAAAGACTTTATATGTACAGTTTTGTCAAAAACTACTCGGATCAAGCCCTTCCCGGTCATTTTTTTATATGATTCCTCGCTTGGACCCTTAAAAACATGTTTTAAACACATTGAACGGTTCGAATCATTGAAATTTGATCAGGAAAGTTGAGAATTCAGTGATTCCCACATTTTAAACAAAGTGTGAGATCCCTCACTAGAAGTGGGGTGTACACACACACATATGTATATACATTTATATATGTATGTATTTTTTTTCCATGCTTAAATTGCAAAATGTAAACACTTTTTTAATGAATATATAAAATGTACACACTTTTTCCATGCTAAATGTGTATATATGGGTCTGAGCAATCACATTTTTACCCCTGAAAAAATTTAAAATAACTACAAATTGGCCCCAACAGTGTCCCCCCAAAAAATTCAAAAAAATAATAATAATAATAAGGGACAAGCCACATACGTATTTGGGCGTGTCCCCACCGTGTTCGACACGTGGACACGGCGACCAATAGAAGTGCTGGTGCTTCATTGATTGGTAATATTGTTCATAAAACAAATGGACAAAGAAAAAAGTATATCTACTAGTTCCTGCCTGAGATAATAAGAATGCAACTTCATATCGCTCACCACCGCTCCTCTGCTAGAGTTTTAGACAATAACAATTCACAGCGAAATTCCAAGTACCAGTTCGTTGATTGTTAATACCATAGGTACAACATATGGACACAAAAGACACAACCACAACCACCCCCACCCCCAACACACCCCAAATAATGCTGATTCAGATTTACCACCTTCAGCTGTAACCAAGCCCACTAGGCTTATATTCACAGATTAGTCTTGCACATAATAACATTACCGGATTACCCAACAAATGAAAACATTTTGAAGCTGGTAGCAAATCCAATAAAATTCAAATAATTACTAAATCAAAGGCAACACAAAGTTGACTAAGAGATTGACCTTGTAATTAGCCCTAGGCTTTATGGCAAAAATCAGCTGGACTCGAGCATCCTTCTTCTGGGACAATGCTCGCCCAGTCCTCTTTTTGCAATTAACCTGAAAATCTCTCAGTAGTTTAATACGCTGCTTCAATGTTTTGTTCTCTTCAATCCTTGCTTCAATCTGCATCAACTTACTTCTAAGAAATTTCTGGCAGGCCCTGTTCTTCTTGATGGCATCAACAAACATCTGTGCAGACTTTGGGAAGCTAGAACTGCTGCATGGCATTGTAGACAAACTATGATTGTCTGGTTGATGCCACTCAATCAAGCCCGATGGACTTATCCAATGAATAACGTTATTAATCGGTTTGGAACTCCGGGAGGAGTTGTACAAATCTAAAGAATCTGGAAATCCCTCAGAAACATTAGTTCTGTCTACAACCAAGGTAATGGAAGTTTCCTTCTCCAAGGCTATGTTGTTGGCATGGACCTGCTCCACTTCACTCATAAGTTCGTCTATGCCATTTTTCTGACTGCCTGCAAGGAAAAAGAAACAGATACGCAAAAAGATGCTCACAACTTTCAAAGGGATACTAAAGATAGGGAAAAATATGAAGAATGGATGCAGATGCAACAAAGAAACCCTAAGTATAGACCCCATACCTGCGTGGTTTTAACCTTCCAAACCCACCCTATCTACGTCAAATAATACAACAAACAGTAACTATTTTCTTGATATTCCCAAACATGGCAGGAGGGGGGAGAAATTACCTTATACATAAGTCTATACGAAAGATAAAAGGAATTAAATTACATGAGCAATTTAACATTAAAGAAAAGACAACTAGAGAAAAGTTAAAGGACACCAATTATCTAACGTCAAGAGAATGATATCTAGACTAGTGCAAGCAAAACCAAAAGAAAAAATGCAGATTCATTTTAAAACAGTCACCCAAAAGAGCAGCACTTCTACTTGGCGGAGGGGGAGAGAGAACCAGAGAATCTAATCCATCATTTTCAAAAGAAAACATCTGAAGGTTTCGATGGTGACCTCAAAATCACGGCCGGGTGTAGGTATAACCATATAAGTCCCCGAGGGAGCGCTTGATACCAACTCTGCCACGACCCAAATCCATAGATCAGGCACGTGGCCACCCCATGAGTACTGAAACTCATTTAAAGCCCTCTAAGCTGGGTTAAATCGCTGACACAAACGATTTCCATTTCAAGTGTTGCTTTACATTTTTTATTTCAAGTGTTACTTTACATAACTACCCCACAAGTCACAAACAATTTTCCTTACAAATTTGCTTTAAATAACTACCTCACAAACAATTTTAACTTCAAGTGTTGCTTTACATAACTACATCACGCCAACAATTTTTCTTTGCAAGTGTTGTTTTGCTCAACTACCTTATACTAAAGTCCCATTTGCCTTCAGGCATTAGGTTTTCCTTTCCACTAATTAGTTTAAATAAATTTAAAAATATAATGGTCAAATTTGTGTACTCTTTTTTGTCTTCAATATAACAACACCACAAGAACCAAAATAAAAGTGAAGTCTCATGTCTGTGAAAAAAATGGTTACTAAAGATAGAAGTAAGTTTAAAAACCTACAATTTTGACTTTGGTTGATGTCTTGATAAATATGGTCTCCAACAATTTCTCTATTGAGACACACTAAAAAAGTAGATTCTTTTAACAAAAGCTACAGACCTTAAAAACAGCCACTTAAGAAGAAGAAAAAACAAAAAAAAAGGCACTTGCAGCATCTTGAGTATATATTTTTATTATACAAAGATAACGGTTCAAAGCGTAAAATATTTACTAAACTGTATCTGTAACAGAAAGAATTTAATCACATGAATTCTCATGATATGGTGGCTGATAACCAATTTCGACAGTGTTCTGAGATTTGAACCAATGAAAATCAAACCCCAAAACTTCTGAGACAAAACGTCAAACATCTGTGGGGCAATACATAACAACTATTTGAGACTTGAAAAAAGAAGAGAATACAAATTTCGGTAGTGTAAACCTAAAACTTCCCATCCGAAAACGAAAACCTAACTTAATGGATCAACTTTTTTCATATCTTAATGGATGATTGAAGTATGACCTTGATATGAACAGTTAGACGGGGGTGTTACTCCAACAATTCGAGAATGGGTGGTGGAGATATGTTTGAACAAGGCCGGAGATGGTGTTGTTACGACAAACTCGAATAACAGGTTCCAATACAAATAAAACCAAACCCAACCAAGATAAACAACCGAACACCAGTCACCAATTCCAAAATGACAGCAGGTAATCAATCACCTTTATCATATCCCGCAAAACGCTTTTGAATCGCACGGAGTGTCTCGAAATCGTCCTCATCATCATCTTGGTCGGAGACAGCTGGCGGAAGCGTGCTGAGGGGCTTTAGAAAGAGAGGTACCTCCGCGTGATTGCACGCCGAGAACCTCCGCTCTATCCCGCGAACCAATTCCAGGTCATCCTCCTCCTCCTCGGAATCAGAGGCCGCCGAAAAGCCGGATTTGTCGGCGGTCGTGGGGGCAGGGGAGGAGGGTTGGAGGGAATTAAGGTCGGTTCCCGTGATAATGCAAGCCCTCCTCAGGGCTTCCATGTCCTCGTCCAAGCCCTCGTCGCCCTCACTTCCGGACAATTCATCGTCTTCATCGGCGTTAGATACCATGTCGATTTGCATGCGTTGGAATTAGGTAACGATCGAAGAACGGAGAGTTCGTGGAGAGAAATTGCGTAGGTTCTGCTTGACAGAAAGGGTAGGGTTTATGGACTATATGCAGGGGAGATGGGGGGATTGGCGGTAACACGTGGTTGACGTAGCTGTCAAAATTGAATAAATTAGTACTCCATAGTAAATAATACGGCTATAGTAACACTTCTGTTTTCTATTTTCCGTTTTCTGTTTCTGTTTTCTAATTTTTGTTTTTCATAAAAAGGAAGTGAAAACAAAAAATATGTTTGTGTGAAATTATTTTCAAAAAAAAAAGTAAAAACATAATTATGAGTCGGTTGGAGGTGTGCCGGCGGGAGGCTGGAGGTGGTGGCTGGTGGCGGTGATGGTGGGTGGTAGGTGGTGGTGGGGTGGTGGGTGGGGTGGTGGTGGTGGTGGCGGTGGGTGGTGGGTGGTGGTGGTGGTTAAATGGTGGGTGGTGGTGGTGGTGCGTGGTGGTTGGAGGTGGTGGTGGTGGGGTGGTGTTTAACTTCAATGTTTATACCCCAAACTGTAATATATATATATATATATATATATAAATTTTATTTCCAAACTTTATCCCTGTTAGTCAAAATTACTCCTTCCGTCTTATTATGTTAAATTACTAACGGAGTTCCTGACTTGGACGATAATGGTGCAGCAAAACGTTAAATCCATCTCACCCTAGATTTTTTTTCTTCTCTAATCAATCAAACCCATCTCTCTCTATGCAAGTGCCATGCTACGGAGCGCATACGTGAAAAAATGAAAATTTTTTTGTGTATTTTTGACTAGCTAATCTAAGATTTTTCTTGGATTGACCACAAGCACACGTAAAGATAAAAAAAAATACACATCCCTAGACACTTTTTACATATTTCAATGCATTTTCGCACTTTTCTATAAATTTTTCACACATTTCGAAACACTTTTTAGAATTTGCCATAAAACATTTTGAAGATGCTCTTACTTTCGTATTAGTAATACTTTTTATCAAACAATTGTTGACTTGATGCTATCCAATAAAGATCTCTCTCTCTCTCTCTCTCTCTCTCTCTCTCTCTCTCTCTCCCCGTATCCACTTGGGGAAAATGACAAATTAGTGGTTGTCAGGGAAATGAATTCCAGAGTGATGACATGGTTTTTGTAAATCATCAAGTCATGGCAAACGGTAGAGTAATTATATAAACACATGGAATCCCTATTTTTTTTGTAGACCAATATACCCTTCAAAGTCTTGATAAATCCAAATCAAGTTCTCTTCCTCTTTCAAATTTTATTTTTCCTCTTC
Organism: Vaccinium darrowii; assembly: GCA_020921065.1. Lineage (NCBI taxonomy): Eukaryota > Viridiplantae > Streptophyta > Magnoliopsida > Ericales > Ericaceae > Vaccinium > Vaccinium darrowii. The sequence goes on along the minus strand of CM037158.1, from coordinate 21,932,502 downwards.
AATTCTCTGATCGCATCACCAACCATTACATCACCGAGACCTATACTAGTGACTCACAGCCGATGGCCGAGTCGACGATGGAATATGATCCAATGAAGTTGGATAACGAGTCATAGCTTATGTATATGCTGCCTTCGTTGTCAGAGGCCTGCGCTTTGGCGACGAGTCGTGAGTCGTCGCTGAGTTCATCGAATGAGCCAGTAGAGAATGAAAACACCATGGGTGTTGGAAATCTCTAAACCCCGAGTTGGTCGCCGACGTTGTTCCTAATGCTTTTGTTTTTCTTTTGATTTTACTTCAATTGGTGAAAGGGATGACAATGGAGATTGAGTGCAACGTTTTTGTTTCAGAGTGCATTGGTGCTATATACAAGGTGCAATGCTATGTCATTAAGGGTGCAATTCTAAGAATCTCCGAACAAAAAACTTGATCTTGACCACACACTAACAAGCCTAATTTGGATTCAGATGGGTGCAATACTTTTATTTCAAAGTGTAGTAAGTTTCACACAGAGAGCAATAGAACTCCATTTAGATTCTCAGCATGGACCCATGTGCAATTCTAAGAATCTTCGAACAAAAAGCTTGATCTTGACCACACACTGACAAGGCCAATTGGATTCACACGGGTGCAATACTTTTGTTTCAAAGTGTAATAAGTTTCCTAAAGAGAGCAATAAAACTCCATTTAGATTCTCAGCATTGCACCCTGGGTCCATTTCAATTACCCCTTGCATGTAACTGTGTTGCACTCTCAAACAAAAGCATTGCACTAATGTTGGTGAGGTAAAATCAAACTTTATAGAAATAGATTTTCCGCATTGCACCCCATGTCCATTGCCATTGCACCTTATATGCAAGTGTGTTGCACACCCAAACAAAAGCATTGCATCCACGTTGGTCCAGATGGGTTGCCATTATGTGGTCAAACCAAACTTTCTAGAAATAGATCACAACATTGCCCCTTGGGTCCGTTTCCATCAAGGTTGTGAATACCATGCCATACCAGCTGGTACATACCGATTTGGCATAAAAATGGTACCAAAAACCTTTAATACCGTACCGTGCTCATTATCGACCGTACCGATAAATACCAGCCATATCGGCGAAAATGAGAATACCGTTCGGTACAATTCAGCTCCATGGATACCTGCAAATGCTTCGAAAACGAAGCCTCGAATGGTACTTGTTCGCACTGGTATAGCACCAAAACCTGCCGATCTGTTTCTCTAAGGAACTCAGCTTGTCACTGGCGACCTCGTATGGCCTCTAGCAATCTTTTAACTTGTTAGAAAACTTTTGGTTGAACGATTCCATGAATAGGTGACGTTGAAAATGGAGTAGAGAAGAGAAGTGGTGGATGTTGCAATAGTAGAGATGAGGAGAAGAAGATTGGGTTTTCAACTCCAAATGGGAAAGACGATATGGGAAAAAAAAGAAAAGAAAAAAAAGACGAAGAGATGAGAAAGACACACAGAGAGAGTGACAGTCGTTTTCTTTAAATAAGTGGATACTGGTTCATATTCATTTGTTTATGCTTTATAACACAAAGGAAAATGCAGGGTTTAGGTATTTACGTGGTGTTATAAAAAAAGAAAAGAAAAGGTACTTATGTGTTTAGACTGTACTACTGCTTCTTATCTATTAATTGTGGGTAATTGCTGCGAAGTAATTTTAAACATATGTAAAAGACTAATTTTTTATTATTTGATAGTATTTTGTTTCTTGTCTAATGTAAGTTCTGTATTGATGAAATCATTGAAATGAATGGTACTGGAAAATTTTTCGAGCTGTAATTATGTGTAATATAAAATTTCTATACATATACAGTACCGCTAAACCTGGAATGGTGTCCGGTATCAGTCAGTACTAGTACCGTAGTATACTAGTAAGAATAACCGGTATCCTAGCCGGTACAGTATTTAGGCTGAGTTTCTTGTTTGATTTTATCAAAATATTTGATAAAATTTCTACTTTTTTTCCTCATTTGATGAAATCAATGGGTGATTTTTTTATTTTATCAACATTCAAATGGGGATTCATTGCTCAAAGATTTTCATTTGTATGTCTATCACATGTCCTAAGACTTGTTCGTGATAATGAGTAAAGTATTTCGGCTCTCATCTGTTTATCTTGTAAAAGAGTCGAGTGAATGAGAAAGATAAAGAATTTGAAATGACTACCTAAAAAAGATCGGATAAATACAATTTGCGTTGCTCTCACAAACCAAATCATGGCACTCATACTATACTATCGATTATACTGTTTTCACCCAAGGATAATTTCGTCAATCAATTGTCCGGTGTCATCGATGTAGAATTATTTTCTGGCCAATTCTATTCGCAACCGAGGAATGGCTAAATTCAACCCACTAAAAACTTAAATCATAAATTACTACCTTGTAACCCATTTTTCACTAAATGCAAACAACAAATTTCCAAAACTTTCCGAATCTACCCCCTCTATACCCTTCTCCTTCCTAACATTAAATTACTACCCAAACTACCCCTCCTATTAATCTAAACCCTAAAAATCAAAAAAATCAAAACTCTCAAAACCCATCTTTTTTCTTCTCTTTGTCTGTCTCTCTCCCCATCGTCTCCTGCTTCACCATGAGAAAAAAACTGGAAGCAGGCGCCATCACCACCGTGGAATCGGCAGATCTGAGGAAAGATTTCAATCGCTTACGCCCTAGGTTCCTCGCTGGTAAATGGCGTCTCAAAGTGTAGTTGGGTTCGTTGGCTTGGACGAATTGAGTTTAGAATTGGCCGCTTCACTCCTTCGATCCGGCTATGGCGTTCATACCTTTGAGGTTTGTCTCTTCACTTCGAATCCTTCTGTTTCTTCGCTGACTTCGTTCATTATCACAGAAGAATTATTATTATTATTTTCTTAGGCTTTTGGGAAGTACATTTAGGAAGATTAGCACTAAGACAAAGGAAAAAAGAAGGATAAGTGGAATTTCCCCAGATTCAATAATTAAAAAACTCTACAAATTTAAATCCCTTGTGGAGCAGTTAACTGAATTTAGTAACGAATTCCAACACAAAGTTTCAGTCAAAATACAAATAAATATATTCATTTTGTAAAAGCAGGATCAAAAAACAGCAAAGAGGAGGAAGAATCTACTTTCTAAAATCTGTGCATATTAAAATATCTATACAAATATTATCTATCGTATTGTTGATAATCATACAAATATTATATATACTCCCCTTGGTAAGCTGATAATCATCGAGTCAAGCTGTACTTTTCTCTATTCTAATATCACATAATCACGGGTTAGTGGATTTCTTACTTTTTCTCTCTGTGGATGAACCAATTAAAACTACTTTAATCAATGATTAAAGAATGATTTAGAGTATTTATACTCCGAGTTACTGTAGTCCATGCTTTGTTTTTTTTAGTTACTGTATTCCATGCTTTGTTATTGCATTCATGTGGCGGAGATGCGATCCCCTTGTATTTGTAGTCCAATCTCTTATCTAATCTGGCTAACCCGACAGCCCTTATTATTCTTTTTTGTATCAAGAACTGATTCGAAAAGCGTTGAATTTGTTTGGACGGCAAACAGGTGGTCGTGGGGTCCACGCCAGTGGTCCCCTGGATGTGGTTCTCCCATGGTTGCAATGCCCAAGCTCCCATGGTTCTCCCATAGAAAGTTTCTCACAGAAGTTATGTAAAAATTTCATTTACTTGGATACCATGAAAAAGTCAATACTAAATCCTCAAATTTTCCCCTCTTTGCAGGAACAAGCATACAACATAAAAGCGTTCGTCGCCAGTATCCTAGCATTTGTGTCGTAGAGGCTACTAGATATGCTCAACATGCATACCGGTATTAACAAACAAGCCTAATTATTACATGAGCGTGTATCCTGGATTGTTCTGAACCTCAAACCTACAAACACTCACACTTCCCTCTTAAATTGTTCAGCAGCATATTTTGAAGGGTACATATATGTTAGCTAAGCACAAGTGCAACATGGAGATCACACTCGTCTGTATAAAGTGACACTTATCCTGAGAGAACAACGTTTAGATTAGCCTGAGTCTTGTGTTTCCAGTGACAAGGTGCGTTTTTTGCATTTTTTTGTTTCTGCTTATGATAAGTATGAAATTCTGTTATAGGTAAGATTTGTGAAGACGATCTTGTCTCTTGTGCTCCTCATGTTCAGGAATCTTTGGGATGTTGTTCAGAACAATCTGGACGCTAAAGAGCAGCATCAATGTGGGTTTCCTATTGGTAATGGAACTACTTTAAGGCATTTGTGAGAGTTTACTCATTCATCTACTAATCATACTATTTAGTTTTGTGGTAGTGTCAAATTTAGTGACAGTTGGTAGTAAATAAATTGAGTGCTTATGGAGTCCTTTGGTTGCACTCATTTTGTGCAGGTGAGGACTTATGAGGAACACTGTGGACCACTGTCGAGGTATGGAAGGAGATACGCACGTGTCATTGCTAACATGTGCAATGCCGGGGTTAAGGTGGAGCAGATGGACATGGCTTCAGCTACTGCTTGCCATGCTTGAAGAGTTTGACGCAATTCATTTTGTTTAATTTTCTATTTACCTGTATTGTTGGTTGGTCACCACTTAACTTTAGATTGGAGAGATGGATGAGAGTAACACATCATTTACTATTTTCTATTTTTGAAGACTTGAGGTTTTTTTTTTTTTTTTTTTTTTTCGTTTTTGTTTTCCAAGTGCAAAGCGTTTTGGGCAATGTTTGTTTTGTAATGTGGTTTAAGAAAATTTGAGGATAGATGTTACAGAACTGTCTATGGTAGAAACCATGTTCAAATCTTAGTTCAGTCTAGTCTAGTGTTCCTACTCACTATTCATCCATACATGTAGTAAGTACACTTTGCATTCCCATATCATGTATGCACAGTTGGGGTTGCGTCTGAAATAAAAAAGAAAGAGTACCACGCTTACAACGATTTCAATTTTCAGATTATGAATTACACTCCATTGTTCAGATGTTAAAACATGAAACTGAATACATAATTCATAACTTAAAATTTGAAATCAAACACATAGTTCATATAAAAAAATATGAATTAGTGGAGGTCGCATGCATCTTAAAAATCTACTCTCTCTCTCTCTCTCTCTCTCATGAGCTTGAAATATTTTTTTTTGGTAGTTAAGCTTTCAAACCAAGCTCGAAGAAACTACTACTCTAAGGTATGTATTTGAACCCTCATGCATTCAAACGCGACTGCTAGTTATCTTCAATTGATGGTTCAGAAAAGTTCGACAATTACTACTTCCTTTGTCCTAAATTTGCTCCTCCTATTACTATTTGGGATCCAATCCTGGTCTGAGAACACAAGGGCACTGCTAAATCCTATTTCCCCCCAAGGAAAAATGGTGTTGTCAAGTAATGTAGCAATTATGCACAAGCACTTCATCCATTCTAAAATATTGATTCATAAAGTAACGTTACAAGGGGGCTTTAGGCAAGCTGCATTGTAAACTTGAATTAGTGCTGGATTTTGGATATATGTTCTAGTTTGTTGTGGGACACATCTCTTACCGTTGCCCTTTGGTTTCTAGCTATGTGCTTCTCATTTACTAGGGAATGTTTGGTGACAAATGACAATCAAGGTTGTTTTCAGACTCCCCAAAATAACACATCTTTTATAAGTTGATTTAAATCTACAAATCCTACACTTGCCCGTATTCATATTTTATAAGTTGAATTAAGTGTATGAATTCATATTTTAACTTTTGAATATGTAAACAAATTTCGGTTTCCAAAAAATGAAACATATAGCGGGAATTTAAACCTAGTGGTTTTCAAACATAAGATTCATGTTATACAATCCTTTAGTTTAATTGAGATTAGTATATCTCGAGGTCTAGCAAGACATGATGACATATCCACCAACTACGACTCCTGCTTTGAGGACAACCTCCTAGCATACGCGTGCCCCTCCAAGTGACTATTCGGAGGATGGTTGTGCTTGCCATTCAATACAGTAACAGTTCACCCTTCGTAAGTTTGTACCCATTTTAATTCAAAGAGGCACTGACATTTCTTTGACCCTGTGGTGCGCACTCTCTTCTTCACAACCCGATCAACACCATCAGACTTCTTGGCAAACTTCCCGTACTTCCCACTTCGTTCACATGCAAATCTCATCCTTGGCCTACTATACTTCACGGCTTTCTCGGAGGCCTTGGTCACAATCACTTGACCGTGTGCTTCAATAGTACTTTTTATCCACTCTTTTAAGGCATCATCCGTGGCAAACACCTACCAACATTATAAAAAAAAAAAAAAAACCCATCAAGTCCATATCTGAGACTTCCACATTGGAAAGGATATAAATATTAACACTCACCTCCTCCATTGTAAAATTCTTTGCATAATCATATAGAGTAGGAGATGGGATTATGTGGCTATTACGCGTTGAAGCGTCACACTGAACAAAGCAAAAAAAAAAAAATACATATGAAAGAAAATAAATACTAATCAGCAAACATCAAGTTTTAACAATTGAAAACATGTCACAAATTCAATTATTAAAGAATGAATTGTGTACTACAGTTTGGATATAAAAAATTGAATGATCAAAAGATGAACTTTTATAAGTTGAATGATCAAAATGTCAAGTTTTAACAATTGAATTATAATTTCAAATATTAAAAGATTAACAATTAATTTAAACTATTTGGACATAAACAATTAATTTAAATCTTTATATCCTACAGTTGCCCGTGTTCAGATTTTATAAGTTGAAGTAACGTCTTAATTCACATTCTAAATTTTGAATAGGTAAATAAAATTCGGTTTCAAACAAATGAATATGGTGGGAATTTAAACCTAGTTGTTTCAAACTTTTTTTTTTCATGTTTTAAAATTCGAAATAAAGTACGTAGTTCAAACATTAAAGAATGAAAACTATGTGCAACTTCAACACTGGAATCTGAATTTCAAATGACGAAAACGCGAAACTTAAATCTGAGTCTTACCTCTTTCCTTGTTTTTGGCTCCCAAACCACCATTTTCTTCCCACCATCTTCCTTGTCGACCTCCTTGCAGCCTGTAATCGAAAAATTTACCCCCGTTTCTTCCATTTAAAAAAAGGAGCATTGTGGGTCAAATGTAGGTGAAGAACCTTCCATGAAAAGCTTCATTGGATTCTCCATTGAGGGAGAGGTGAGGAATGAGGAGGGGAGTCAAAGTTCTTTAGGGTTTGAGGTGGGAGATGGAGATGTGGGAGAAGAGAAGAAGGAGATTTTTTAGGGCATGTAACTGGAAGAAGAAGAAGAACACGATGGAGAGATGGAGATCTGGGTTTCTTTTTCTTTTCTTTTTTTTGTTTTGGCAGATGATTGTGTAGAGGGTTGGAGATAAGATGGAGAGAGAGCGTTGTAGATTATGTGTGGTTGTCTTTTTATTGTTTTGTGCTATTTGCATCCCACTCATTTAAGGACAAAAAGGTCTTTTTATGCAAGGCTATTTTTGTCTACCATTAATTAAATGTTAGTGGGTTGAATTTAGCTAATCCTCGGTTGCGAATAGAATTGGCCTTATTTTCTTCCTTGTTGTATATGAAGTGGTTGGCGAGAACCAATCACGAGAGTGTACTAGTAGTTTTCCATTAGCAAATGAGTTGAACATGTGCTAAAATCATGGTATTTCAAATCAAAAAAATTAAGTGTTTTTGTGTATTATTTTTTGAATTTTTTACACCGAATTAAAGTACACGAAGAGTACTTTAATTTGGTACAAAAAAAATTAAAAAAAATGCACGGAACTACTTTATTTTTTGATTTGGAATACCATGATTTTAACCCTTAAAATCAAATGGAAAACAAGCCTATTTGTCATTTCACCTATCCACTCTCCCCCTTACCTTCTCAGCCGGCAACCACCTGTGCTCCCAGATATCAACTCCACTGCTTCACCGACCGCCGTCGCTATCATCACAGCGCCAACCTTCGGCGACAACAAATTGCTTTTTACTGCCGTTGCCACTTACCATCTGAAAGGTTAATTTCCTCATAAAAATAAGTTACGGTTTTGTTGGTGGATAAATACCATTGTACTCCGCTTTTTGGATTATTTATTTATTTGTAATTTCTTCTATTTGAGTTTTGTGCCCTAAATTTGAAAGCGTAATATACAAGAACAGATTATTATGAGTTTAGTGGCGATTTAATAGAAATTCACCTTCAGCATCATTAAATTATCGTTTCCTTCAAATAGGAAACGTACTCTGCTTTTTGGGTTGTTTTTTATTAAATAATTTGGGTAGTTATAACTGGGATTTCTTCTATTTGAGTGTTGTGCCCCAAATTTAAAAAAAGGAAAAGACAATGCATCCCAAGCGTAATCTACAGAAACAGATTATTATGAGTTTAGGGGTGATTTAATAGAAATTCACCTTCAGCACTGGATCCTTTTATTTGTTCTTAAAAAGGTTTATGTTTACTCTGGTGGGCATGGTGGCTGTTCCATTAAATTGATGTTCTTTCTCCACGTTGCTGGGAATGGTGTGTTACATACCATCTTATCAATTGCTTTGTTCACCCTCATAGAGTGCTATATTCAAATTTTGCATAGGTGTATATTTTCTGTGATTGCAAACACCGTGTTAAATTCCTTTGTAAGTGTTCTCTTATTAGACAAGGGAGTCATTTTGCTAATTGTTTTAGGGTCCTGTGCATAAGAAAGAGGTAATACTTGTTTCTTTACTGAAGCTTATATGCTGGATATATTTCCGAAGTACCAAAAAAAAAGAAGCTTATATGCAGGATACTTAGTCTAATTTGCTGGTCATTTTATATATATATTTTTTGGGGAAAGTTCAGATCAAAACTAGATCCTGTACACTAGATCCTCCTATTGGCCAGTTGTCGCATCAAAACTACGCAAAGTGCAAATTTAGAGTATCTTATTTTTAGTCAACTGAAGTTATGTTACGTGTGGTGGTAATGTATGTGCTTTGGTGTTTGGAGTATAAATTGGTGGATTTGTCAATTTATTTTCTCAATTATACGGCATTCCCCCATGGTGCACCAATGACACTGAAGTTGCTCGTTTTGTGAGATTATGGAGAAATGAGCAGTTTGTTATGATTTATTTCAGGTGGTTGCTAACAAGTCTATTGAATCTATTGCCAGTGTAGTTGTTAGAACAGTGTAGTAGATCTTGCCTTACCTTCTTTATTTAACAATCAAGTTTTGCAAGATTTTGATTTGGTTATACGATTTGGATCATGGCTAACATACCTCTTTCTTATTATCTTTTTTACTAGTTTTGTCTCGGTTGAAATTGCTTAGAATTGGAGTGGAAATCATACTGTACTGTTTGACTGGAGTGATCAACATCCGCTACGGAGTTTTTACATGTTATGAACTGAAATAAGGTATTTTCGCTATTTAAGTATGTATTTTCCCCTTCTTTTTTAGTTTAATGTATGTACGAAAAGTGTAAATTATCAATTAAGGAGTACAATAACAGTGCCCGAAAACGGGTAAATGGAAGAAGTATATGCACCGAGTATTTTGGCATAATCATGTTGAAATGCATAATTGGAAAATTGAAAGAGCTCCCAAATTGTTGTAATAAGTTTGCAGTGCTAAGCAGCTAGCTAAAGATTTTTGTTACAGAGAAGATAATTCGCTAGTGTAAAGATATATTCTATTTAATAAGATACCTCAGTTTATGAATCCGTACATAGATCTAAGGGCCTTAATTTGTTGAACCTAATCCAATGCCCCGAGTTGTTTTTACCGAGGGTTATTATATAAATCAGTTTTTGAATCCATACATAAATCTAGGGCTCTTAATTTGTTCAACGTAATCCAACGGCCTGAGTTTTTTTAACCAAGGGTTATTTGTATTCCTTCTCTCTTCTCTCTTCTCTCTCTCTCTCTCTCCCTCTTATCATCCTAGTAGTCCCTTCTCATATCTCTTTAACTCTCTTGCCCTTTCTGCTATCTCTCCCACTCTAACCACTGATTCAACACTGCCAGTAGCACCCTATACCGTCATCACGCAAGCTCCACCTCCCTCTAAGTCGTTGCGTGAACTGGTAAGATTGCTCTCAGGCTCTCCTCTCCACCCAACACCGCTGGCCTATCTTCATGAAATAGCTCCGCCAGCCAATCTTCATGAAATAGTTATCGGGATTAGGTAACTCTTCACTGCATTGTAAGGTTAAGTTCATCCTGACGGACATTGAATTGAGTACTAGATTGATGGAAACATCATCTTAACAAATAGTAGCGTGGTACCTACCGTGATTTGATGTTTTTTTTTTGTTCTTTTTCTCTCTATATGTTTAGCCTCCCTCATTATATTTTCAGATTTTGCACCAAGAGAGAGTCTATGTGAAATTCAAAGAAATTGGAGAAAGAAAGGGAGGGGTGAGAAGTCAACAACTAGATTATGGGTTTGCGTGGATTTTGTGAAGTAGGATCTTTGGCAAGCAATAAGCACTTAAATAATACAATTCAAGTGTACCATCTTCTTTCTCATTTCGAGGAAAAGTGAACGCAACTTTCTTTATTTCTGTTTTACTCTTTTTTCTAGAATGAAATGGAGTTCTCTAATAATCTTGAAACTTCTCAATCTGTATTTCTCTGTCAAACTTCATTTTTTGTAAGCATTTAACTGTATGTCCGTAATTGATTGTGCATTTTTTATGCCGTACCATGTGTTTGATAGAAGGTCGATATGAAAATTCTTTGGAGCGGAGTGATATAGTTGTGCTTATGATGAGGTGTAGTTTTCCCAAATGAGAGACTCTTAATTACCCAGGATGAGTTTGGCTCGTCCCAAGCAAACTGAATGAAAAAAGGGAACTACCTACCTTACCTTTTCTCATGAACTTGGCCATTGTGAATATTGAATTGTACTCAATTTTTTTTTCTTCTTTTCTACATTTTACAACAAGGTGGATGTGCGTTTGTAGAAATTGCTTGACCTACTCTATTTATGTTGTAGTTCTCGGGCCTCGTATAAGATGGCCTACAGAGAGAGAATAGCCTTAGAAATTTGTTTAGCAGGATGTCTTCATTAGTGAATCAATTACCCACCTCACATGTTTGAATCAATTAAATTTTACTAGACGTAAAGTAGAATTATTATTATTCCGTGAACCTAGCAAAGAAAATATAAACACATCGAAAAGGAATTTTTAACACCATCTTGTGTGTGCTCAGTGTGTGTGTATATACACGTGTATTGTGTGTGACGTATGTGTAGGTGTATATGTGTATATTGTGTTTGTATATACTCACAAGTATATACAGCGAGAGAGATGGGAGATGGCCAGCGGTGGAACAGCGGCAACTGAGAGAGATGGCGGAGGAAGACGAAACTAATTTTCCTCCTGTGCTATAATAAAGCCATAGAGCATTACCAAGATGTGTTAGTGCGTTATCAACATGCATTATTATTGCATCTTTGTTATATGTTGACTGTCGATGTGGCTTTAAGGCCACAAGAGCTAAATGACACACATCTCGATAGTGCATTATGCATTATCACACGATTTCAAAGTGTGTTTTGCACTATTATTAGAATTATGCTATAATGGTATATATTATTTTAAATTAGTCCAATGTTTTAATATTTCGACAAACAGAGGAGCATCGAGAAATGGATTTGGATTCAGTGAAGAGATACTTGGAGAAAGATTGCAACGAAAATGCGACGAATATTGATGGAATGCCCTTTAAATTCTTTGAGCCCTTCGTGATGCAAGGCCTCCGTGTCGATCTTGTGGAACCTGGCCGCATCATCTGCTCCATGAAAGTACCTCCACGTTTACTGGTATTTGAAACCATGACTATCTGTCTCCCTCTCCTTCTAATGATTTTTTTTATTCCCAATATCAAAACATATGTTGATTAAACAGAATATTAAAACGTATCAAGAAATGGGCATTGTTGATTCTTTCTTGTCTTTGTGTGTGGGGTCAAACACTGAAGAACACTGGGAATTTCTTGCATGGTGGTGCCACAGCGACCCTCGTCGACTTGGTGGGCTCGGCTGTGATATACACAGTGGGTGCTCCGGTTACCGGTGTTTCTGTTGAGATTAATGTCTCTTACTTGGATGCTGCTTATGCTGGTGTGAGTGCCCTCCTCTGTATTTATGTTCAATCCAATATGTTCGCTCTATTGCTATTCTAGTACATTGAAGTTTTTTTTGTTGCTCTCTCTCTTTTATAAACCACCCGAGTGTTGTTGACTTTACCAGTTAACTGTTTTATTTTTATGTTTGAATCAGTTTGTTTTGTTCATGTCCATGTTTGAGTACAGCTAAAAGTAAGGATGTGTATATGGATGATTGATGCATGCATCCCCCCAGGTTCAGGTTGTTACCTCGTCATCACATTAAGAATTAGTGGGCTTCGAAGTGAAGCAATAATACGAATGAAGTCTTAATGACATATAAATTGACGTTAATGCAAAAGGTAGAAAGCGAGACAAGTGAGACGCTTTTCAAGTTCTACTCCGTATTAAAAACCAAAATGAAAGGAGGGAAGAGAAGAGTCCCTTTGGTTGGCTGAAATAAAGGGGAACCTGGCTTCTGTCTGCACAATAGAAGACTTTTAGATCTTTTACTTTTTCACAAAGCTTATTACCTTGGATGCCCATCATCTTTGTTAGGAATGGGAAATTGATTATGAGGAATCAAATGCATTGTTATTCAATACCAAGGTAATTTTATTCCAACTATATGTTCATTTATCTTATTGTTGAGGAAAATGTTCATTTGGAAAATCTTTTAGAGTCTACATTTCCTTGATGGAGTGAGCCTGGGGAGGGGAGAGATCAGATTCCAACTTAGTTTGGGAAAGTGATTCCTGGTATAGATTTGTTCCAATTTCCAAATGCAGTTATCATGGGAAAAGTTCATCACATTTCAATTTGTGCTCAAGGTTCCTAACATCTAGAGTGAGACCATATTTAAACATGAAAAGATCACTTTCGCCTTACCCCTTTCCCTACCAAATATGAAAACTTACTCATCCAACTATCCAACCCAACAACCGGAATTCTGGGCGTCACTTGCTTATTATCCAATAAAAATATGACCAAATATTTTGTAACTAGTAACAAAATGCGTACGTAAGAGTCCCATCTCTTTAAAATCAACCTTGCCCTCAAGGTTGAAAATACATAAAGATTATCCTCCAAGTTCCCGTATTCTTATAGATGAAAAATCTTGGTTAAATTCCACAGAGACCCCCTCATCTATTCCCATTTTCCACGGAGACCCCCTAACCTTTAAAAGCGTCCATACACACCCCCTCATCTTTCCCCGTTAGCCATTCAGACCCCTTCCGTTAGTGTAGCCATTTGCAATTGGAAGAATATCATTAATTTGAGTATGTTCAGACCAAAATGCCCTTGATTAAGTCATACTGATGAACAAAAACAAAAACACATTTATAACCCATTTATGCCATATTTTTCGGAACAAGTCATGCATATTGATGAACAAAAACAAGAACACATTCAAAACCTTAAACCCATTACAACCCATATCAAAAAATCAAGAAATATAGATCTGTGTTAAGCAATTGTTAAGCCAAAACCTTAAAACCCTTTTAGAACCCATTTCACAGAATAAGCCAAAACCTTGAATGCATAGGATCTTGGCCACCACCACCGCCTACCGCCAACACAGAAATACACAGATTGACACAAATACCCCCCCCCCCCCCCCCCCCCCCCCCCCCATTCAACCTATACATACACATCCATACATAAAACTACATATATAAGCATCCGCACGAGAAACACAAATTGATTCTACCAATTAAATCGATCCAAACCTTGAAACCCACCGAGAAACCCATCTTCGCCACCCAAAAACACAAATCGACGACAGATGACGGTGAACAATGGTTTTTTCATATCCTTCTTCAGTAGGCGGAGGTGAACAGTGGACGACGGACGACGGACGACGAAGGCAAACAGTAAGACGGACGATGACGACGAGCGAAGGCGGTGGGTGACGACGATAAGGGGCGACGGCAATAAGGCGTGATTGAGGTGGAGGCGGCGGCAATGTGTGGTTATGGCGGCCATTGGAGACAATATTTGCAGCGAACGAGTGGAGTATTGTGGTGGGTCTGATTTAATTTGATAGGGAGAAATGACAAGCCACCATCATTTTATCTCATTCTTTGTTTTATTATGGATTTTTGATGAAATTATATGTTTAGATTTATATGTTTCATTTTTATTAGGTGGATTTGTTTTGTTTTCCAAAAATTAAAATAATACATCTATCTTTGTTTTGTTTTTTGTTTGTGTGTGTGTGTGTGTGTGTGTGTGTTTTAAATGAAACAAATATACACATTTAGAGAGAAAAAATTTCAAAAAAATTTCTCCACTAAACTTTGATTTTGAAATAGAAAACAAATTCACCTAAATTTTCTTTTTGAAAATCGAAATTTAATAAAAAAGAGAGACAAAGAGGGGGTGCCTCTGGATATTTTTCATAGATGAGGGGGTGAGTGTAGAAGATTTTTAAGGGGTATTGTAGTCATTTGCATCATTCCGTTAACGGAGTAAGGGGTGTTTTGCATTTCGCATAGATGAGGGGGTGAGTATGGACGCTTTTAAAGGTTAGGGGGTCTCCGTGGAAAATGGGAATAGATGAGGGGGTCTCTGTGGTATTTAACCAAAAATCTACAATTGCAGAATGGTCTTCTTGCGAAGGAATCACATTTGTTCAAAAGTGATGTTATGCGTTACTTTTAGTGCAACAAGGACGTGTTTCTCTTGCAGTTTTGAACCAACATACAAGTCGTTGAGTGAATGTTCGATTTACAGCAAGAATATTCTTTTCTTCATCTGAAACAAATTCAACTTTGTTAGCAGTTGATTTTGCCTGGTCCTTGAGAAGCATCCTGTATGATACCATACTAAAGCTCTTTTGATTGGCACAATAAAATGATCTAGAGATTTGTCGAATTGGTTGGTGTCCTCCATCATCTTTGAAAGAATTGCCTTCACTCTTCTAAATCTGTGCATAGTGCAAGCAAAAAATCTCGCTGGAGAACCATTTCGGGGAAACAGTGGCCTTAGTATTAATACAACTTGATATGAATGTAGTCATCATAGAAATAAAAACAAAATGTAAGGAGAGAGTCCCACTTTGAGGTAGGAAAACCACTAGTTGGCTCAAATAGAGGAGAACCTAGCCACTTTCTTCACAAAAGAAGACTGCTATTATTCAACTGCCTTCTGTTTCGTCACAAACGTTAGAATTATACATACCCATTACCCTACGGAATCGAAAACTAATTCATCCCACTATACCACTACTTACCTTCTTATCCAATAAAAACATATTCAAATATCTTGTGGTGCGGACACTAGGTTTACATGTGTCTACGCCCATTGGTGCGGACACAGGGACATGCGGGGGACACCTCAAAATACGTTTAGGACACCATGTAGCATGTCCATTGTATTTAATTTGCGGGCCTTGGCGGGGATACATTGAAACACCTGTAGGGATAGGGTAGGGGTTAAATATGTAATTTTAAAAACTTTTTGGGGGATACATGTGTATTTACTTTTAAATTTTTGGGTTAAAAGTGTTAACATGATGTTATGATGCTTGTTTGTATATTTTGATGCTTCATTCTTATACATGTAATTTTGTTCAACTGGTATAAAATAAATATTATTTGTTTATTTATTTAGTTTTGCCGTGTCTGTGTCCCCTTTTTTTTAGAAATCCCATGTCTGTCTCCGAATCCATGTCTGTATCCATGCTGCATAGGGTCTCAGGCATTATGTATCATGTTCAACTCTCGTCTAGAGATTGCGCAACGAGAAATTTCCAGCAGTGCTTCCAATGGGGCTTGGTCAGACTTTAGACACAGATATGTTAACACAAAAACTCCTGACACGTGTTCTTAAATTTGTTTGATTTGTTTTGTGTATATTATGCTTAGTAGGTCTGGAATATACTAGGGCACGCTGGGGAGACATTTGAAGGTTAGGAAGCGATTTTAAAAAGTGGGGGCGTGGTCAATTTGTGATGAAGGCTTATTTCTTATAGATTTTTTAGCGACTTTTGTTTGTATAACTTTATACTGTTAAAATATGCTTTGTTACTTTTTCCCCCTAAATTGTTAGAAATGATACTTTCTTTTATGTAAATTATAACTTGGGTATGAAAGACAAAATGTTGTGATGTTTTGTCACCAATACAGCCTGTGTTGGGTATGAAATGGTGTGCGTGCGTGTGTTATCAATTCTCATGGTGTGTGTCCCTATGTGAATATCTGTACTTCTTAGGTGTCCATACGTTGTCTCTGCATTCTTAAAAGTTATGTGGAACTTTTGTTTCGTTCAGGAGGAAATTGAGATAGAGGCCAAGCCTCTGCGTATTGGGAAGGCTATTGCCGTTGTCAGTGTTGAATTGAGGAGAAAAACAACAGGGAAAATTATTGCTCGTGGACGACATACTAAATACCTTGCTGTCTCCAGCAAAATGTGAATGTGCTTGTCCGTTATTAGCTCTACAATGTTGTACTATATTTATTTGGACTGCCGTAATGGTATTCGACTTGAAAATTTACAAAAGAAGAAATCGTCGTTTGTGATCTGCACGAACCATCATTATTATCGTGTGGACAATTTGATAGCCATATGCTGTGGTGGAATGTTTGATCATACTGACGGGGGTAATATGAGAAATGCAACGTTTGGTGCATAACAAGAGAATTCCTATGTTTGACAAATCTTGGGTACGGTAGGAACAGAGGATTGAGCAGCCTGCAACCCACTTCATACTTTTACTCTTTTACTCTATGTTCAAGTTTCATTAAATCTATTTTTTATTTTATTGTGTATAGTTTGTCAATCTTTTTTTTTATAGGTTGATTCAAGAAAAAGTTCCATAGTTATTATTGGGAAAACAAATGGAAACTTGCCGAAACATATTTTGTTTCTTGTCATGAAGTGGAGGATCCATCCCCAACTGACGAAAGCTTGAGGTCGTGAACTCGGTCAATGTTCGGTAGGTACCCCAACTCCCGCTCTCCATCTTTGTTCTACGCTCGTCCTCTCAATTTTTGACCTCGCTATTTTTTTTTAGTAAGGGAAAATTTCAAAAAAGCCTCCAAACTATGATCGCAATGTCTCGTAGACCTCCAAGCTTCATTAAATTAGGCCCAAGCCGTCAAGTTTCATTAATTCTAGATGGAAATTGATGACGTGTCCATAATCTCTCCCAAAACGACATTGTCTTGGGGGCAAGTCAAGGAGGCCATTTTACATGATTGTGCTTTTGTTTAGTTTCAGGCCAATCGGTTACTTATACGTAATTGTTCTAAGTCTTGCAGTTTTTATTAACAATTCAGGCCCTATAATTGAAAGAATTGACAAAAAGTTAGACAATTATGTGCTCGGTATCTTTTTTATATGAGCTGCTGATATCGTAGAGCTTGTTAAAAAGAGCATTTATCAAAAAAGTTTCTTGATTTGATATCGATACGTGTCGAAACAAATTTTTTTTTTCAAATTAATGTTTGCAGTTTGATACATATTGATGTCTGATCAAAATAATTATTTTATTAGATGTTCTTTGTAACAAGTCCTACAATATATGCGTTTAGATCAAGATGAAACTGAGCACACTATTTTAAACTTTTCTTCTAAATTCTTTTGATTATAGGACTTGAATTCTGAATGAATAACTGAACAACTAAGATCGATTACTTATAAATAACCGATTGGGCTAAAACTGCACTAAAACACTCAAATAATTAATTTAAAATAATTGGACTTTTCGGATCGCTTGTGTGGGGCCCTCGTGACCATGTAAAATGGCTTCCCTGAATTGCCCCCAAAACGACATCGTTTTGGGTGAGAGGATGGACATGCCATTAATTTCCTTCTGGAAATTGACGAACTCTAACGAGGTGGGCCTAATTGAATTTTTTTTATAAAGTTTGGAGGTTTAATTAACATTTAATGAAGTTTGGAGGTCTACGGGACATTGCGATCATATTTCGGGGGCAAATAATTTGAAATGTTTTTTAAAGACGTTTTCACGCTCACGCATGTCAACATGCATTATGACTAATGAGGTGGAGTCAGTAGAAAGTTTATGATATATATGCAGTGTTACAAATGCATACTTGCACTTGAGTTCTCAAAGTTTGTACATATGCAAGTTAAATGTTTGCAGATTTCACTTATTAATGGGGGTTTAAATTATTAGTTGTTTTTTTTTTTTATCATTCGTTATTCCTATCTATTAGATGGGGAAGGGGGGAATGAGACTCAATTTCAGAATGCAGTGTGGGCATCTAGGAGCTCTATTATAAGAGTTTAAAAAAGAGAGATATTTCAATATTGTCTTATTTGTCTTGAAAATTAATCCTTTCACGATAGATAGTTCTTGAAGAAACTTCCTATCTAAAACTTGTCTTTTATTATTGCTTTCTTTATTTATTTGCAAAACGCATTATCAACATGACCCCAACCAATTGAGATAAAGGTTATAATCTACAAATTGTACAAGAAGGGTGGGGAAGCTGTACAAAAAAGATGACGTCAGCATCTCTCCCCAAGCGATTTGTGCGATCTGATTCTCCTCGTTCTAGTTCTTCGTGATATAGCTATGGGAGATGGATCAATCACAATGGTGGATGGTTTAGGGCTCAAGATAGTTGATTCACACGAGGTCCGTATGAAACAAAGAAGCGTCATCAACTCATGATCAAGTATAAGTTCTGTTCAAGCCCGAAAATTGGGGGTTCCAAGGTCCTCCATGGCCACTCCTGAAAAGTTTTCAGATTTGGGTTCTGATATACCAGATTCTCCGGAGGTTACTCCTCCTCTCTAAGATTCACCAAAATCAGGATTTGTACAATCCAATGTTTACCCACTGCGATCTAAACCTAGGTCGAACAACACCCTCAATCCATCACATCCAGACCCAAACCCAGAAGTGAGTGTTGCGCAAACCCATAATGGTCTTGAAAATCCAGTCAATCCATACTCCACCCCTACCAAATTTACCCTATCCCGTACCCTTAATCACATCTCTCACAATCCAATTCCCACAGATCGCAATCTCAACCAGTCGGGAAACCCTAACCCCAAAATCCCTAACTTCAGCGATTCAGCTCTAGCATCAGAGGTACCTACTGCAACTAATGAGCTTCGATTTGGCCCCCATAGCCCTACCAACTCTGGACCTAGTCCCTCCCGTAAACTTCAAAGAGTGTTTCAGGAGGCGGGGGACCGTTTGGATTGTGCAACTCGACTGGCTTCACTAGTCAAAACCATCGAGGGTGAAATGCAAAGTTTAGGGGTTAACGTCAGCTTCTCAAAATTCGAGGATCACCTCATCCAACTCCAAGAGGCAGGAACAGATCTGCCCTCAAACTTTGATCTTGAAGGGGAGTATGTCTCAGTGTAGAATGAACAGGTACCATGTCATCCTTCAGAATCTAAAACAGGAGGAAACTCAAAGGAAACTAAGCATCCAAACCAAACCTAGGCAAAGAACTGGTCCTCTCTCTTCAAAGCTCAAGCACCATCCAATTCACTGAAATTAGAGCACTATCCAGAGTTTCAAAGAGGGAAGGAGGCACATGTTAGCTTCGATGAGACTCAGCTAGATGATGGGTTGGGTAAACATTGTCTGATTGGTAATTTCCTGGATGGCAAAATGCCAATCCCCCTACTCACTGCCACAGCTCGAGCTGTTTGGAAGGATCATGACAAATTTACCGTTAAGCAAATAGGTTCATGCTACCTATTTGAGTTTGAAGACGAAGCTTCCAAGCTTGCAGTACTGGAAGGAGGCCCTTATTTCTTCTTACGAAGATATCTTGTTTTAAAGGAGTGGACAGTTGGTACCAGGTAAAAATCATCCCTCAACCATACCTGTTTGGATCAAATTGCCTCTAGAATTTTGGACTCATGTTGGGTTTAGTAAGATAGCAAGTGCTATTGGCAAGCCCATCCATGTTGATGAGGCCACGACAAGCAAGAAGAGGCTAGACTTTGCTTGCATCTGTGTTGAAATAGATGCGGGAGATGAACTACCCAGTGATATAACTATCTCAGTCAACACTAGCTCCGTAATGGTAGGCGTCGAATACCAATGGCTCCCACCCAAGTGTGAGAACTGCAAGGTTTTTGGGCACTCTTGTGGCCCTAAAACTGTCCCCAAGCCAGCAAATTCTGGGGAGGAATGGGCTGTGGTTGGCAAAGGCAAGCTCACAGCAACATCAGCAAGGACTGAGAATCAGGACATGGGTGATGTTCCTAAAATGGGTCAGGAAGTCCAAATCTCCCCCTCAATCCTTCAAACACAGTCAGGTATTCAGATTGGAATTGTGAATCCCTTGGTGCCCTCTGGACCTGGGGATGAAGAACGTTGAGGTCGTCTTACTGTATCTGAGGTTGATGTACGTAGAGGTGGTGTTAGCTTTACAGAGCTTGATCCTGGACTATCTGTTTCAGAAGTTGGTTTTAGAAAAGATGAAGTTGATAGGAGAGGATCTATTGTTATGGATCCTCAAGAATTTTCTGATGTTTTACGGAATGTAATAATGAGTGTCAAAAAGTGTGATGATTCAAAAGATGTAATAGTTGATGACAAGGGAAATGTTATAACTAAATGAGAGATTTGGAGAAATAATAGATTAATAAAAATTTTCATTAATCATCAATGTGGTTACATTAACATCAAACCATTCTTTCATTTTTGGGGACATCGCATCTAACCAATTGCTGTCGCCATTAACTAAGATAATAGACGGTATTCCGCCTTTAATTAATAGGTCTGACTGAAACTTAATGAAGGCGTTGAAATCTCTTTGGCAGCCAACTAGATTCTTCATTAATTCAGTTTGGATTGTGGAGTATTTGATGTCATCGATGACGTTGTACCATGCTTCTTGGTCGTAATCCTTGAAACTTATTCTGCCTTAGAAGTAGTTATGTCGTCCGAGACTTCTGGCCCAGGCGGTTTTTCCAGTTCTTGACGGTCCTTCGAGGTAGAGGGAGATTGGGCGGATTGGCCGCTGTTCTGGTTCTTGTTAGAGTCAGATAGCATTGGTTCGTTAGCATAAAAATCTGGCATTTCATTTCTGTGTAGCTTTAATCTAATCCAGTCGTCTTCACTGCATAGTGAGATCTGGCAAGACCATTTGACAGAGTTCATAGTGTGCGAACTTCGTACTTACGAACAAAATATTTTGTTCAGCCCAATGTTTTAGTTATAACATTTCCCTTGTCATCAACTATTACATCTTTTGAATCATCACACTTTTTGACACTCATTATTACATTCCGTAAAACATCAGAAAATTCCTGAGGATCCATAACAACAGATCCTCTCCTATCAACTTCATCTTTTCTAGCACCAACTTCCGAAACAGATGGTCCAGGATCAAGCTCTGTAAAGCTAACACCACCTCCACGTACATCAACCTCAGATACACTAAGACGACCTCTACGTTCTTCAACAACTGACCCACTTTCTCCAAAACCTCCTAATAACATATCTCTCCTCTTTTCTGGCAAACCCAATGACATAGTTCGGGCCAAAATTGGAACAACTTTACTAGGAGCACAATGCCATACATCAACATTCTCTCTGGTGTATTTTTTGGATAACACCACAATAGATGGCGCTCTCATAGTTTGCTCATCCGGCATCTCGCTAGTAGAATACTTCAAATACCCTGTCCTTTTACAATAGGTGCACCCCTTTTAATATTAGAATTTTCGATGCAATACTTAATTACCCACGGAACCTGTTTCTCGTTAAGCGAACAATATCCATTCCCGTAGTAGATTAACTCGTCCACAGGGAATACAAAATACGCCTGCAGACTATCGTTCCCATCTAACCTCCGATCATAAACATTGACCCTAACAAGACCATTTGCGTTGGGGGTACAAAGGGGTGAATATTTTATCAATATTTTATCCACTTTAATACTGTTTTTACCCATTCTTAACCTCAGCTGCGAAAACAAATTAGGCAACGCAAGTTCGATACAACTAAAATCACTTGTTGAAACACCCGTTCTTATATCCTCGACCTCCGTTAACCTGAACATTATATCAAATCATTCGTTAAACACTCTATTACAAACTGATTACTACACAATTTTAAAATACATCTGGCTCCTCAATGTATATTTGCACTCTTTCCCACTGACGGAGGCAGCCACTAAATATATGGCACCCTTCTGAATATTCCCCATGTTCCCAATCAACGTGTCTTTGTAATCCGTCCACACGTCAATAATGCAGAAGCGATCCACAACCTCTATTCTGTGATGAGGATGATCTTTGTCCTTGCCACCCATAAACTTGAACCTCATTTTCCTCAGCATTCTGAATCTATCTGACTCACCCGGATCCACAATCCAAGTTTCTGGATTACCCTCACCGACACTGATAAATATCTTATCAGGTGTAGGGACAGAATTTGATGGACTATTGTCACTTATAATGAACAATAGCACATGGTGCACAACAACTTCCTCTTTTGCATCTTGCCCCAGTTGTACATTCCCAATTAACTTAATGCCCTTCACAACAATTTTGTCTGATTGATGGTCAGACCTTTTATTTCCCTCCCCCATCACACCCCTTTACTACAAATAAACCATCCCATACCCAACTCAATTGATCCCCAAACCCAATTGCTCCTCTCAACTGATTATACATCCAGTGAGACAGTAGATGAAGAGATGCCAATACGTGGTAAAGAGGAGTTACTACCCTTCACTCAGGATCAGATTAGGGGGCAACCCTCTCATCATTATACCAAAGCAGACTCCACCATCACCAATTCAGGAGGGCAGGGGTTTTCAGAATCTAGCAGCTCCAGAAAGAAAAGACTGAAGAAGGAGCGTAAACTCCGTAATCAGGGCAGTACCTAAACTCTTTACTATGCCTTTTTTGTCAAATAATTCCATGTCTGGTGCATGTGTATCTTTTGGGTTTTGGAATTTGCGGGGTCTTAATGATTCCCTTAAGCAGAAGACTGCCAAAAACTTTTTGCATGATAATAAGCTATCCATGTGTGGTTTACTTGAGCACAAAATAAAAGAACCTAATCTTAGAAGGGTAATGAATTTTGTTAGTCCCCACTGGTCTTTTGCACATAACTGCAACCACTCCCCCTCTGGGAGAATAGTGGTGTGTTGGGACCCTCTCATTTTGTCTGTCCAAATCCTGGGCATGTCCAAACAGTTCATACATGTGAGGTTAAAGTTCTGCATGAGGATCTTGGGTTCTATGCTACATTTGTCTATGGATCTAATGATCAACAGGAGAGGCAAGAACTGTGGACAGACCTGTTGTGTCTCAATAATCTCGCCCCCTGGGTTGTATTATGGGAATTTAATGTCATTAGATCAAGCAAAGAAAAATCTGGTGGTACTTCACTGTGCCCCTCATATGTTGATGAATTCAACTCCTGTTTGTACCACAGTGGGCTTGAGGATTTGAGATTCTCTGGATGCCATCTTATTTGGTCTAATAGACAACAACCTCCTAATCATGTCTCTTCTAAGATTGATAGAGCTCTGGTTAATGAGGATTGGCTTAAAACCTATCCTTATTCTTCTTCTTTCTTCCCAACCCCTTGGATATCTGACCACTCCCTTGCAGTGGTGTACATCACTCTTAAGCCTAAACTAGCCATCAAACCATTTAGGTTTTTTGATTTTCTTGCAGATCATCCAATGTTTCTTCCTACTGTTCAAAAAGCTTGGAGAAACCTTGTTTTAGGAAACCCTATGTACTGTGTATATGAGAGACTGAGATTACTTCAAGTGGAACTCAAGAAACTGAACATCGAGGAGTATAGTGACATTTCTGACAGAGTTTTGAAGACCAAAACTCACCTTGATGATCTCCAGTTAAAAATGAGCACTAATCCCTCCCTTGCCATACAAAGTGAGGAAAGGGATGTCTTCAAGAATTTCCTTACCCTCTCCAGAGCTGAGGAAAGTCTTGCTAGACAAAAATCTAGAATCCAATGGTTGAAATTAGGGGACCAGTGTACCTCTTTTTTCTTCAAGTCTGTAAACAATAACAGAAATAGGAGTAAAATCACAAGTCTTGTCCTTGATGGTTCAACCATCACACATGATATGGTTGTCATCAAGGACTCTTTTGCCACATACTACAATAACCTTCTTGGCAAGCCTCATACCTCCTCTTATGATGGCTTTAAAAGAGTTAATCAGCTAATCAACAAAAAACTGACAGATGTTCAGAGCATGTCTATGAGTCAGGAAATCACCAATTCTGAAATCAAAGACACAATTTGGGAGCTTAATCCCAAGAAGGCTCTTGGACCTGATGGATATAATGCAAGGTTTTTCCATGAGGCTTGGCCTATTATTGGACATGATATTATTGCTGTAGTGCAGAACTTCTTTAAATCTGGCAAGTTACTTGCCAAGACCAATGCAACCATTGTAGCCCTTGTCCCTAAAATCCCTAACCCTTCCAAGGTTAGTGACTATAGGCCAATCTCTTGTTGCAACATCATATACAAGTGCATTGCTAGAATCCTTGCCAAGAGGATTCAAGCTGCTCTGCCTCTTCTTATAGATTGTGTTCAATCTGGTTTTGTAAAGGGTAGAAGAATTGCAGACAACATCTTTCTGACCCAGGAGCTCATGAGAGGGTACTACAAGGCATCCCCCTCTCCTAGATGCGCTATGAAAGTGGATATAATGAAAGCGTATGATAATGTCAGATGGGAATTTCTATGGGATATTCTTAAGAGTATGAATTTCCATCCTAGAATGATTAGCTGGCTTCATGCATGTGTGACTACTACCAATTATTCCCTTAATATCAATGGTGAAGCCACTGGATATATCAAGGGTAGTAGAGGGCTCAGGCAAGGGGATCCACTGTCATCTTACCTGTTTGTAATTGTGATGGAAGCTCTCACTTGCATCCTCAAGGAAAAGGCAGAACTTTCCTGATTTCCAATTTCATTGGAGATGCAGTAAAACTAAAATCATCAACTTGTGCTTTGCAGATGATCATAAGATCATCTGCAAAGGTGAATTGAATTCTGTCATACACATAAAGAAAGCTCTCCAAGAATTTGAATCTCTATCTGGCCTCTCCCCTAGTCCTGGGAAGAATAGTGTGTCCTTCTCTGGAGTTCAACATTCTACAAGGAGGGACATACTTCAAGTACTGGGCTTCAATGTGGGCTCATTGCCTGTAAGATATCTTGGTGACCCTCTATTATCCACCAAGCTAAAACATAGTGACCGCAAGTCTATGATTGATGGAATCACTGCTAGAACTAAGAATTGGACCAACAGAGATTTAACCTATGCTGGGAGAGTGCAATTGATTAAGAATGTGCTCTTTTCTATGCAGAATTACTGGTCATCCCTCTTTATACTTCCTACAAAAGTCATCAAAGAGGTTGAGGCAATACTCAGGGCCTTTCTCTGGTCTGGCCCTGATCTCAAAAAATTTGGAGCTAAGGTGTCATGGGAACACTTGTGCTCCCCCAAACAGGAGGGAGGACTTGGCCTTAAATCCATCCAAATATGGAATAAAGCTGCTGTGGCCAAACATATCTGGTTCTTCATCTCTGGTGGGGAGCAATCTATGTGGTGCCAATGGGTCAAATCATACTTACTAAAGGTTGGATGGCTCGGATGTGTTCGGAAATTTTAATTTAATTTAGATTTATTTTTACTAGTAAAAAATGAAAATATATCCTGACCGTCCAAAATACAATCGGATGGCAGAGCAGCACCCCAATTCCTTGGAAAGGAGCAGCTAATGGTAGATTGCTACTTGGCATGCTAAAGGAGGTATTTTCTGGGGAATCAGAGTATACAAAGGTGATGGCTGTATCTGCAGAGATGGTGGAGGGTTTGGCAGTTTTGCAAGCGTTGCGCTGGGCTTTCACAATAATATCAAACAGGTGCAAAAAAACTAGGATGCGATTTCGGTTATCTCAGCTTAAGGGATTTGGATGTGGCTAGTGTGGATTTATTTAATGGAATTAGAGAAGTTATTAGTTTATAATTTGGTAAATTTCAATATTTTGTTGTAACTAAGGCATCCATGCGAGTGGTGAGAGTCCCTCATAAACTTGCTAAGGATGTCTTTTAACGCTTATGTATGTGTTAGTATTTGGTACTCCTATAATATAAGTTTTGTTTGCTAAAGAAAAAAAAAGGTTTAACTGATTGAATTTTGAATAGTTAAATAAGGGGCACTTAAATAATCATCCTTTTACTCACTTGAAATTAGAAAATCATCCTGAACCTTTTTAGAGTTATGTTTCCATCCCGAGATTCAAATAAACCCATTTTTGCCCTTGATTATATATATAAATATATATGCTAGGAGATTAAGGACTAAAAAGTATGTTTTCATCCAAGATTAATTATGTTTCCATCCAAAAATTCTTGGCCTATAGGTGTTTACATATAAAATTAATAAATCCAATAATTAATTGACACGTAATAAGAAATGCCAAACATTGGCAGCTTAATGTTAATTAAGAAGCACTGGATTAATAGACTATAGATGGATTAATACTGTGTCGTATTAGTTATTAGTTTGAAAAGCAGTTATTGACAGTTACAATTCAAAGCTAATATAAGAAGTTGACTTCGAAGCCATGATTTCAACTGCTAAGTGCATGAATTCCACGTGTGAACACATGAAACGACGTAGTTGATAATTAACACACGTGGAACACATCGTGCAAGGCAGTTATTTCTTTTACACTTAATCATTTGAGTTGTCTAAGCAACCGTGCAAATTCAAATTAAAGCTTCTGAAGGAAGATTAAAGAAATTCAAAGATCAGATCTGTTGGAGGGAAGAAACTGCCAATTTGAAGTGATAAGATGAAGTTCGAAATATGCCAAGTTTAAACTCTTTGAGCGGGAAGTTCAAATCACTAGCAGTTCCTATAAATAGAAGAAATTGAAGAATGGAAGCCCCCAGACAAATCTTCAACAAACAGCTATCAAAGAATGATACCTGGTTTGTTCATTGGCAAATAGAATTAGGATTTCGACTCAGTTTGAAGTAGGTAAGGATGTAGATTAGGAAGTAGTTTATGAAATATATCTTGATTGTTCTTGTAACAATCAATTATTTGAAGTTCTTGTTACCTTTTATTTGAAGTTGAGGACGATTTCGAAGTAAGTCTACTTTGGATTCATTAATCAAAGTATCTTATTTCTTTGTTGTTCTTAGATTTCTTAAGTATATTGGTTTATATTTCTTCACTTTGAAAGAAAAATCCTCTTAATTAAGGTAATTGAACTATTACAACACAATCGCCTGATTAAATTGGTTTTTCAAAGTTAATCTGAGGGAGGAGACTGAAAACTCTCTCTGGCACGCTTGCACACAATTATTTTCCATTGCAAATAAGTAAAGAACCAAACAATAGGGTAAAGATTTTTTGGATGAAAACATAAATTATTTTTGATGAAATTCATTCAAAATTAATTATGTTTCCATCCAAAAATTCTTGGCCTATAGGGTAAAGATTTTTGGGATGAAAATATAAATTATTTTTGCCGCTATTTTTTAATCTTTTCATCCAAAAATCTTTGATCCAGTAATCATGGCTAAAATTTTTTAGGGTGCCGCATGCACGGGCCAAATTCATAAAGGGGAGCGATCATGGTTAAAATCAAACTAACAATCATGTCAATGAATTTTGACATTTTTTTTTACCATGATTCAAGATGTTAATTCAATAATTATTAACATGTTTATAGGTACATGGAGAGTGTATATACTCTGTATCTATATAGGCCCGCGCAGCGGCTATTTTGATCTTTTGACCATGATTTTTGATCTTTTTTTATTTTTACCATGAAATTTCAATTATATACCATGATGTAACTTGTTATGAAGGATAAATTTACCATGCTTACTGTGTCATTTCAGAGAGCTTTTTACCATGGGCTATGTTAAAAGGTGGAATTAATTTTTACCATGAATATTAAAAAATTTAACCATGATTACTATGATTACTAGACCAAGGATTTTTGGATGAAATTCATCCAAAATTAATTATGTTTCTATCTAAAAATTCTTGGCCTATAGGGTAAAGATTTTTTGGATGAAAATGTAAACAGTTTTTGCCGCAGTTTTTTATATTTTCATCCAAAAATTCTTGATCCAGTAATTATGGTTTAAATTTTTTAGGGTGCCGCATGCGCGGGCTAAATTCATAAAGGGGAGCGATCATGGTTAAAATCAAACTAACAGGAGAGATACAAATGGGGTGAATAATTTCTCAAGCCACATAGAGAGTCAGAGTTACGGGTTGGTCGATGGCGTCCCTGGTGCCGGAAGTGGGTGGTGGTCTCTGTAATTTTCTCCATGTGCGTGTGAGAAAGACATGGCAAAAATTATTGGGATTTGATTCTGATGCAGTGACAGTTATTTTTTTTTATTTAAAATTTGGATCGAATTTTTTTTGAGTTAGATTCGAATTGGATCTGATCCATTATATGTAGGTCTGTAAACGAGTCGAATCGAGCCGAGCTTTAGAATGTTCAAGTTCATTTGTAGACACCGCAATTCTGACTCCGGAATAATCCTAAGCATCCCCGATGATGAGGAATAAGCCAAGAACAACAATTAAGGCTCGGACAAGACTTTCAATTCCCCAAGAACCCCCAAATACTCACCAAAATAGCCCAAAAACTCAAAACAAAGAAAGAAACTTTGTTGGACCTAAGCACTCAGGCCCATCCACCTAAGCACTCACATTCATCCACTTAAGCACTCAGATCCTCCATGAACCCGAGCACTCAAGTCCATGAACCTGAGCACTCTAGTCCATGAACCTGAGCGCTCAGGTGGGACACATGGCAGATTCCTGCAGAAGCAATGATGAGATTTCCTGCGAATCTGATATATTTTTGCTACTATATCACGTATTGAGATGCCCCAAATCATACTAATTACATTCCTAGACCCCTAAAGCTAATTGCTATCCTAGCTCCCTAAATCAAGTTAATTTTACATTTTCTCTCAAATTTTCTCTATAAAACCCACATTTTCTCCTTGTTTTCTCTCTCTAGAAAAAAACCACTGATCATTAGACCATTCTCTACCATTTCTTAGCCCTTCTCCTCTGATTCAAACCCAAATCATTCACATCCATGGCCAAATACTTCATTTTTGGTCCATTTTTGGCCTAAATACCTTAAAAACTTCACCAAAAACTCTCATCAAAGACCATCTACAGTCAGTTTAGTATAAGTCCAGAGCCATAACACCCCAAAATCCACACCTTATCCCATATTTCCTCAAAAACCCTTGAAAATCTCTTGAAAACCCATGTTTCTAGCCTAAAAACTCACTAAAAATACCCAAACTTTACCCATCAATTGAGTTCTTCTTCATACACCCTCATCCTGGTGTCACTCCACTCCAGAAATTCATCTATAGGTTGTGTCTTCCCAAAATTACCACAAAAGTCTTTGTTTCAAGCTCAAAAAGGTAGAAATACCTTGCCAAAATATTGTTCTTGCTTCCTGAGGGAACCCAAAAGGTTTAGACAGGTTCCTTATACCTGTTCTGAACTTATTAAGGGTTCAAAGTTCATAAAAATGTTTTTTTAAAGTTTTTGGTTCAAATGGGCAGGTTACATCTAAGCACTCAGGTTCATTGAACTGAGCACTCAGAATCCCTGACCTGAGCACTTAGGTCCATCAGAATGATCAAACTTTCTTCCTTTATGTTATGTGTTTTGACGTTTATTTTGATATATTGTCATGTTTGATTCATTCTGATGGTTGTTTGTGCTCAAATGGAGGTTGTTTTCACTCAAATATATCTCATAAATGTACCAAAATAAGCTTTTGAAAGCATTTTTTTTTGAAAATAAAAAAGAAAGTTTGAAAACAAGATGAAAAAGGGAAAAACAAGTCTATTTTTGATAAATCTGCCATGAATGTTTGTAAAGAGTGTATTATGATTAAGAACTCAAAGGTCTAGCTCTAAACTTTTGAGCACTCAAATCAGTCCAGTTGAGTGCTCATGTTCCCCCATCTGAGCACTTAAGTCCATTTGGACTATCATCATTTTTCACTCATATGTCTCTTCTGTTGGTTTATGTTATGTTTGTTGTTGGTTATATTTTGTCAAAACTTCTTATAAAGGCTTTAATCTTCATTTTATATCAATATAGATCTGCTTATGTTTTGTTTTGTGCAAGAAGTGCTATGAAAGTGTATTTTGAAAGTTTATTTGTCTTGTAAAATAGAGATTCATCAGTTTAAAACATGATAAAATACAAGGAATGAACTCATTTTTGAGAAGGGTAAGTAAATCAAGGTCATTAAAGAGAAAAGTTTATTTGTGTATTTTGGCTATCTGAGCACTCAAGTCAGTCGACTTGAGCACTCAGGTTAGCCCATTTGAGTGCTCAAATGAAAGTCAGCAAGCAGATCTATCTTGGTTCTAGTAGTCTTTACTTGTTACACTCTGTTCAATATAACCTTTGTCTATGTTCACCATGTTGCATTTCAGTCTGTTCATGATTAAATTATCACGTGACTTCATAACTTAATAGACATCATATGTTATTGTTCATGTTTGAATTTATTCTTGGTTCATGTAAATCAATGTTTTTGCATGGGTTCTACATATATAGTTTGTTTTATGCATCCAAGTATATCTCATATATCATCACTTTGTACATATTGCACAAGTATCCACCATCTCATGTGCATCTTTGTTTGTACCTGCATTTACTTGTTTCTCGTACCCCATTCCCATTTTTCATGCTCCAAGTTACACAATAAACATTTTACAAATCCCATAAATACTAAGTAGAGACCGACTCTCGGGTCAGGCGAGAGGGGTGCCATAAAACCCTTCCCCTCTCGTAACCAAGCTCCTGAACCTAAGATATTATGGTGATGACGGGCTGGTTTTAAACCTTATCCAAAATAAGGCACGAGTCATTCGAGTTCGGTTCCTCAGAGACAATCCGCTAAAACCCGGGTGGCGACTCCGAATCGAATTCCTCGGAGGGGTGTCCACATCGTTCATTAAATTTTTAAACGAACTCGAGCCGAACTCGAACTCAATGAAAATTTGACGAGCCGAGCTCGAGCCGAACTTGCCTAGGTTTGAGTCGAACTCGAACTTGTTCACGAGCCTTAACGAGGAAAAAATATTAGATATTTATGCTCTAATATAAAGTCTAGAACTTCAAAAAAAATCTATTTTGTACATAAATAAGTTCATACATGTATAAAATTATAAAAACATACATATATTCCAAGTTCGCGAGCCTAATCGAGCCGAATATTGTCAAGTTCAGGTTCGGCTCGTTTATTAAACGAGCCTAAAATTGAGGTTCAGGTTCAGTTCGTTTAGTGTTCGAATCTAACTCGAATGAACCTTTATTGAGTCGAGCCTCGAATAGTTCACGAATGGCTCAGTTCATTTACAGCCCTAATTATAGGCCTACTTCATGGGCGACCTTGATGCAAAGAAACTTTTATGTATGTTCCTCTCTTCTTTGGTACTTCATGAATTTTTCTTTAGTTTAACTATCGCTTGATTCTTGTATTTGTATTGGGTTGTCTCATACTCTCATGTATTTTAGTTTTGTTGACTTGATTCTACCACTTCATGTAGCATGCTTTTTAACACATTGTATGCAACATTTAGTGAGAGTGACTAACATGAAATTTGTTTTGCTGGTTAGAAAATAATTGAAGAGTTGACATCGTTTTTAAGGACTGTAACACACAAATTCGAGTCCTGCAATAAAGACAAGAAAAAGATGCACAAAATATATTTTATTGATTTGATTTGAATTGAATGCGGGTACAATCTCTATTTAATTCTTTACAATAAAGAACAATTCCTCTGATTCGATCTCCGAAGTTGATGGTGCAACCTTACGGCTATAGAAGCTTGTCGTAGGATTGAACCGGTTTGTAGTTCTTTTAGATCTTCGAGTTGAGAAGCTTGAAGAACGAAGCTTGATCGAGGGCTTGAACAGCTTTATCTCGAACAAATGATGAACTTGAGGATGATCTTCGCTAGCTGACGCGTAGACCGTTGTTGTTATGGATGAATCGGCACGTAGCTTGAGTGCTTGTTGATTCTCCACACGAACTTGAGGGATTTGAGAAGAACTTGCAGAGAAGGCTTGAGAACTGCTTGAGAGTGCTCTGGAATTTCCCTGGCTGCAGATGTTCTTTTCTTCTTAATGAGAGCCTCTATTTATAGGCTTAAGGAGAGGGACATCTAATTTGGAAAGTTTCTTTTGATTGATTATATTTCCAAAGAAGAGTAAATCAGTCTCCCGTTTAAGAAATAAATTAAGTCAAATATATATTGTCTTTGATTGGTTTTATTTCCATAAGAGTAAATTGACCTCTCATTATGGAAGTAAACCAAGTCAAATGATTGATCTTCTTTCCATAAGAGTGGATTGAACTCTCATTATGGAAATAAGTCAAGTCAAATTATATACATGTGTATATATTAATTTTCCTTGATTATTATTTCCTTTCCATTAGA
Source organism: Vaccinium darrowii (assembly GCA_020921065.1). Taxonomy (NCBI): domain Eukaryota; kingdom Viridiplantae; phylum Streptophyta; class Magnoliopsida; order Ericales; family Ericaceae; genus Vaccinium; species Vaccinium darrowii. Next base: position 21,899,936 of record CM037158.1, on the reverse strand, counting down.
GTAAATTGACATTTTCTTATGGAAATAAATAATTTCAATATACATACATACACACACACACACACATATATATATATATATTGGACCCAGGATAATTTGGTTGGGCCTGCACGTTTGGGCTAGCCCAACTTCTTGATCCATTTGGCTAATCAATTCAACCCAATGTATTTTTGGTCTTCTACAAATCTCAAAAGGACTAAGCCCATAAATTTGACGGGCCCAATATTCATTTGAAAGTGTTGACCATGGTTTGACTTTTAATTAATCAAGATAATTTGTTTCTCTCAATCGGACGGCAACTAAGCCATGACGAAATTTTAGTGTCTACAAATTGCCCCCACTTTGAGTCTCAGGCGGATGCTTGCTTGCGAGTGTTGAAAGTGAGGCTTGAAGTAACACTTTTCTTGGTAGTTGGCTTAGCGCTATATTTTTACACAAGCTTTGGAAAGCTTGCTGCTTGAAATGTTAACCACGAAATTAACACATGCCATGGTTAAAATAAGGAAATTCCCAAAGCAATCAACTGAAAAGTTGATTTCTTTTAGAATCCTCAAACCTTTCTAAGGAAGAATTAGCTCATGGAATTCAAACATAGTAAATTTCAAGCTTCTCGAGGATGGATTTTGGTCACCAAAGAACCAAAAAATGAATTTTCGGCCTTCTGTCAAGGAAACCTTCTGACTCATGATTTTCAATTTGCTATTTCCCATAGGCAAACACGATGCCCTCGTCTAAAGATTGAACTTTCGTCTGGGAACTACTAGCAGGTATATCCTCTTGATAAATCTCGATTTCGGCAAGATATTTATTTTATGATGCACTAAAAGTGGTGGTGAATGGGTGACGTCATCTTCAGGCGAATGCTTGCTTGCTAGCATTGGCGGTGAGATTTGAAGGAAGATGTAGATGCGAACTTGACTAGTACATTACACTCACTTCTTTTTTTCTTTTCTTCAAAAAGCGGACTTAGACTGCATTTTATTTGTTCTTGGCGTGGCCTATTTGCCTGGATTTGTGCAAATTGTAATGGATGGCAGAGCCTTGAAAGTGTCAATAGCTTGTACCTTGAGCTTCACGTGGACTTGACATATTGCGATGGCTGCATGCGTTGTTTTGCACCAAGTGTTAGGGACACATTTTTTTTTTTTTGCAAGGACAGATTCATTTCTCTCTCTTGACATAGCTTCCGAAGAGCATGGGTTGTCCCAAGCTTAATTAGAATGAACTTCAATTCAGACAAGAAAGTCTGCAAATCTGAAGACTACGGTGTCATTATTCCATGTCAAGAAGTTCCTCAATCAACTTGCCAAATTTATGTTTCCTTGTAAGGCTTGAAGGAAAGAGATTTTGGTCAAAAGCTGTCTTTTGTGATTCCATAGAAAAGAATTTTCTAACTCAATCAAATGTGTGGCTTTCCCTGCAACAAATCTTTGACCAGCTAGTATAGGAAAACATGTAGGGTTCACTTTGAGAAAGTCCACAAGCATATGCATGAACAAGTCTTGATTTTGGAAAGTTTAATACCTAGTTTGGTTTGAAACGCCATCCACCCAATTGGTAACAAATTTCATTCCTTACTTGCCAAAGCAAGAATATTCATCCTTCACTTTCCTTTCTTATTTTCATTTTTAGTTGCAATAATATGCTTTGGCAATGAGTTTGGAAAGAAACCATTTTCTATTCATGGCAAATTCACTGAAACGATTTCTTGAGTTTGGAAAACCCAAACTTGGAGATTTGGTTCGAAAGATTACATCATAGAATTGGTTTTGGATGCCAAACAAGTAGTGGTTAATTTCCATTCTCCCTCTCTTTTTTAAATTCTTTTTGGCCCTCCAGGACCTCCCTGTGCACAATTTGCCGCAAAATTTGCCGCGTGCATGCATCAGTCCATTTTCAGGTTGCCTATCAACGACATTTTTTTTTCTTCTTTTAATGCCGGATATTTAGTGTGAATGAGAACAAAACAAAACCTTCCATTTAGATCATTGATTTGGAGAATCTTTTCACCGTTTATTCCCAATGAAAAATTGGTCTATTCCATGACTAAGGAAAGTTCCTCTCTTTGCAAAATTCACTCGTTCACATTTTCCCTTATAAATATCTGGCAGAGTTATTCTCTTCAAGTGCATCCACGCTTAAGGCTTCTTCAAACCAATTAGGCCGCTCCACTGTTCTTCGTGTATGCTCATGAGGCTTCAAATATCAACACCACACTAATTGTCACCAAAGACGCTGTTTTAGAGTATGGGCTACCAACTAGGAAAAGGTGGAGGTTTTTTTTTTTTTTTTTCCTTTTCCGTTAAATCCGTTGAACTCCCTTCTGTCAATTAGATGTGCCCTGCAGCATGACAATTTCTATACAGGTAGATTGTTGTGTATTTGTTTCCCTTTTTTTTCTTTGTTATTACTTGCTTGCTTCTTTTTCCTCTGTTTAATAATCCAGGAGAACAAGAGAAGCAGCTGCAAACCAAGTAGAAGGCCCTTATGCTTTTGTGGATGCCATCCTATGTTGCATTGACATGCGCTCATTTTTGGAAGAGACTTCTAACAGCAGAAGAGCCTCTGCTTTTTGCACATGCTGCCCACTTCTCATCACTTGAAGAAATTTTGAAGACGATGAAGGAGCCTCTATGATTTTGTGCATGCCTTCACTCCTCCTCATTTGAAGAGATATGATGACGTAGAAGAACCCTCGTGATTTTGTGCACGCCATTGCCCCTCACCGCTTAAAGAGATTAGAAGATGATGGAAGAGCCTTTGAAGACTTGTCGAATCTTGAAGTGTTCCCTGGAGACCAAATGAAATGGTTTCCCATGTAGGTAAAAATGGTAAGTATTGTGTTTTGTTTTGTTTTGTTTTTTTTTTTTTTTTTAGCCATTGTTTTAGGAAACAACAAGATTAGCGTGAAAGAATATGACGACTGTGAAAAGAGCTTTTCGACACATCATCCCTTTATTGCCTCGATGCTGCTTCTCGCCATTGTTGAAGATTTCACAACGGCGGGAGGACTTCTGCGCTTTTGCGTAAGTCGTCCCTGTGTTGCCTCAGCCACTCCTCATCACTTGAAGAAATTTGAAGAAGATGGGAGAGCCTTTGTCATTTGTGCATACCACCAGCCATGAAGAGATTTGAAGATGGTGGTAGAGCCTCAATGATGTTGTGCATTCTGCCACTCCTCGTCATTTGAAGAAATTTGAAAAAGATGGAACAACCTCTATCGTTTGTGCATGCCGTCCCTACGTTGCTTCAACGCCGCTTAATTTTGGGAGAGAATTCAAACGGTGGGAGGGCCGCTGCCTTTTGTGCAGGTTGTCCCTACGTTGCCTCGACGCCGTTCGCCTTTAAGAGAGAATTCAAACGGTGGGAGGGCCCACTGCCTTTGTGCATGTCGTCCCTACGTTGCCTCGATGCCGCTTGCCTTTGGGAGAGACTTCAAACGGTGGGAGGCCTGCTACCTTTGTGCATGCCGTCCCTACGTAGCCTCGACGCCGCTCAACTTTAGGGGAGTCTTCAAACGGTGGGAGGGCCACTGTGCTTTGCACATGTCGTCCCTAAGTAGCCTCGACGCCGCTCATTTTTGGGGGAGTCTTCAAACGATGGGAGTGCCGCTGTGCTTGCACATGCCGTCCCTATGTGGCCTCGACGCCGCTCATCTTTGGGAGAGTCTTCAAATGGTGGGAGGGCCGCTGTGCTTTGCGCATGCCGTCCCCACGTAGCCTTGATGCCACTCAGCTTTGGGGGAGTCTTCAAACAGTGGGAGGGCCGCTGTGCTTGCACATGCCGTCCCTACGTTGCCTCGATGTCGTTCACCTTCGGGGAAGTCTTCAAACGGTGGGAGGGCTGCTGTGCTTTGTGCAAGCCATCCCTCTGTAGCGTCGACGCTGCTCACCTCTAGGAGAGTCTTCAAACGGTGAAAGGGCCACTGTGCTTTGTGCATACCGTCCTTACGTTGGTTTGTTCCGCTTCTCGCTGTTGGTGAAGACTTGACAACGGCTGGAGAGCCTCTGGACTTTGTGCTCGTTGCCCCTATGTTGCCGTTGACGCTGCTCTTTTGGGAGTGACTTCGAACGATGGGAGGACCTCTGTGCTTTTGTGCATGTCGTCCATGTCGCCATCGACGCCGCTCTTTTGGGAGAGACTTCGAACGGTTGGAAGACCTCCGCACATCATCCTTATGTTGCTATCCACACCGCTTTAAAGGCTTCGAATGGTTGGAAGACCTCCGCATGTCATCCCTATGTTGCTGTCAACGCCGCTCTCTTGGGTGAGACTTTGAACGATTGGAAGACCTCAACGCGTCCATATGTTGCCGTTGACGCAACTCTTTTGGGAGTGGCTTCGAACGATGGGAGGACCTCTGCGCTTTTGTGCACGTCATCCATATATTGCTATCGATGCTGATCTTTTGGGAGAGACTTCAAACGATGAGAAGACCTCCACATATCCGCTTTAGAGGCTTCGAACTGTTGGAAGACCTCCGCTCTTCATCCCTATGTTGCTCTCGATGCCGCTCTTTTGGGAGAGACTTCGAACGGTTGGAAGATCTCAATGCTTTTGTGCACGTCGTCCATATGTTGCCGTCGATGCTGCTCTTTTGGGAGACTTCGAACGATGGGAGGACCTCTGCGCTTTTGTGCACGCTATCCATATGTTGTCGTTGACGCAGCTCTTTTGGGAGAGACTTCGAACAGTTGGAAGACCTCAACGCTTTTGTGCACGTCATCCATATGTTGCCGTCTACGCCGCTCTTTAGGGAGAGACTTCGAACAGTTGGAGGACCTCTGTGCTTTTGTTCATGCCTTCCCTATGCGGCCTCGACGGCTTTCCCCATCACTTGAGGGGATTGGAGACTATAGAAGAGCTTCCACGATTCTGCGCATGTTGCTACTCCTCATCACTTGAAGAGATCCTCTAAGGTGGAAGAGCTTTTGCGCTTGTCGCCACTCATTCTCATTTGATGAGATTTGATGTCACAAAAGAGCCTCTGTGATTTGTTGCACACCGCCACTTCGTATTTGAAGATTTGATGACGGCCTCCTTGACTTGTGCATGCCGCCAAGAGGAACTCTTCAATGACGAAGTTCAAAGAATTTTTTTTGTCTCTTGAGTTGGTTGATTGAGCATGCGATGAATCCCAAGCTGCCTACGTACCCTTTGATGGGATCAAGTCAAAACGTAGTTCAAAAGTGATTTTTTTGTTTCTTTTGTGCCGTACACAGTTTTAGCTCATGTGGGCCAAGAGCATCATGCAGTTTCGACTCGTGTGATGAGGAGATTTTTTTTGTTTCTTTTAGTTCTTTTTTTTTTGTTTTTGTTTTAGATAGTTTAGGCTCATGTCAAGGAGTGTCTTGAACTTTGACTATCTTCAAGGAATGATAGAGACAACTTGCTCCTTCTTCACATCTTCCACTTGAGATTCATTTGATTTAGTTAAGACGATGGTACATCTTTTGACTTTGAGTGGACCGTCGTGACAAACTTCCACTGATGTTATGCGCTTCATGCGAGACGGGATCAAGCTTCGAGTCTCTTCATCTTCTTTTGTTGAGTCAACCATGGCTTCTTCCACCTTTTGTTTCTTGTGTTTTGTTTTGGATTTTGCTCGTGTATCTTTAAGACGAGAGAAGGCAGACCTTCGTGGCTTGGAGATTACTTCCTTGTTTTCTAGGTTAGCCTTCCCTAATCTCTCAAAAACTGAAGTGCGAGTAGTAGGAGCTTCAATCCGATCAAAGGCTGAAACTCGATGTGTGGAACTTTGACTTATGTCATCCTCTTCATTGGCGGAAATCATGTAAACTGTTTGAATACAGTCGTTGTTCAAGTACCCTTCGAGAATGAAGTCATGTAGGGTGATTGCTGTGGGAAAACTCTTCTCACTCAGTTTCTTCTTCTTATCATTCACTTTGTCCCTTGCAGTGAATTGAGGAGAGTTCTTCTTCACTTGCCATTTCTTGACTTGATGAGGATGATTCTTGTGCTTATTTTCTATCGACTTCTTTGGGGGGATTGGGATCCTCTCCTTGTCATTCTTTGCACCTGGCGCTCCTTTGAGGTGAGGATGAGTAGGTATATCTTGACTTGAGCATTGGATTGCTATCGGATCGAATAGACCAAATTGTATGGTTTTGAAAATTGCCCCCAGTGTTGGTGTAGTTGCAGATTCAGCAGTCTTTATTTTAAAGCTTGAAGTTGGGCCTTCGACTGTAATGACTATGTGGTTGGACTCTGCAACTTCATCAACGTCTAGTAGGATCTTTTTCTTCCTTGCTAAGTCTGCAATTAGATCTTTCAACACAAAGCACTTTTCAGTAGGATGACTGACAATCCGATGGTAATGGTAGTACCTTGGATCATGAACCTTCCTCATTTCTTCGGGACGTTTGCATTCTGGTAGTTGAATGACATTTTTTTCGAGCAGATCTTCCAACATGCTTGGCACATCAGCATCAGGAAAAGGATACCTCTTTTCTTGCAGCTCCTTCAAGGTTGGGTGTTTGTCCCTGGGGTTTTCTTCTCTCTTCTTGTCTTTTCTCGGTATCTTGACTGGGACCATGCTGACTGCCATTGACTCTTCAGTAGAGGCACCAGATAACTTATTACTTTTTGTCCCATTCTTGTACTTACTGTGCTCGACTATGGAAGGATTTCCGCCACCATGATTTGCTATGTTGATCTCCATATCATGTGCGCGCGTAGCCAATTCTTCAAAAGTACGTGGCTTTATCCCTTGAAGAATGTAAAGGAGACCCCAATGCATGCCATTCATGCACATCTCCACGGCAGAGAGTTCGGAGAGTCGATCTTTGCAGTCTAAGCTTATAGCACGCCAAAGATTGATGTAGTCGACCACTGGCTCATCTTTCCATTGTTTGGTGTTGGTTAGCTCCATCATACTCACGGTGCGGCGAGTGCTATAGAAGCGGCTGAGAAACTCGTGCTCCATCTGCTCCCAACTATCTATTGACTCTAGCTCTAGGTCCGTGTACCATTCGAAAGCATTTCCTTTGAGAGAACGAACAAATTGTTTGACGAGGAGATCCCCTTCTGTCCCAGCGTTGTTACATGTTTCAACGAAGTGGGTGATGTGTTGCTTTGGGTTTCTTTTCCCGTCAAATTGTTGAAATTTGGGGGGCTGGTAACCAACATGCATCCTGAAGTAGTCAATGCGCTTTGTGTAAGGCTTCGAGTACATAAAACAACTTTGTGCTGACCCACCATATTGTGCTCTGATTGTACTTGCTATCATTTCTTGGAGATGTTGGACAGACAACGAAGCAATAGAGGTGGGTTGGGCGTTTTCTCCAATCCCTAGTGCTGCAGAAGTTGCATGATTGAACTTAGCACCACCTCCTGGATTTGACGACGAGACAAGATTTGTGTCAACTTGCTGCTTGAGCCTTATGTCTTGATCACTCATTATGAGTTTTCCATTTTGATCGCCAATTATGACTCCTTGCGGTGTGAAGCCTGGTGGATGTGAAGCATCTTGGCTAGTATCTCCCACATTTTGGGCTTCTAGTTTGTTCATAAGCGAGGCAATCTGAAGATCCTTTTCTTCCACAGTTTTGGTGAGCTTTTCAATGGCGCGCGCCATTGTAGCCAGTTGTTCTTCCACCGTCGTTGCACCGGTGGTCATGGCTTGCATAGCCATAGAGTAAGACGATTCTGAACGACTTGGCGATTCTGAATGCTTTGGCGAGGAAGGCGAAGATCCTGAGTGAGAACCTGTGCTAGAGTCTGCATCAGAAACTGAGCGGGATGGGCGGGGTGACAAACTTCCTGAGACAGAATTTGCAGCATTGGATGGAAGCTTTTGGGAGCCCTTTTCATCCTTTTTCTTCGTCAGAAACGTGGCGACAGGTTGGTACTTGCCTTGCAGCACTGTTGGCGCAACTCCTTTACTTGCTGGAATGGCTGTTGCCTTTGCCTTGCAGCAACGGGCTAATAGAGGTACTGCTGCTGTTTGTAGCCACGGTGACGTTCTTGTTAGCCTTCTTGCTGATCGAAGCGGTCTGAATCTTCTTCGACGTCATTTGAGTAGAACTTGATATTGGAGAAAGAGATGAGAGGTAGAGAGGTCCCACCGGGCGTGCCAAATTTGTAACACACAAATTCGAGTCCTGCAATAAAGACAAGAAAAAGATGCACAAAATATATTTTATTGATTTGATTTGAATTGAATGCGGGTACAATCTCTATTTAATTCTTTACAATAAAGAATAATTCCTCTGATTCGATCTCCGAAGTTGATGGTGCAACCTAACGGCTATAGAAGCTTGTCATAGGATTGAACCGGTTTGTAGTTCTTTTAGATCTTCGAGTTGAGAAGCTTGAAGAACGAAGCTTGATCGAGGGCTTGAACAGCTTTTTCTCGAACAAACGATGAACTTGAGGATGATCTTCGCTAGCTGACGCGTAGACCGTTGTTGTTATGGATGAATCGGCACGTAGCTTGAGTGCTTGTTGATTCTCCACACGAACTTGAGGGATTTGAGAAGAACTTGCAGAGAAGGCTTGAGAACTGCTTGAGAGTGCTCTGGAATTTCCCTGGCTGCAGATGTTCTTTTCTTCTTAATGAGAGCCTCTATTTATAGGCTTAAGGAGAGGGACATCTAATTTGGAAAGTTTCTTTTGATTGATTATATTTCCAAAGAAGAGTAAATCAGTCTCCCGTTTAAGAAATAAATCAAGTCAAATATATATATATATATATATATATATATATATATATATATATATTGTCTTTAATTGGTTTTATTTCCATAAGAGTAAATTGACCTCTCATTATGGAAGTAAACCAAGTCAAATGATTGATCTTCTTTCCATAAGAGTGGATTGAACTCTCATTATGGAAATAAGTCAAGTCAAATTATATACATGTGTATATATTAATTTTCCTTGATTATTATTTCCTTTCCATTAGAGTAAATTGACATTTTCTTATGGAAATAAATAATTTCAATATACATATATATATATATATATATATATATATATATATATATATATATATATATATATATATATATATATATATATATATATATATATATATATATATATATATTGGACCCAGGATAATTTGGTTGGGCCTGCACGTTTGGGCTAGCCCAACTTCTTGACCCATTTGGCTAATCAGTTCAACCCAATGTATTTTTGGTCTTCTACAAATCTCAAAAGGACTAAGCCCATAAATTTGACGGGCCCAATATTCATTTGAAAGTGTTGACCATGGTTTGACTTTTAATTAATCAAGATAATTTGTTTATCTCAATCGGACGGCAACTAATCCATGACGAAATTTTAGTGTCTACAAGGACTGCTGAACAAAATACTTTGAGGATAATGAATGGCAATGTTGAGCAAGAAGTTGCCAAACGTCCAATAGCAAAGTTTGAATTACCCAAAGATATAGAAAATATGATAGAGAAGGCTTTCCAAATAAACCTACATGTGATAGACGCGAAAATGTTCACATTAGCGCCTTCTAATTATCTTTGTTTGGTCTGTTAACATATTATTTTTGCAATTGTAAGTTTTTAGAAGCTTTGATATAAAAAATGCGCAAAGTTAAATTCTATTTGGTGTCAAAGTAAAGCTCGTGATCGAAGTGATGGGCCTGGCTAACAATTGCATTGAACTCGATTCAACCAAGTCCGAAATTGGGGTCATCACTAAATTGGGGTTGATTAGAAACTCAATAGGGATTGGGGAACTGTAGGGGAGGTCAGCGCAAGGCCCCCTGTTGACCAGAGTCAATGTTGACCAGCCTATGAGATTATGACAAGTGTCACCCAGGTGGCGCGGCGTCCGCGCGACACGTGGCAGCCTCCGCGCAAGTTTCCTTGCAAGGGGGGGGGGGCACTAAGCGGGACCCTCTTGTAAAAGACGCCCCAGCGGCGCGCATCATGTGCCCGACTAGGGCAGAGCTCGAGCAGCCATGGGTCATCCGAACAGGAGCACAACCCATGGCTCAAGTGACTGGTGCAGCTCAAAACATGGGCGAGGACGCGAAAGGCCAGTCCTACTTAGCCCAGGTGATGATACCTGCCGCGGTCTAAAGGCAGGACCCCGGGGGCCCCCTGAGGCTTGGCTGCGGTATAGGCGCGACCGAACAGGTTACGACCTTGCCCTTACGGGAATAAGGGAGATCTAGTGGCTTGGTGGCTAGGAACAAGAGGATCGCTATGCGGGGGAATGGCTCGTCACCGCGCGGGCCAACTGCGCGGTGATGACGTCACCCGTGCGGTCAGGTTGTATGGAAAGGACACGTGTTATCATATTATTGGGCGACAGCCTGGTGCCAGATGATTGGTCCAAGGTGCCTATAAATATGGGACATCCCCTTTCATACCCAGAGGTTGGTGAGATCTTGGCAGAAATATATGCCATTCTAGAGAGAGAAAAGGGCAATCATCGAGTGAGAGGAGAATATTCTCTCTGGTCGATCCTAGCCCCATCTCTCAGGTCACCTAGGGTTTCACGGATTAGACTAAGAAGCAGTCCACTGCCTTAGTCCTTTCCGTGCACACCTGCTCTGTTCTTCACCCTTCTTTTAGACCACCTTATTCTCTTCTTTCACTGTGTCTTTACTGTTGACTATTCATACCTCTCCAGTTCATCACGTTAGCAAGAACCATCTCCTACATTCAGGCGACTCTGCTGGGGAGGTTGTTTGGTTGATGGTAAACACGAGAAGTGGTCTACAAACTTCAGGCATGGCAGCACCAACGAACCACAACGACCTGGTCCTCAACGGTCCACCACTGGTCGAAGATGCTACGTCCAGTCATGGAGGGAATGAAGGAGGAAACCAGGGAGCTCCAGCCATGGAGATAATCCACGCCATGCAGGCCGAAATCACCCAGATGCAAACCACCCAGATGCAGCTGCTTGCTGCCATAGCCGGCCTCACAGAGGTCATTACGGCTGCCCTACCTAGGGCCCAACCAGCAACGGTGACCCAGCAGATCCATGCCGGGGGGGGGGGGGGGGGAGTCCAGCCACCTGTGCTTCCACGGGCTGAACAGGCCCATGAGACTCAGGGGGTGGCACCCTTAGCTGGTGGCCCTGGTGCTCAAGTCACTATACAGCCAGTGATTCCTGTTCACCCTGCTCTACCAGAAAACCCTGGCCTGCAAACCACAGGAACTGGTTCTGTGCACCAGAGAGCAGCACTGGGAGAGAACGCCGGGCCACAGGCAGAGGTACAGGCCCTCTTGCAACGAGAAAAAACCAAAACAACTTTCCCCTCCCTCCCTAGCCCCGATATTCAGCCACCATACCCCATGGCTATCCTCCAGATGCCATATCCAGAGGGGTACACCCCACCAAAGTTCACCAAGTTCGATGGCAAAGAGGGCAACGCACAAGAGCATGTAGTGCGATTCATTGAAACCTTAGGGGCATTCTCCGGAGACACAAACCTCCGGTTAAGAGAGTTTTCCAAATCTCTGACCAATAGGGCATACACCTGGTATGTCAATCTCACTCCTTATTCAGTGTTATCATGGGAAGACATGGTTAGTCGCTTCTACGCAAAATTCTTTCAAACGCGCGAGAAGATCACCAGTCTATCCTTCGTCAAGGAGACCCAGGGCCCCAGTGAAGATATCATTGACTACATCAGGCAGTTCCAGGACCGCGCAGTCGATTGCCTCGAACTAGTAGAGGAAGAGTAATTGGTAGAAATCTGCACATCCGGGCTCCTACGCGAGTAAGCCTCATCATTTAGCCCGTTGGCCCGAGGCCCGCCCGAAGCCCGCTAGGCCCGCTGGGCTTAGCCCGAGCCCGAGCCCGCCAAGTGGGCGGGCTTACCCAGCCCGACGTTTCCATGGGCCGGGCTTGGGCCTAAGAATTTTAACTCCAACCCGCCCGCCCGCCCGCCCGTTGGCCCGCCCATGAGCCCAGCCCGTCGGCCCGAGAAAAAAGCCCGCCCATAGCCCGTACACTTCTATCCGTATAGCATGGGTTTGAGAAACAACATGCCTGAAATTTCTCCTTTGTCTCCCCTCCCCCTTTTTTTTACTCCTAAATGATTAAACAATGCTCTCTCTCGTTCACTTTAATTCCCACCAGCAAACCCATTATTCAATTAATGATTAAACAATGCTCTCTCTCGTTCACTAGTAGTACCCGTGAATCATAAATTTGTCAGGGATTTATGGCAAACACTTATTGTATTTGTGTTTTGTCCAATCAAAAGTGTGGGCTACATTGGTTTGACAAAGGGTTGTCCCTTTAAATAATGATTTTTCTGGTACAAACATGTTGGGAAGTGGGCAATATACAGCTGGTGGGAGCATGAGAGATGTAGACGCATTAAAAGCTAAGGAAAAGCAAAAACAAAAACACTGCCCAAGGTTGGGAAAACGTGCCTAGGGGGCAAAACGTGTTCCAAGGTTGACATTATTTTAATGTTCGGTCCAAATAGCGGTGTTTCGGTTCGGCTCTTTTGTCAATATCAAAAAAAGGTATTCGGCCCGCCCAAAAAGTCTAGCCCATCCGGCCCGAAGACTAGCCCGCCCGCCCGCCCGCCCGACTAAGATAAGCCCGTGGGCTGGGCCTGGGCTTCAAGTTTTGACATATAGCCCGGCCCGCCCGGCCCGATAAAAAGAAAAAGCCCGCCAAGCCCGGCCCGCAGGCGGGCTTGGGCTGAAAGTTCGCGGGCTGGGCGGGCCCGGCCCGGCCCGATGCCGACCCTTATACGCGAGTATCAGCCATTTTTGGTAAATGTCAAGATTCAGACATTCGTGGCCCTGTTGGAGGCTGCATACAAGCTACGCCACACTGTACAGCCACCTACGCGCGACGGCTGGAAGCCTAGAAAATCACACTCACTCGCCGCTGCTGCCACTTCCGCTCCTTCTTCGCGCAAGTCGCAGGGGGGAAGAGGCAGCGGCGGAAATGGCAACGGACGTGGCGGATGGAATGGAAACAGCAATGGGCACGGCGATTGGAAGAAGCAGAAAGTGTATAAAGAGAGCACGGGGGCCCCAGACTACCCCTGCAGCATAGAAGAAGTAAAAGCGTTGGTGAAAGAATGGATAGCAGATGGTGGTCTCACGCTGCCAGACATCGAGGTCGCGCCCTCGTGCGCAGACAGAGAAAGCCCTAACTATTGCGTGTTCCACAGGTACACCAAGCATCCCACCAGTGATTGCTGGACCTTAAAAAGAATCTTCAAGAGGAAGTTGGATAACAATGAGCTGAGAATCACCACCAAGGCTCAGGACGTGCGCACGCACCCTTACCCCGAGCATGGGACAGCCAATATGGCTGAATGCTTTGAATTTGTCCGCGAGATAGAGGAGGATGATTATGGTTGTGATTATGATTACGAATATGATTATGATCACGACCATGGTTATGATTACGAGGAAGCATATATGACATCTTTCTATGATGAAATTGATGAAATTGCAGGATACGATACCCCAATGGTGGCCACTCCCGATCCAGAGAGTGGGATCAAGATCTTGCAGAACAACACAAAGTTTAGACAGTTCTACGATGGAATGGGGTTCACACCCAATGCAAGGTTTTTAATGACAAAGGCTATCATGGCTATTGCACAAGAAGGCCACGAGGCGTGCGTGGCGCAAGGAGGATCCCTCCCTAGAACTATCAGAGATGAGTCAAATGCCATCTCATTCTCTGACTCGGATAGAAAGATCTTGCACCCACACAACAGACCCCTATACGTCACAGCGCGTGTCAATGGCGTGGAGCTGAAGCGGGCTTTCATGGATGGAGGAGCGTCCATCAACATCATGCCAATGTCGACCTTGCTAAAGGTAGGAATTCCGGAGGAACGAGTTGTGAAGTCCTTGATAGGAATAACCGGGTTCCAAGGAGACAAGAAAGAGTCCCTGGGGTACGTTATCGTCGATCTCGCGGTTGGACCTATTCGCACCGCCACCAAGTTTCACATCATCGACGCTCAGACGAATTACCATATAATATTGGGACGCAGTTGGATGCATCGCTTCGCGGTCATCCCTTCCAGTTATCATCAGTGCTTGAAGGCAATTTGGGCTGGAAAGAAGGTCATTGTTGCAGCGTCTGAGCGGCCGTTCGAAGTGAGTGAAGCCCACTTGTCTGACTCGGTATACTTCACTGACATGGAGGAGACGCCGAGTGCGACGGTTGCACGGCCGTGCGGCACAAGGCTGCCCAAGTGGGACGACATCAAAGACGAGGGAGAAATTTCCATGAGCCGGAGGGAACCAGTTACTGAAAGCGCCTCAGGCCCGAGAAAAATTACCAAGGTCAAGGAAGGTGGGAAAACTGTGTACTGCCTATGACGGGGCGGCGGGTCAGATGCCTCATTACGAGCGTCTGACCCGCGATGCCTAGAGGCGATGGGAGATGAGGCAGACGAAATGGTTAAGCCAGAACCAGCTCCAAAATGGTTAAGCCAGAACCAGCTCCAAAATGCATGCAAGATGGCCCAAAGCCACAGCCAGAAGTATTAGAGGAAGTTAATCTCAGGGACGGAGAGGGCACTCCGCGGCTTGTCTTCGTGAGCGCGGCGCTCGAGAGTAGCATGAAGATAAAGCTAATTCAATTGTTGCAACAATACAGCGACGTGTTCGCTTGGCACTATGAAGAAATGCCAGGGCTAGATACCGAATTGGTGGCACACCATTTGAACACCTTCCCAAACTCTAGGCCGGTCAAGCAGGGCGCGCGCAAGTACCAGCCAGAATTAGAAGAGAAGATCAAGGAAGAAGTCGAAAAGCTGAGGAAGGCTGGATTCATTCAGCCTATACAATACCCGCTCTGGCTGGCCAGCATTGTGCCTGTAAAAAAGAAGAATGGACAGATACGTGTGTGTGTCGATTTCCGTGACCTCAACAAAGCTTGCCCTAAGGACGAGTTCCCTTTGCCGCATATTGACACACTGGTTGACTCCGTGTCGGGGCACCAGCTATTTTCCTTTATGGATGGCTTCAGTGGGTACAATCAAATCAAAATGGGGGCTGAGGACGCAGAGAAGACTGCTTTCAGAACACCGCTGGGTAACTTTTACTACACTGTTATGCCCTTTGGCCTAAAAAATGCAGGCGCAACATACCAGCGCGCGATGACGGCAATCTTTCACGATATGCTGCATCACATTGTGGAAGACTATGTAGATGACCTGGTTGTGAAATCAAAAGAGAAGTTCGATCACTTGGATCACCTAGAGACGGTGTTTAAGAGGTGCAGGAGGTTCAACATGAGGATGAACCCACTTAAATGTGCATTTGGTGTCGCGTCAGGAAAATTTCTGGGGTTCTTGGTCCATAGACATGGGATAGAGGCAGATGACGCAAAAATAAAGTCCATCACCGAGATGCCCCCTCCACACTCCCAGCGAACGCTCAAGAAGTTCCTAGGCCGGGTCTCATATCTGCGCAGGTTTATTCCTGCTCTCGCGGAAATCTCAGCACCCTTCAGTAACTTGCTCAAAGGGAAGGCGAAATTTGAGTGGCGCGCGGAGCACCAGCACACATTCGAAAGAGTAAAGGCTGTTCTGACCTCACCACAGACGATGATTGCTCCCCAGAAGGGCAAGCCCCTGATCCTGTACTTGACGTCCACCCCGAGATCCATTGGGGCCTTACTTGTACAGGAAGTGGATGGCACGGAGAGGCCAGTGTACTACATTAGCAGAAAAGTGCAAGGGGTAGAAGAACGGTACACGCCTGTGGAGCGACACTGCTTAGCATTGGTCTTCACAGCGCAAAAACTACATCACTACTTCCTGTCGTTCAAGATTCACCTCGTAACGAGGAGTGATCCAGTACGCTATCTGCTGTCGAGACCAGCTCTCACAGGGAGGGTGGCCCGTTGGCTTCTAGCCCTGGTGAAATTCGAAATATCATGCGTCACTCCAAAAGCAATTAAATGTCAGGCACTGGCAGATTTACTCGCGCAATTCCCTAGCGGACAGTGCGAGCCAGTCGAGGAGGAGTTGCCAGGAGACGGTTTCGAAGCGTTGATGGCCGCGTCAGTCGCTTGGACGTTAAGCTTCGATGGGGCTGCAGGGGGTGGCGCGGGCGGTGCTGGAATAGTTCTTGCCAGCACGGACGGCCAGCGCGAGTACCTCGCGTACAAATTAGCTTTCCAATGTTCAAATAATGAAGCAGAATACGAGGCCTTGATCCTGGGGCTCCTGGCAACCATCACTAAAGATATAAAGACCCTCAAAATTGTGAGGGATTCAAAACTCGTAATTCTTCAGGCTGAGGGTGTCTACGCGCTTAAAGAGCCTACTCTCGCTCCATACAGGGCTACAGTACAAAAACTGATGCAGCGTTTTGACAAGGTGGAAATTATTCATAAGCCCAGATCGGATAACAGATTTCCCGACGCACTCGCTACGCTAGGAGCAAAAGTCGAATTCAATGAAGAGAAGATAGCCATAGAGATTGTTAAAAAGACAGATCCCTCAGTCGCTGAAGAGGTAAGCGAGGAACAAGCCACAGAGGGATGGCAAGAAAAGTTAATAAAGCAGCTGGCAACAGGACAAGGGGATGTCCCCTTGACAGAGTTGGCTCAGTTCACCATGATTGGGAAGAAATTGTACTACCGCGGTCCTCAGGGGTGGCTCGCACGGTGCATCGGTGCGCGAGAAGCCAAGAACAGGCTGTGCCAGATCCATGACACAACTTGAGGAGAAAACGATGTCTCTCTTTACCGGAGAGTTCAGAGACAAAGCTATTATTGGCCTAGCATGAAAGCTGACGCCGCGGAAATACTAAAGAATTGTGAAAGATGCACCCTAGCCACCTCAGTACAAGAATGCTACTTCTCAGTGGAGCAGGATTGGAGACGGAAGTACATTGATTACCTACAAGAGGGGGCGCTACCCGTAGAAAGGGAGTACAGGAGGCAAGTCAAGATGTCCGCCGTACGATTCTTTGTGAAAGATGGGAGCTTATACAGGAGAGCTCTTGACGGCATCCCCTTAAGGTGTTTATCCAACGAAGAGGCTGAAGAAGTGTTGCACAAGGCTCACGAGCTTGAGCATCAGGGCGGACGCAAATTATATGAGCATGTTATCCACCTAGGGTACTACTGGCCCCGGATGGAATCTGACGCCAAAGCACATGTGCGCCGTTGCCACGCATGTCAAAAATTTGGAAACCTGGTCCATGCACCCGCTGTAGAGCTCCACGCGATCCGCGCGCCATACCCCTTCCATACTTGGGCTATGGACCTCGTCGGGCCCATCTCACCGCACTCGCGCAAGCACCAATGGATTTTGGCGGCCACGGAGGTCAGCACTAAATGGGTGGAAGCAGTACCGTTGAAGAACGCGACGGGCACGGCGGTGGCCCAGTTTATTAAGGAAAACATTGTATGCAGGTTTGGTATACCAAGAGTAGTCTTGTCGGACAACGGAACCCCATTCATCAACAAGGATGTGGGTGCGTTGCTCCAATCTTATTCTATAGAACACCAGACTTCGAGTCCCTATTATCCCCAAGGAAACGGCCAGGTTGAGGCCACGAACAAGTCACTGGTGCGGATCCTAAGCAAACTACTGCATGAAAAAGGTGGAGCATGGTCAGACCATTTGATCACTGCGCTCTGGGCCTACCGCACAGCTAAAAGGAAGGCTACGCGCACCAGTCCCTTCAACTTGGTCTACGGTGCGGAGACAGTGCTCCCCGTTGAATTGAGCGTTCCCTTAGCGCGGCTGGCCCTTTCAACAGAAGCCACCGCCACAGAGCGGCGCGCAGACCTAGAAGCACTAGAGGAGAGGCAGGAACTTGCTGCGGAGCACCAAGCCAAGTATTGGGAATCGGTGTCGAAGTTTTACAACAAAAGTGTGGTTCCGCGGGAGTTCAAGGTCGGAGATCTGGTCTGGAAGTCAACCACAGATGTGATGAGGAATGTTAAACTCCCCAAATTCACCCCGAGATGGGAGGGGCTATATCAAGTTATCAATGCCGGGACGAGCGGTCACTATAGGCTTTCCAGAGTGTCTGATGGGTTTTTAACAGGGCCCATCAACATTAAGTTCATGAAAAAGTACTATCCCTTTCAGGTCGAGTAATTAAAGTTTAATTTTTACTCGTCGCGTAGAAACGGCTTTTGTTACAAAGAAGAGTTAATGAAATGCTTGGTTGATTATGTGATTCTATTTTGTGTAATACTGAGCTAGATCATAGTGAAAGTCTTGATTAAACGACTAAGATGCGAACATAAAAGAACCAAGAAAGTGTCAAATCATAAGCAAAAATCTCAATCAATTCGACTGTGATGAAGTCAGTTACAAAAAAAAGAGGGAGCAACAAGATCACGGCGGGGGCTCGGGGAACAAACCCTTAGTCACTGGATCGTTCCTCTCAAAAAAGAGGGAGCAGCTTCATACTCGGTTTTCTCGCGCAGAACGGCCTCTAGTTCGGCTTGGCGGTCTTGCAGGTCCGCCTCCCTTTGAGCGAGCAGCGTCCGCGCCATGTCCACCCTCTCCTGGGCTT
The DNA here is from genome assembly GCA_020921065.1 of Vaccinium darrowii. NCBI lineage: Eukaryota > Viridiplantae > Streptophyta > Magnoliopsida > Ericales > Ericaceae > Vaccinium > Vaccinium darrowii. The sequence goes on along the minus strand of CM037158.1, from coordinate 21,881,457 downwards.
GGTTGACCTCTCTTTTCTTCGCTTCGACCCGGAGGGGGAATTTGAAAGCACGGCGAGAGTTGTACATGCGCTCCATGTGGGCTATTAGCCAGTTGAGCTCCAAGCCTCCCATGACTTGGAGGTCTAAAAGAGTCGTCTTCGCATCCTGCAGGGACGCCTCACCAAACTTCTTTAGGGGGATGTTCTGCAAAGAGTTAATGATGGTGGCCAGATTGTCCAGACGCATCCCTCCCCCTAATGAGCTCTTTGCCCGGATATTGGCAAAGGTTTCCGGGTGCGTCTGAAGGACGGTTTCCAAGATGGGAAGAATGTTACCAGCAATGCGGTACTTTAGGAACGGCTTCATGAACGCAGGGACGGCGGCGGGCACTTCCTCGTGACACTGAGAATCGCTGTAATCAGAGGGGGACTGATGCTGCTGTTGTTGTTGTTGTTGATGCGGCGCAGTGGACCCCGCTCCCTCTGAGCCCTCCGCACCGTCGTCTACGGCAATGGCCTCTCTCTGGATAATGGCCAGCGGCCCGACTTCCTCTCCCGGAGTACTCGACTCCGCCTCGCTTCGGTCCCCTCCCTCAGACACATCACCCTCAGGGATGGCAGCCAGTTGCTCTTGTTGAGGTTCACCCTGCCGTTCAGGGATGGGCTCTTGTTGCTCTGGTGGGGGCCCCTGATGAAGGGCATCCTGCATCGCCCTTATGCTCCCCTGGGGGTCCACAGCCGTTTCCAATTCTGAAAAATCATCTTTGAATAATTCGTGAATAACAGGATCAATCGAAGTCGGTACAAACTCTCCTATGCTATGGGTAGTACGCGGCCTAGAGCTTGGCCCCGCATGAATGTCATCACCTATGTTCTGGAAAGTGCTGGAGGAATCAGGGTGATTACCTTTCTCTACGGGAGTTGCGCGCTGAGGGTGTGCCTGGGGTTGGGAGCTCTGGTCATCGTCACTGTCAGCATAGGGTTTCATAAGATCTTGATCGAAGCCCCTACTAAATCCTTCCGATGTGCTTCCCGGGCTCCTCTCTCCCTGCGGCTCCTTGCCACGGCGCCTCCCAGCGTGTGCTTCTCCCACCTCTTCTTCTCCGACACCACTTGCAGCGCGCGGGCCAAACAAGTCCGCGATGGGAGGACTCACCCGCTCCCCTGAATGTATCATCTCCAGAAATTCATGCCTCTCCTCCGCCTGCGGGTGCGAGAGGGTTTCTTCAGCTAATGTAGTAGGCTGGATAGGTGTGGAGGAAGCGTGAGCGGCCTGAGCGGGCTGGCCGGGTCCCTGTTGGCCTGCCGGAGCACTTTCGCGCCCCCTGCCGAGGGCAGTGTTGATAGGAAGATTATCGATGTTGCTATCACTGTTCCCCGCCCGCCGCTGCAATAGGGCCGAGGGCCCTGCGGCTTGACCCTGGGTCAAGGCTCTGGCGCGCGCCCTCAGGGGTGCGTGATCTGTGTCGGAGTCCTGGCTCGGACCGCTGGGCTGTGGAGAAGCTTCAGGCTCTAGTGAGGACCTGACACGCTCGCCAGTCGCCGCTTGAAAAGGGTAACGAGATCAGCAAAGTGATGAGTCAAAGACAAAGGTACAATCAAAGCAATAGATGGTAAACTTGGCAGGAATGGACCGCATACCCTGTGCAACTTGCGACGCGTGAGCGGCCGCGCAGCCTCTTCTTCACCCACTGACGCCCGGGCCCTTGCCTGGGATCTGGTAACACGCACGGCAGCTAGCGGCACCACAATTCTGGGCTCTGAGGGGGATGCAGTGACGCTCTCTTTCAAAGCCCAGCGGCTCCGCATGCCGCGCCATCCAGCGGATTGTGGTTTGGGAGAATGGAGTGTGAAATCCGGCTTAAATACAACGCGGGCAGGGGCTTTGACTGCCTTGCCTTGAACAAAGGCAAAGAGGGAGTCTAGGTTCTTGTGCCAGTGGAGGTGGAACTGGGTGCAGACGAGCGGAGGGCCAAGGGATTTTGGAAAACGCCAAAGGCCAACCCCGTCCAAGATGATGTCTGTATAGGAGACCAGAAATTGGTTGTAAGCCTCTTGGAACTCTAGCGGCTCAGGCCCCGCCGCGGGCACTACCAGGTCGTACCCCAACTTACGCGCCACCTTGTCTGGCCTGTAAACCATCGTCCCACTTCTCAACGCCAATCGCGGGCAGGTAGGTCGGGCGGCTCATGCAATACACACCGACAAGGAGATTGCGCTTGCGTAGATTGTCACGGGAAAAGTCAACCTCCCCTGGAATGTCTGAGGTGTAGTTTCAAACTCCATCCAGAGTTTGCGTGTACGAGCACGGATAGAAGTGGCTCTCGTCGTCCATATGCTCCTCCCACAGCTTCATCGTAGCCGTATTATTCCAGCGGAGAATGATGGGCCACAGGGCCCCCTCGAGAACGAACCTCAGTCGACCGTCGTCCTCTCTGATTTGACGTCCCCTGCTGTCCAGAACTGGCGTGGATACCTGCACGGCAAACTTCCTGGCCTTGGGGGCCACCACTGGGAAGTGTTCATATACCAGCGCAGTCAGAAACTGGGTATGCACCATAGAAATGATATCGTAGCGGCCCACGGAACGCTTGAAATCAATGGAGATGCGGTCCAATTGCTGGTATAAATGTCCAAGGAATAGAGGACCCAGGGGGAACCTATCTCCCTGAGCCAGCCGCACCGCGAGATAGAAAGTGAACTCGCTGGGCGCGTCGATTGGAAAATCTGGCAGCACATAAAATGAAAGGAAGAAAGCAATGAAGGTGGGCAGATACAAATCACCTTTATATTCTGGCCCCTCAATGAATTGGCGTGCCGCGCCCCCAACTGGCGCGGGTTGAAGGTCCTTGAAGAAATGCCGTATCCAGGAGCCCCAAGAGGTCTTCTTCGGATTGGTCATGGCCCTGTGGTTCCCACTCCTGTCCCATTGCGAGCCCCGATGGCTCGCAACCTTGTAAGCAAGCTTGAGTCTGCTCATTAGCTCCTGGTCAGCGTAGGCCGCCTTCGTAGGCTCAAGCTCCTGCCTGCCGCGCAGGGAAAGATGCAGAAGTGCGCTGGTGTCTTGGAGGGTGGGGCCAAACTCCCCCCACGGGAATACAAAGGTGTGAGTATCAGTGCTCCACTGTGATATCAAGAAATCAATATTCTCATTCCTCCGGTCTATAGTAAGGATCTGAGAGATCTTAACAGGCTCTAGGAGGTGAGAACGCTCCAAAACCTGCTTGTAAGAAGCATCCTCGATCACGTCGGTCACCCATTCATTCCAGCCAGCGAGTGGGGCAGAGAGAGCAGAATACTGGACAGAAGAGAAAGGAAAATCCCCTCTCTCCAGTCGGAGACGAAGAACAGAAGACGGCGGCACCATGTCGCCATCTTCAAGCGACGTCTCTGGACGAATGGACAAGACGTTGTCCAACTCGCTGCCCAAAGGGCTGTAAGATTCCACCTTCTCCCAGAATGGGTCACCCTTGCCTTGGAAGAAGGGTGCCCTACGCCATTGATCCGCAGGAGGGACTGGCCCCCCTTGAACAGTAGGCTTACCCCCAATCACTTGCTCGCCACGAGTCATTTTGATGCTTTGAATGAGTAAGAAAAGGAGTTGCAGATAAACAAGGGTTTTGAGAACTCTGGTTTCGGAAGAAGAAGAAGAATAGGTTTTAGAGAGAGAGGCTCTGAGAAATCTCGAAGGAAAGTAAAGAGATGGAATTGGGAGAAATGGGATATTTATAAGGAGGGGAGTGGGGTCACGAACGGTCGTAATCAAACCATCACGTCGGCATGAAACACCAGCAGTAATGATGACCTCGGACAACTGAAAAGGCGTCCCCAAACGGTCGCATCAGTCAGCCGAAAAGTTGTCAGATAACGGATAACTCGCTGACGTCACGCGCACGTGGGGAAGCGCGTGAATGTCACGCCACGCGCTTGCGTGTTCCACACGCGCGTGGGGGGCCATTGTAGGGGAGGTCAGCGCAAGGCCCCCTGTTGACTAGAGTCAATGTTGACCAGCCTATGAGATTATGACAAGTGTCACCCAGGTGGCGCGGCGTCCGCGCGACAGGTGGCAGCCTCCGCGCAAGTTTCCTTGCAAGGGGGGGGGGGGCACTAAGCGGGACCCTCTTGTAAAAGACACCCCAGCGGTGTGTATCATGTGCCCGACTAGGGCAGAGCTCGAGCAGCCATGGGTCATCCGAACAGGAGCACAACCCATGGCTCAAGTGACTGGCGCGGCTCAAAACATGGGCGAGGACGCGAAAGGCCAGTCCTACTTAGCCCAGGTGATGATACCTGCCGCGGTCTAAAGGCAGGACCCCGGGGGCCCCCTGAGGCTTGGCTACGGTATAGGCGCGACCGAACAGGTTACGACCTTGCCCTTACGGGAATAAGGGAGATCTAGTGGCTTGGTGGCTAGGAATAAGAGGATCGCTGTGCGGGGGAATGGCTCGTCACCGCGCGGGCCAACTGCGCGGTGATGACGTCACCCGTGCAGTCAGGTTGTATGGAAAGGACACGTGTTATCATATTATTGGGCGACAGCCTGGTGCCAGATGATTGGTCCAAGGTGCCAATAAATATGGGACATCCCCTTTCATACCCAGAGGTTGGTGAGATCTTGGCAGAAATATATGCCATTCTAGAGAGAGAAAAGGGCAATCACCGAGTGAGAGGAGAATATTCTCTCTGGTCGATCCTAGCCCCATCTCTTAGGTCACCTAGGGTTTCACGGATTAGACTGAGAAGCAGTCCACTGCCTTAGTCCTTTCCGTGCACACCTGCTCTATTCTTCACCCTTCTTCTAGACCACCTTATTCTCTTCTTTCACTGTGTCTTTACTGTTGACTATTCATACCTCTCCAGCTCATCACGTTAGCAAGAACCATCTCCTACAGTAACATTGGAATTTTAATTACCTGGAAGTGGAGTTTGTCTTGGCTTGATATTTGTAGTGGGCCAGACCATCTATTGATTGAGAGTTAAGAAAACTAGTGGGAGAAGTGGCTGCCTTGAAGAGGTAATATGGATGCTATCGAAGGAAATAAAAACCGAAGGTCGTAGGGTACAAAGGAGGTAGGTTGGGCTTTACAAAAGGGGAGGCACATACAACAGTTTATAAAGAGACCACGCAATTAGATTAGTGATGGAAAAACGGAGGTTGTGGTTTGTTTTGACAGTCAACATGTCCAGCTAAACCCTCGTGTAGCGAAAAGATGAAGCCCCACTCCAAATAACGTTATATTTTGCATAAATTAGGGATTTGTTTCGAATTAGATTATATGTTCAAAACAATTTTCAATTAATGAAATAGTTTTTATTCTTTCAATCGGTTGCGTATTTGTATCTACAATTTCAAATACACGTTCATATAGTAATTGTTTTCAATGTTGTGCTTGGAGTTCTGAGATAAATTATGCTCCTAAGACGGATCGTGCCGTTGGGCGACTTGACCGTGCCAGTGAGACTGTCCGTGCTATGGAATAGTCTATGCCTTCTAACAATCACAAATATATTCTTGCCGATTGTTGATAGGATTGCACGCCCTAGCAATAGTTATTTATCGATTTAAATTGCAACCCGGTTTATGTGAATGCATAGCTACGTGGTAGGGGTGGATTCCAAACCTTAGAATTCTTCTCTCATATTCTTCATCTAATTTAATTTCAATTTCTTTAATTAATAGTTTTTGAAAACCAAACATCAATCAATTGTTTCTTAGAATTAATTTATAAATTAATCGAAATCATCGTAGCTTATCCCAACTGTCCTTGTGGATCGACACTCAGACTTAACCGCTATTTTCTGGAATAGAAGTTAATTCTTTGTTTTATGAATCTATTTTTGGTGTGAAAAACGACCGACCAATATGATCTCAAACAGGAGTTACGCAATGCAATATTGATGAAACAAATTATTGATAAAAAAAAATATTGATGAAACAAATGTAAGTGGTTGAGTTCAAGGAAAAAAAACTTGTCACATTCACTCATCCCACATCTAATGCCAAAAAGGATGACAAAGGTGCATCACAACAACCAAGCACCTTCAAACAAAATGATATCCTACAGTAATGAAGGACATGGCACGCTAACTCATATGCAAGGACCTTCAAAAAGTATCAAAATGCTTATGGAATATCTATATGGATCAGATAGAGGTATAATTCAAACTCACGTTCCCAAATTGACCATTTATGTCAGTAATAAAATGGGATGATAAAGTATATTTACTTATTCATGCTGGTAACATTGCTTAAAATCGAAAAAGAAGAACCAAAAACAACAATGGCATATCTATGTTGAACTTTTGAGCAATTCTACACATTTTTTTCTTTGGAACAATCGCTATCCGCTTTACTTCATTCATGTATTTTGATTCATCCACTATTAACCTCGCTTCTAGGTCTCACATCAATTATCAAAACCGTCGATTTTGTTCCGATCCATTTTTTAGGAGCCCATGCAAAGATTGGGTTCAATCAAATATCGGGAAATAATTGATCTAAAAGTTCAATGGTTTTAGTTAGAATTTAAAAGAAAATATATAAAACTCTAGATAAAAAAGTTAATTATATTTGATGGAGCTTGGTTTTTGTGTGGTCTCTTAACAAGTGAATTCGGATAGAATAAATGGCTTTAATAATTTAAATGAGAAACAAAAATTGCTCTCCGATACTTCTCTATTGCCAACTAATTTGGTTTCTCTATCGGAGTGTGATGAGTGTGTCTTCTGACTAATTTGATTTTTACAATTTCTGTTTTTCATTATCGCAAATTCTTCGTCGAACTATTTTTCAATTCATGCATGTGCCAAATGGTTACAAAACAAAGCTGTAATGCAACAAACTTTTACTACCAAATAAGTAGTGAATTAAGAATCAATTCTTCCGCATTCATCAGTACTCCCATTAACGTAAAAGTAAGTTTACACAGAAGTACTATGTCCATATCTCTATAATAATTAGGCTGAGTTTTTTGTTTGATTTTAGCAACCCAATGCTAGAATCATGGTTGATTTTAGTAAGTTTAAGTTCACCAAGTGCTAAAATCATGGTTTATTTTAGGTTTTTAGCAACTGGGTTGTTAAAATCTTTTGAAAAACTCAGCCTAAGAGCATCCCCAATGACATACTCAAATAGAAAAATATTCTAATTTTGTCATTTAGAGTCTCAAAAAAGGCTCGCAATGACATTTGAATAAATACTCAAAGTTAGCAATATTTTTTTATAAATACTCAAATTTTGGCATTTGGATACTCAAACTACTAACATTTTCCCAATAATCAAACTTGGATACTCAAAACTACCAACATTTTCCCTGATTTTGATTATGGACAAAAATGAACTATTGTAGAGCTTCACATTGCTAATTTTAGAAACCCATTAAATGAATACTCAAAAGGTGATGTGACAATATTTGAGTATTCGTATTTGAGTATGCCCCACTCTTTTTGAATTTCCATAAATCTCAGCCGTTGAATTTGTTCTCATACTTCATCACCGTCGGATCATAAAATTAGAAGGGCGAAGCTTCCTCTACACCCCAACCTAAGGCCCAGATCCACGTTCTCTCTCCATCAATCTGTTCCAATGTTCCGAACTCTCTCTCTCTCTCTCTTCAAGATTTGAATTGCAGCATTAAAACGGTTCTCCCCATCTCGCCTCTCCTCTCCGCTTATGAGGGAGACGAGCACAGAGCTCACTCAGAGGTATCTTGTTTCCCCCTTTCTTTGGGTTAAGTATCTTCAAATTCACATCCGTGATTTATTTAATTCGATTATGGCTTTGGTATCTAACGGCCCTTGCAAGAACAATCTCTGCACATTCTAAAGGTAGAAAGACGTTTTGAGTGGTTTTGGTCTACACCACCACTGTGATGCGTTTGTTGTTATCTCGCATTGTGAGTTGGAATGTTTCATTTTCGTTATTCTCTTCTTTTATTTCATTTGAGGACTTAAGGGTTAAGCCCCTTTTTGAAACGAAAAATAGGACATGAGAGTAATGACTTCACTATACTGAAATTTTTCATGTTTTCCTTCATTGCTTTTGCTCTTGTGCTAGGAGGAAGAGGGTTTGAGTTCTTTGCATTAGACCACCAACAACCACCATGTAGTATTATTGTCATCAGAGCTGGGGATCGATCACGGATCCTTTTGATTGTTAATTCTTCTTTTGATCCTTTAGCATGTAAAAACTACGGTAGTTGTTTTGATTTATTTTGCTAATTCATTTTTGTTCAGTTGGTTGAGAGTTTTTCTTTTTCCTTTTCTTTTATTTTTTTTAATTTTAGATTTTGGTAGTGGATATCAACATAGTTTGCATGTTGTTTTGTGCATTTCCGAAGGTATGATAGAAAGACGTTTTGAGTGGTTTTGGTCTACACCACCACTGTGATGCGTTTGTTGTTATCTCGCATTGTGAGTTGGAATGTTTCATTTTCGTTATTCTCTTCTTTTATTTCATTTGAGGACTTAAGGGTTAAGCCCCTTTTTGAAACGAAAAATAGGACATGAGAGTAATGACTTCACTATACTGAAATTTTTCATGTTTTCCTTCATTGCTTTTGCTCTTGTGCTAGGAGGAAGAGGGTTTGAGTTCTTTGCATTAGACCACCAACAACCACCATGTAGTATTATTGTCATCAGAGCTGGGGATCGATCACGGATCCTTTTGATTGTTAATTCTTCTTTTGATTCTTTAGCATGTAAAAACTACGGTAGTTGTTTTGATTTATTTTGCTAATTCATTTTTGTTCAGTTGGTTGAGAGTTTTTCTTTTTCCTTTTCTTTTATTTTTTTTAATTTTAGATTTTGGTAGTGGATATCAACATAGTTTGCATGTTGTTTTGTGCATTTCCGAAGGTATGATAGAAAGACGTTTTGAGTGGTTTTGGTCTACACCACCACTGTGATGCGTTTGTTGTTATCTCGCATTGTGAGTTGGAATGTTTCATTTTCGTTATTCTCTTCTTTTATTTCATTTGAGGACTTAAGGGTTAAGCCCCCTTTTGAAACGAAAAATAGGACATGAGAGTAATGACTTCACTATACTGAAATTTTTCATGTTTTCCTTCATTGCTTTTGCTCTTGTGCTAGGAGGAAGAGGGTTTGAGTTCTTTGCATAAGACCACCAACAACCACCATGTAGTTTTATTGTCATCAGAGCTGGGGGTTGATCACGGATCCTTCTGATTGTTAATTCTTCTTTTGATCCTTTAACATGTAAACACTACGGTGTACTAATTTTAGTGTGTTATCAATGGGGGGTTCAAGTAGAAATCCCTTTGATGGCATCATGCCATTTCCACAAGGGGGTGTGTGTGTGTGTGTGTGTTTTTTATGTTGTTCGAGGATTTACGAATGTTGAATTTGCTAGATGACATACATTGTTTCACTTCATTGAGTTATAGGAAGCAAAGTAAACCAAACTATTAGTGAGCTATAATGTGACGATGGAATATGGTTATCTCACACAACGCAAAACTCTCTCACCGAAGTCATCCTCAGCCTCAGGGATGAGCAAGGCTATCTTCTAAAGCTCTGATGCAACAACTGATCTGTATCGCAGGAATGAATCTCGCTAAGGATGATCAGCAACATGTTTATTGAGTGGAAAATCTAAGGACTCTGTTTTGGAAAGAGATCATCACAAGGTACTTTGCCAAACCAATTTTTTTACCCTATTGATGAATTTTTGTAAGAATGCACTTGGATTGTATGCTAGAGTTATTTCTTTCAATGAGAATGTTATGAGCATGTGAGATTGTCCCTAAAGAGGATTGTTATCTATCAGATGTAGGGTTGGATTTATGGTTTTATTTTACTACTTTCTGCTTTCCTTTAAAATTGGACTCATTTTATGCATAGTAATGTGGAATTGGACTTCTGAGAAGTCTAATTATATGAGTACCATTGCTGCTTGGGTAAGGTTAATGTTATAGTGCTGGCAGTTGATATTGGATTGATCAATGCAAAAAGTAATTTTGTGAATGTAAAGGTAGGGGAGGTTGCTGCATCCATTAGCTTTGTCCCGACAACTACCCTTACACAATCCAGTCTTATCTCATTCACCCCAACTTCTTCTCCTACCTATCCTTTTTCTTTTCAAAATTTCATCCTATCCTTTTGCCTTCAATCAAGGATCGGTTGGTGGTTGCTGATCGATGAAACATGGCTCAAAGTTTAAATACAACAACTGTTTTCCACGTGTGGATTTTTTTTCCGAATCAATTTCTGACAATTTATTTCCTTACTTTGTTCATGAACTTTTGGGTTAACCGAAGGATGAGGTACGGGCTTTCCGGTTTAGATTTGTTCTTAACATTAACATCGTCTTCACTTTATTAGTGTTGGCTGATTTTTTGTTTTTGTTTTGTTGTAAACCAAAGGAGATCAATTGAGAGAGTACCCCAAAGTAAGTTTGATTTCATTAGTTCAGCTATTTCATTTTTTGATTGAAGCGCGCATGGTCGTATTTTGGTTGTATTAAGTTTATGATGATTTTTATTGCCTTTATTGGGTCTTTTTGAGCAACGAGGATTAATCTCACGTCAAGTTTGCCGTGTTATTTTTATAGGATGCATCACAGGACATTGATTCCCTTATTCTATTGGTAATGATTTGATTTTGAGCAACTTATTTTTTTTTTCCAGTGAGACTTCCACGTTTCTCATAGGAATAACATGGTATGAGCTTTTTGTTTTGTTTCTAAGAGTTTGAAATGAAAAAGGCCTTCCTGTCATTGGATTGTTCGATACTTTGTGGCAAGCTAGAGTTGCACTCTCAATAGTTTCAAATATCAGATGCGGAACACCCCTTATGTCCCATTTGGGATATTTGATTGGTTCGTGAGAGAGAAACAAAGATATTGATGGTTTCTACTTCATGGGAATTTTTAGCGGTTTAGAAGTTCTTAAATCTGGAGTAGATGATATTGGCTATTCTAATTGTTTATATTTGATGGAGTTAAATGAAATAAACAAATTTGGTTTTCAATTTTTCCACGTGTGACTATTTTGGGAACACAGTTTGACTCTTGATGGAGCTATTTTATCCTTCACTCAAGCGCTGTGTCTATGTTTGCTATCTTGGTTAGTTGTTTGGGTTGGTTATACAATATACATGAGGTTTCCTTGATAGAGTTTATGATCGCTGTTATTTTAACCCCGAGATGACATCCATTTTTGGACGTGTAGTAAGATATGGCACTATACATGTGATGAACGCTTGAAGCGTATTCATCGTTTTTCTAGAGCTACCAACTCTTTTGGAATCTCAGTTTATTTGAAAAGCATATTAAAGACTTCTACGATTTGAAGTTTATTTTTTGCATTGTACTCTAGAAGAATCTAACACGTAAATGGTTGCACAGAAAACCTTTGTTGATCCTTGATTAGAACTACATAAGGAACAATTCTTCCAAAATATATAAGGAACAGTTGGTTGAGTTATTTTTCTCTTTAAGTGAGAACCAACTAGAATCCTGATATCAAAAGCTTGGAATGCTCCTGAATGCTTATTTTGAAATGGAACTCTTGATTTGAATGCCTCTGTAAGTCATTTTTAGCATTTAGCAATCTACGTGCTCGGCAATCTCAATCTCAGATGCTCTCCTTCGCGGATACTAATTGGAGACCAGAAAATTTTGGCGTAATAGTTTGTTTGAGCGATGGAAAAGTGGGCATGCTACTTTGTGTATACTATGCTTAAAATGCAACTTGTCGTGCATTTAGGCACGGGTAATTTCTAGAACAAAACCATAGCACTAACATGAAGCCATTGAGCAACAAAAACAAAAGCCAATGCGGCAATAAACAGTAGCATCAAACAACCTCGACGCGCTGTGCCTTTAGGCACGGACATTTCCTTATCTATCTATCTATATCTATATAACAAAACATCATTTGTTTTCAATAAAATATTCTCCATCTAAGAAATCTCAACCATTCATTCCTTCACATCTAACGGTCTAAAAATATCCCTCTCTCACACACTAACTTTTCAATGGCATTTTCGAAAATACTTTGTATTTTGGAGGGCTAAGGCCTAACCCCAATTCAACTTGTCAATCCAAAACCACTTTCAAATTTTAAACCCACCTGTTTCTCTTGCCTCTCTCAGATTCTCACGAGTGCTCTCCCATCCCCATCTTTCTTACTCTCGGTCGATCTCCACACACCATCCTCTCCACTCCCACTTGATCCTCTTCCTTCCTTCCATCATCCATCCCTACTCATTGAATACCATCGTCGACAACCGCCGACTGAATACCATCGTCGACAACCGCCGACTGAATACCATCGCCGACAACCGTCGAAGTATACATATCAGCTGTATCTCATGAAGACAGGTTTCCCTCTCTTCTTGAAAATTTTCATCCTTGGATTTTCTTTTCTCATAGGTTTTTTTGTTCGGGATTTGGTGTTATAGCTCTGTTTTTGTACATGATTCGGTTTGGTGGAAACCCTACCAGGTGTTTGTTTTTATGCTTCTGTGTAAAAAATTTCAATTTGTCTCCCACAGTTCCTTCCATCACCGAGAAAACATAGACGGAGACGATACCGCGATCGGCCAGCAGCGTTGAAGTTGGACTCTACAAAATAATCGGTAGGCTACAACATTCGGTTTGTGCGTGTGTGATAATTTACTATCAAACGGCCTGATAATTAAAAGGGGGAATGATACCTCAATCGGCCTGATGATATACTGCCTTCTCACTGTAAATGCTTCTTCTTCACTTTAGCTTCATTTGATATATTGGGTTAACTGTACCGAATTGTTCTCTCGAAACCAGATGACGACGATGTCTCTCCATCTTCAACCATCACTCGAAATTGTCAGAGCCAAAACTTTCGTTGACACCAGAGCTTATCTGTTTATGAATTAACTAACCTGCACTACTCCATTAAGTCATAATCTTCTGCAATTAAAAAATCTATAGCTATATGACAAACTTTAGTCTTCAATATCATATTATCATCTATTGTCACATGGTAACAAGGGTTTCTGGTTTGCTTCTCTGTGTGCGTGTTAACATTTTTCTCTCTCTCTCTCTCTCCCCCCTACAGTTACTTTCCACCAATGAAAAAACATAGACGGAGACGATACCGTAATCGGCCAGCAGAGTTGAAGTTGAACTCTACAAAAATCGGTAAGCTTGATAATTTACCATCCTTGACCTCAATTTGTCTCAATTAAGAGGTTTACATAAAGTTTGAGAATGTTTTGGAGAATGTTTCATGTCATGTCCATGCCCTGTGTCCATATATTGTTCTTAGTTTCCTGCTATTGTAGTACTGCAGTATGGAAATTCAACTAGGTAAGCTGAAGATATCAATCACACTCATTTCTTGGTGTTTTATTAGATTTTGTGCATTCACTTCCGTATTTCGAAACCGTGTTTCTTTCAAAATTTCTTTGCGCAGTTGAGGTGTGTGTTCAATGACTCTGATATGAAACTTTGAAAGAAATACGGTTTCGAAATACGCAAGTGGAGAGTTTGTTTTCAGTGTATGAGACTTTAGTTACTTTTTTAAGCTTAACACGGTCTTGACTCTAACATAGTTTTTTGAACTTCAATTGCTGGAATAATAAAATTTAAGCTTAAGACGATCAAGTACGACAGAAGGAATCTAACTTCCACTTACATGAATGCATTGAGGTGCTTTCTCAGGTGTTCATTCTAACTGAGAATGCCTTTTGCGGTTGATATATTGCCCACGTCCTCTTTTTAGTGCTGCCTTAGTATTTGATCAATAGTCTTTCCATGTTCATTGAGCTTGACATCATGTTTTGATGTTTATTTCCTCTCTCAACTTCAAAACTAACCAGTTTTCATATTGTTATGCAGGCTGACCAACGAATTGTGACTAGAGGCTGCAGTGGAAGCAATGGCTGAGTTTCTAAACAAGGCTGTGAAACTTGTCCTTGTGGCAGGTCCGAAGCTAAGGGTAGGTAAGGCGCAAAAGGTCTTTGTGGAGCTTGCTGATGCATTTGGATATCCTATAGCAATAATGCCTTCTGGCAAGCGACTGGTTCCAGAGCACCATCCACACTTCTTTGGGACATACTGGGGTGTTATGTGCACCAGCTACTGCGGCGAGATTGTTGAATCCGCCGATGCATATGTATTTGTGGGTCCCATCTTCAATGATTACAGCTCGGTTGGATATTCTTCACTGATCAAGAAAGAGACATCTGTGATAGTGCAGCCCAAACACGTGACTATTGGTAACGGGCCTTTGTTGGATTGGATTTTCATGGTAGACTTCTTGACTGCTTTGGCCAAGGAGCTGAAGAAGAGCATCACCGCTAATGAAAATTACCGTAGAATATTTGTCCATCCTGGCATTGCTCTTGAACGAGAGAATAATGAACCTCTTAGAGACAACATGCTTTTCAAGGATGTTCAGCTAAGCAAAGAAATGTGACATTGTTGCTTATTTCCTTTTCACCGTTTTTTGTTCTTTCCGAGAATGAAAGAAAATTATGGCTTTCCCCAACCGTTTTTGGTACAAGAGAAAACAACTAAACCCTAGGAAATGCCACACTGGCTAAATCCGTTATAGATAGATTGCCAGATTCTTTTTGTGCAATGAAAAGAGTGACTTGCCGACTATATCTTGTGCGTTCTAGCAAGCATCTCTAGCAACCACATTTCTTTCTCAGATATGTAGAGGGTTCTATTAAGGTGGAAGAAAAGGCAGGGAGACACAATTCAAATTATGGAATATTGTACCTATCATTTTATTTTCCGTTTGCAAAATCCCTGCACAAAACCTTGATGCAAATACAGCCCTGTGACATGTTATGCAGGGCATTATCAGACACAAGCATTGTTTAACATGAGATGATTGACCACCATCTATGAAGCACCGACATGGTTCCTGGCTGCTGTATCGCCGTATTGGACACGGGGACACGCCGGGGAAACGTACGGGACACGCCTTGAGCCGTGTCTCTCTTTTTTCTTTGAATTTTTCAAGGGGGACACTGATTGGGACACGGCTGCTGCTGCTGAGAGAGAGAGAGAGAGAGAGAGAGAGAGAGAGAGAGAGAGGGTACTCACCGTCGTTCCAGATCTGTTCAGAACAGGAGAAGAGGAAGGAGGAGGTCGACTGCCTTTTGTTTGGTTACAGGAGTTACAGCTGTCCCCAGTAGTCGACTGCCCTTTGTGAGAACCCAAACTGGATGTTTGGTTACAGGAGTTACAGCTGTCCCCAGTCGACTGCCTTTTGTGAGTTACATGTGTTTAATTACATTACAAACCCAACTATTTGAGTTATAACATTTTTAGCCCCCAAATTAAAAAATCTTACAAATATACTCTTATTTTTACATTTTGCAACAAAAAATATAAAAAATTAATATATTATATTATATATATATTTTTCCACGTGGCGTGTCCCCCGCCGTGACCGTATCCCCATTTTTTTAGAATTCCCGTGTCCGTGTCCGTACCCGTGTCCGTGTTCGTGTATCATCGACCACCATGGACATTACCAGAAGGTCTGCCTGCAGAACTTTGGTAGAGTATAGCAAAACGTGTAGGCCTTCTAGAAGATGAGAATTAGGTCAGATTGCTTGATCTGATTTGTCTCCAATCTATCATTGGAAAGGCTTTGGTTAGTAGTAATATCCTGGGTTAGTTTTGGTGCTTCAGACCTCTTAGGTTTGAAGTTGAGATAGATTCAGGGCCCATTTGCCAAGTAGATGCATCAAGTAATATCCCTTAATAATCTCTCTTTCCCGTATCTTTTCTTTTTTCATGTTTTGTGTAGAGGAAATGCATTCTTCATATAATTAAGACCAGTTTTTTTTTTTTTTTTCGATCGGCGATAATTGAGACAAGCTCATTAACAGAAAATGCTAGGTGGAGACACTGCTGTAATTGCAGAGACGGAGGACTCGTGGTTTAGTTGTCAGAAGCTCCATCTTCCTGCACATTGTGGGTAAGCCAGGGTTGCTCATTCAATATGACTTCTTCAGTTATTACTTTTAAATACGTATTAAACCTCATGTTATTCAACAATGATGTAGGTGTTATTAAACATTTTTATACGATACAAAAACACATAGGTTGCATTAAGATAATGGTAAGTTGGTAATGTTTTTATGCGACAAAAAAAATTCTCTGTACTACTTTTATTGTTTTCCTTTTCATTTGGCCACAATAACAACCAAGAAATGGTGTCGTTGGGGCTGCATCATTTTTGTCGACTGAATCTACAGTATTTTGGGGCTTGTGTCATGTTTCATTCAAAGGTGGCTAATAGAAAGGAACTTTTAAGATGCTTTAATATTAACTTTGGAAAAATTTAGAACTGTATAGATTTATTTAAGTTTAATGACCTGTATTGTTTCGTTCAGTTATGAATTCCAGATGCAATATGGATCCATTGGGTGGTCTGTAGGTGCTACACTCGGTTATGCTCAGCCTGCAAAATATGTGTATGATTGCTTGCATTGGTGATGGGAGTTTCCAGGTCAGTCACAGAGGTTGGAGTATCGACCTTCTGATCACTATTCAGAAAAAAATGTGGCGATTCCGTCCCATTTTGCAAAAGGGTCGTCAGTCAGTCGGTAACATTGATTATTGCTGCAGCTCACAGAAGCCATTACTTCGATACATTTGATGATGAAACTACTAATATATTCCTCCAATCCAGCGAATGTAAAACAGTAAGCGGCCAATGCTAGACTGTCCAAATATATTATCGCAGGTAATCGCCAAATTACTTGCTTATTGATAGAAAAAAAAAAGAAAAAAAGAAAAAGCAATAATTAATGTCCAAGATACCCTATTTTTGGGAACACAAGCTAAATTTTGTTTTTAGCCCCGTCTTTAACATAGCATCTCAAACTCAAATAAGAATTTTAAGTGTCCCTCATACCCTGGTGGTCAGATCACGATCTTGGTTGAGTTGGAAGAAACGCAAAAGCCAATGATGCTGATTAATGTGTTCCCTTTAGAACAGGTAACAGCCCAGGATATATCTATGATGATTGGATGTGGGCAGAGGAGCATTATATTCCTCATCGATAATGGAGGGTATACTATTGATGTGGAGATTCATGATGGTCCATACAATGTGATCATCAAGAAGTGGAACTACGCTGGTCTTGTTGATGCTACACTATGGGGATGGATGTTATTCACAATGGGGAAGGCAGATGTTGGACTACCAAGGTTAGCATAAATTTGAAGCTTACATGTCATATTTTAGAGATTAAACAAGCTTGGATGGTTAAAGAATTTCGCTTTGTAACGTCCATGTTGTTCAGACCCACATCTCTATTCCGTCTCAAGAATTGCCTAGATCTCGTAGCTGCAACTAACTCTTTCAGGCCAGTCCATGCGGGGCTTTGCTCCGGCTTTAATTGGGCTCCGGTTATTGGATGATGGGATTCGTCCCCAAGATTACGTAAGCTAGGCCAGACACCTAAAAAACAAAGAATTGCATGGCTGAGCTTGCAAGCGCTTCATTTTAAATTTTTTTGAACCACCTAATATTCTTCATGATTCATATAGCTCGATACAGTGTAACTTATCTTTCCGCTTTCTGTTTGTTATCAAATATCACCAAAATTATACACATTTCCTTAGTAATTATGTTCCTGTACAGGTATGTGCTTGGTTCTTGTTGTTCGGACTCTCAATAATGTATATCCAGAATTAGTTTTGAATTTGAAGATTGGACTACGCTAACTGGTATTTCATAGTGTAATTTTTCTATTATTGGGTCCGAAATGCGGGTATGTTTGCTACAGTTTCTGTTTTCTAATATCGTACCAAGAAAACAAATGAAACTGCTTTGATTAATGGTCTCTGACCTTGTTTTGTAGGAATGTTATCAAGAACCCATTCTTGGGAAACGTTAAAAACATGTTTCAGATGCTGGAAAACTACTTCCCCTAGATGAAGAACATGTGCAAATGCTAAATGAATCTTAAAAAAATGCTTAGAGATCCAAAAGGAAAGGAAAATTCATACTTCAGGGGTTGGATTAGGATTAAAAGTTTTTAATAATTTTGAACTCTTTAAGTTCTTAACAGCAGGGGTTTATGTTGATCTTTGATCAACCTATCCCACGTAGGTAATACGTATTAAAGGCTCGAGAAAAACAATTAACCTTCTTGAAGCTCTGGGTTGTGGTTTGGTTTACTGAACTTGAGCTTTCACAAGCTAGGAACCATTTGATATTCTAAAAGCAATTGCGACAGCAACAAGAGTGCATAAAAATTCGTTATGTTTTATTGAAGTTTTTGTTCACAAGGACAACACGAGCAAAGAGCTGCTATTGAACTCAGCTTTGATCAATTGAGATCCCCTACTAATATCATTGAATAAACAGTTGGTTGATTGCTGGGATGTTTTTCTGATTATGAGGGAGAGATGATTATTAGGATAAGATAACAATAAACTGTTTGTGTTTATATGTACATTGAAATTTGTGTCTTGTTGTTCATGTAGTTGTTTTGAGCTTGTACTTCGTATGTACTTGGGGTATAGAGTTGTGGTTATTGACAAAGAACCATGAGAAACTGTACCATTAGATTCAAAGATTATGTTTTGTTCCACTACATTGCATTAAATTGTAGATGTATATCGTAACCATTTCGTAGACTGCAAACAACACAAAAACATCGTAAGTTTTAAGCTAACGGGTGGCACCAAACGTGCGAAGCACGTCCTGGCCCACCTAGTTGTTTCATTTCTGATCTTGTCGCTACTTCTTTTTTTTATGTAAATTCTATTGCTGATTTGTTTGAACTTCCTAATTTGCCTTTGTCCTTTGTTTAGTTATGCTGATTGTTACTCCAACTAGAAAAGTGAAAGTTGGCTTCGGATAAGCCTAAGGCTTCCTTCAATATTGATGAAAGCCGAAAGGTTTCATCGGATAGATAGGTACTGCTGTATATACTTGCAGCCATTGATATTGATATTTTGTCATTTTTCTCTCTACGTTCCCCTATTTATCAGGCTGAAATTGTGAATGAATTACTCTTGCTAGGTTCAGTTTTTACTTTTTACGATAAACATAGTATAAATAGACGTTTGGCAATATATTAACCGATCATGTGTTTTTTTTCTCTTTCTACTTCTTTTCAATCTGATTTTGTCGTAGAATATGGAAAGAACTCTATACTACCATCCCCTTTCCTTTCCAACTGTTGTTATGATACCTCTTTCCAACTATATTTTTTTTTGAGCACGCTTTGTACTTTCTCCAACACAGAAATTTTGATTCATGGGTGAATGTGAAAAAAAATAACGCTTTAGTGCCTTTCATGTACTCAATTAAGTATGACCCTAATACTAAAGGGATTGAGTTAAATATTTGCACTGTGCTAAGACTGTTTGGGGTGCCATGTACATTGTTTTGGTTTCATTTTCTTTTTACCGTAATACTATTATTGTTTGAAATATCAAGGTAGCATGTCTTTGAGCATATGAATTTTGTTCCTTTTGGCTGATTAGTAGTTGTTGATTTTTGGATTTGTTTTTTACAGGTTAATTTACTATGGTTTTGTGATACTAATTTCACAATCAAAATATGCTCTTTCGAAATCCACCGGGACGACAATAAAAGGCTTAGCACTTCTCGAACCCATCTTTGTCCTTTGTTTGGCTGATTGGCAATGGTATGGTTACCTTTGTTCATTTTTGATTGGTGTTATTTTTTTCCCTTGATCATAGATAAATAAATTAATATAGTCAACTTTAGTGGTACAAGATTCAGAGAATGTGAGAGTACTGGTAATTTGTGATGTTACTTGTAAAATTGTTAATTAAGCAAGTTTCAGGTTGCTTAGCTCAACTTAAAGAAGTTTTTCTACTTAGATGGTAGTCCTAATTGTATTGCTTTATTTTATGTCAAACATAAGCATAGAGCCAGACTACTTTATAGGATGAAGACTATTTGCAATAGGGACAGATTGGATGGCAACCAATCACTTAAAAAAATGTACAAGAGTGTAGATAGTTTTAGAGCCATTGTTCAAGTATGCATGGCCCTTAATAACTCAAGATATTTTGGATGTAGAACAAGACGATTAGCTATACAATATACTTATTCATGGAGAAAATGAACACTATGTTTGTCTTATCCTTTCGATGATTGATCCTGACTAGAGCTATTGAAAGGTCATTCAATGTCTTCCCTTTGTCTTATTTTTGTCTTTCTAGTGGGTGAAAAATCGTTGGCAGAATTCGCGGGAAGTAATGACTATCGGGTGAAGGGTCATTGACCGCATGACCGAAAAGTAAAGACCGTAACTTTACATAGTAGTGTGGCTCTTAATTGTTATATGGCCTACTGGCCGCATTGACGGAAAATAGATGTTGCTGTTAACTGGTGAACTATCGTTGGCTGTATGAGTAGAAAGCAAAAACCGTAACTTGAAAAATAAGTGTGATTTCTAGTAGGTTCATAGACTACTGCACATTGAAAACGTAATTAACTTCTAGTTGGTGAAGGATCATTAACCGCATGGACAAAAAGTAAAGACCCTAACTCAACAGAGAAGTGTGGTTCCTAGTACGTATATAGACTACTGGCCACATCGAAGAAACATAAGTTGGCTTCTAGTTGGTGAAAGATCGTTGGCTGAATTGGCGAAAAGTAATGACCTTAACTTGACGACGAAATGTGGTTCCTAGTAGATATATTACAGACTACTGGCTACATAGAGAAAATAGATGTTGCTCTTCACGGGTCAACAATCGTTGGTTGCATGAGCAGAAAGTAACGACCGTAACTTGACAAATAAGTGTGGTTCCTTGTTGGTTCATAGACTACTAGCCACACATTGAAAATGTAATTTTCTTCTAGCTGGTGAAGGATCATTGACCACACAAGCAAAAAATAAAGACCCTAACTCGACAGTGAATTGTGGTTCCTAGTATGTGTATAGACTACTGGCCACATAGAGAAAATGTAACTTGGCTCCTAGTGGGTGAAAAATCGTTTGCAGAATTCGCAGGAAGTAATGACTAATGCGTGAAGCGTCATTGGCCGCATGACTAAAAAGTAAAGACTGTAACTCGACATAGTAGTGTGGCTCCTACTAGTTATATTGACTACTGACCGCATTGATGGAAAATAGATTGATTTGTTAATGGGTGAACAATCATTGGCTGTATGAGGAGAAAATGAAGACCGTCACTTGAAAAATAAGTGTGGTTCATAGTAGGTTCTTGGACTATTGGCCACACATTGAAAACTTAATTACCTTCTAGCTGGTGAAGGATCATTGACGCCATGTGCAAAAAGTAAAGACCCTAAATCAACAGAGATCAGTTCAAAAAAAAAAAAATTAACAGAGATGTGTGGTTTCTAGTACGTATATAGACTACTGGCCACATAGAAGAAACATAAGTTTGCTTCTAGTTGGTGAAAGATCGTTGGCCGGATTAGCAAATAATAATGACCTTGACAACGAAATGTGGTTCCTAGTAGATATACAGACTATTGGCTACATAGAGAAAATAGATGTCGCTCTTCACGGGTCAACAATCGTTGGCTGCGTGAGCAGAAAGTAACGACTGTAGCTTGACAAATAAGTGTGGTTCCTTGTAGGTTCATAGACTACTGGCCACACATTGAAAACGTAATTTGCTTCTAGCTGGTGAAGGATCATTAAATGCGTGAACAATAAGTATTGACCCTAACTCGACAGAGAATTGTGGTTCCTAGTACATGTATAGACTACTGGCCACATAGAGCAAACGTAACTTGGCTCCTAGTGGGTGAAAAATCGTTGGCAGAATTCGCGGGAAGTAATGACTTACGGGTGAAGGGTCATTGACCGCACGACTCAAAAGTAAAGGCCGTGACTAGATATAGTAGTGTGGCTCCTAGTAGTTATATGGACTACTGGCCGCATTAACGGAAAATAGATTGTTCTGTTAACGGGTGAACAATCGTTGGCTGTATGAGGAGAAAGCGAAGACTGTAACTTGAAAAATAAGTGTGGTTCCTAGCAGGTTCTTGGACTATTGGCTACACATTGAAAACTTAATTACCTTCTAGTTGGTGAAGGATCATTGACGGCATGTGCAAAAAGTAAAGACCCTAACTCAACAGAGATGTGTGGTTCCTAATACGTATATAGACTACTGGCCACATAGAAGAAAGATAAGTTGGTTTCTAGTTGGTGGCAGATCGTTGGCCGAATTAGCAAAAAGAACCTTGTTTGGCACGTCAGGTGAGTAATGCATTCATGATTGAGTTTAGATCTTTGGTTCGAACTATTTTCGCCTCTCTTGGATTGATTTTCTCTCTCTCGACTCTCTTAAATTTGTACGTGCAAAGACTGGTTACATTGTAGTTGAACATTCCTTTGTTCCGATAGAGTACATCATTGTTAGATAATAAAAGTTCTGTAACCGCTTCCTAATAAACCAAGCACTGCCTTATGCACTCCCTTGGGGTTCGCTAAAGGAATTCTCCTTCTCCATTCCCTTTTCTCAAGGGCTATATGTGTAGTTAAATTAAAAATTCCATTTAGGTTTTCCCATCCCCTACCAAACCATTTTAGTTGGTTATCTCTTATCTTCAATTAGTGCTATCCCTACCATTTCCTGATGTTTTGATTCCTATATCTATATTCTCTGTTCTCTAATAGATTCTATTTCATATGCTTTCGTTGCAATTGTTGTACTAATAAATTATATTTTGTATGCTTTTGCCTCGTCTTCTGCAACGTCCGTTTGTTAGGGGGGAATATTAGGAAACTGATCCTGTGTCACGTGTGACTGTATGTAGTCTTCCTCCTTGACACCACTTTTTCTTCACCATACTTTGCATTCTTATGAATCCTAACACCATCAGGAAAATTTTGGAAAACGGATGGCAACACTTGAGATGGAGGAGTTTAAGACCTCGTAAGTATTTCCGTCGAATGATTTGGGTTCTTCAGTGAAAATCTACCACCTGTAATTTCTAATTATGACTCTTGAGGTTCCATTTATGCTCTAACATCGATATTGGTATCATGACAACCTACACTTGATTGAATAATGTTCGTAACAGTGTGAGGTGCTCGATTGTATAGCCTAACAAGTTCTCAATAAACGGGCCGTTTTGGAGACCAAACAATTGCAATGATGACATGTGCTGGATAGATGATAAAGATGATATTGTTCTTCGTTAGAGATAAACCACTTGCTACTTGAGCGGAAAGTAAAGACCCGAAATCAACAAATAAGTGTGGTTCCTAGTGGATATACAGGCTACTGGCCACATACAGAAAACCAAAAGGCTTTTAGTTCGAGATAGACCTTTGGCTACTTGAGCGGTCAGTAATGACCCTTAATCGAAAAAGCAGTGTGGTTCCTAGTGGATATACAGGCTACTGACCACATAAAAAACTGAATAGGGCTCTTAGTTATAAACTACTTGCCACTTGAGCAGAAAGTAGAGACCCTAAAAAATTGACAAAGATGTGTGGTTCCTAGTGGATATATCGACTACTCACCACATACAGGAAACAAAAAGGACTCTTAGTTGGAAATAGACCACTAGCTACTTGAGCGGAAAGTAAAGACCTAAATGGATGAAGAAGTGTGGTTCCTAGTAGATGTGTAGACTACTGGCCACACATGGAAAACAAAAAATGCTCTCGGTTGGAGATACACCACTTGTTGTTCGACAAATAAGTGTGGTTCCTAGTAGATGGACGGGCTACTGACCACATAAAACAAAAAAAGACTCTTAGTTGCAAATAAACCACTGGCTTGAGTGAAATTAAAGATCCTAAATCGACGAAGAAGTGTGGTTCCTAGTAGATATGTAGACTGCTGGCCACATACGGAAAACAAAAAATGCTCTTTGTTGGAGATACACCACTTGTTACTTGCGGGAAAAGAAAAGACCCGAAATCGACAAATAAGTGTGGTTCCTAGCAGAAGTACGGGCTACTGACCACATAAAAGAAAAAAGGGCTCTTAGTTGAAAGATAAACCACTAGCCACATACCACTGACCACTTGAGTGGAAAGTAAAGACCCTAAATCAACGAAGAAGTGTGGTTCCTAGTAGATAGGTAGATTGCTGGCCACATACGGAAACAAAAAATGCTCTTTGTTAGAGATACACCACTTGTTGTTTGAGCGAAAAGAAAAGACCCGAAATCGACATATAAGTGTGGTTCCTAGTAGATGTATGGGCTACTGACCACATAAAACAAAAAAGCATTCTTAGTCGCAGATAAACCACTGGCCACTTGAGTGAAAATTAACGATCCTAAATCGACGAAGAAGTGTGGTTCCTAGCAGATATGTAGACTGCTGGCCACATACGGAAAACAAAAAATACTCTTTGTTGTAGATACACCACTTGTTATTTGAGCGAAAAGAAAAGACCCGAAGTTTTGATTAGGAAATGAAAGAAAGATGGAAAGTGAAAATGGTAGAAAATGTTAGTATAAGAACAGAAGGTAAAAATGAAGTTCATTTTCTTCAATGCATGTGGCGTAGCTTGGGATTTTTGGAGAATAGTTTTGAAAAAAATTCATTCTACAATTTGGGTACCTCGACGGGAATGCTTAGACAAATGTACGATTATTTGTGTAAGTTAATCTTGCATATTTAAATGGATTCACTTGCTTAGAAATAAGTTGGTAGAAAAGCCTGACAAATTTGAAAGTTACCTATAAAATTCTAAAACAACTTTTCTTGCTTAATTGATTTTTACAATAGTTTTTATGGCTTGACACTTTCCATCACAAACAATAATGTTTTCTCTATCCATCACATTCTTCTCTTGCTATCAAAACAACTCTTAGCTTCCCCTATGTTTACTGTTTAATTAGTATGACAATGACTTTTTTGGCCATGTCATTCTGCCTCGTCTAGTGTAATATTCGTATGAAGCCAGGGAGGAAAATGTCATATTGCCATTTGCCACCTTACGTGGCCCAAGTCAACAAAATGCCGACACTTGGGTTTTTTTTTTGGTAAGTAAAAATGAGAAAACAAAGAAAAGCTTCATGGCGTGATAAACATTACTTGGGTTTGGTGCCCTTTGTAACGTGGTGCTCCGACCACTGCAGAACCACACATTTATGTA
Organism: Vaccinium darrowii; assembly: GCA_020921065.1. NCBI lineage: Eukaryota > Viridiplantae > Streptophyta > Magnoliopsida > Ericales > Ericaceae > Vaccinium > Vaccinium darrowii. The sequence goes on along the minus strand of CM037158.1, from coordinate 21,856,412 downwards.
GGTTCCATACACTTGGTCGTGGACCACACGAGAATGTGTGGTTCACCCTTTGTAAGGGAAGCATTGACTTGTGATTAGGCAATTTGTAATGAATAGTTAGTAATTTCTTAAAACTCAAAATTGATTTTCATTTTGGGTTTATTTTTTCCCTTCTCATATATAATTTGCTTGGGAACATGGCATGTTATTTTGAGAAATTTAGAGCAACTTAAATCTGATCGACACGATTTTTGATATGACTAATGTTCTCGGCAAACTCTAACGTTTGGATTGTCAAAATGGGCCAAGAAAGGCCCACAAATAACCTCAACTGGACCGTCCAGTCCGGATGATCCTGTTCCCATTGATTTTCACCCAGAGGGTGATTTGTTGGGAACAATGTGAATGTTTTACATTGTTTTGACTCAGTTGACTGGATTGTTTCCTTTTATGTTCTGGGTGTACGTGTGTATCCATAATTTGCTGCTATGGTAGTTGCCAGTTTCAGGAGACAAGTCTTTGGGTGGTGGTGAATTTAACATTGTGCATGTTAGAGTTGTAGGGAAGCCTCTTGGAATCTGCTGTGTCATGCTCTCTCTGTTCCCAAAGCTGTGGTTGTGCTTTGTGTCTAACATGCATCATGGGTCCACGGGTATATTACCCAGAAACAAAAACAAAAAACTAAAAAACATGCACCATGGGTGGTGGTGCTTACCAACATTTTCATTGACCAACATCATCATTCTTCTGTTCTTGGTGTTTCCGAAAACTTCTTCCGAATATAATTCATTTTTCTTGAAGTCGGTAAAATGAGTTCCAGTAAAACAGTTTTTGAACAAAAATGAAAACGACAAGTGTTTTACACAGGAGTCCGGTTTCATGAACCTATTTATTAGTAGTGCCATGCGGAAAGGAGAGTTGGTCATGTGGGTTTAGTGATTTATGGGCCCCTCTAAGCATTACCAGTCACAAACCCATCTTGCATTTCTGTCCATTTCCACAAACAAGAGCATTTAGACTTGGCATTTTACGAGTGGTCCATCCAATCATTGATCTATTATAGAGTAGGACCACCAAGTACTGCCCCTCATACCTACCTTGCATGTTATGTACTTTATAACTTGCACAGTAGCCAGTTTTGCCAATTTATTAGTCTAGATATGGTACATGGACTTGCATCTGTATTAGATTTGAAGGTAAGGACAAAGATAATCACATTGTCTTAGTGGACCATCAGTGAATTTGAATCATATAGACAGTGCAAAATAAAAGGCTGCCCATTTCCACCATCCACGGTGGTCCTACTAATGTTATAATTTTCAATTTATGGTCTGACCTTGTAAGGATTGGAATTGACCAGTCATATAGTGGCTTGGTGGGATATTGGCCTTATACTAATCCATTGCTTTATTGTACTTACTATATCAACTTACATTCCTTGAGTTCTGTGATATGAGGAAATCACCAAAGCATTTGGAATTGCTGGACCATCTATTCTTTGTACCACGAGTACAGAAAGTTCATTAGAAGCATCAAACTGATTTGAAGTAAAACATGAAGTAAATTTTTATACCGTTGTGAATATGGAATGGTGGTGATTCTGTTTCTGAATAAAATGTTCATAAAGTTATATCTAATTTGATGCAGTGGTGATTCGACAATGTACGAGAGGTTTTGGCAGCAGATGGGTGACAAAACAACGGCTGTGATCCCTGGGTGGCAGTACGTAAGTTATTTTTTGGATGTCACAAACATCTGCTGGTTTTTGGAGCCAGAATTTGCAAAGGCAGTTACTAGATTGCATGAACTGGTTGGAAATGCCATCACTGAAGGCCGTCACATTGTGGTTGGCACAGGTTCAACGCAACTCTATCAGGCTGCATTATATGCTCTTAGTCCACCCGATGCATCTGAACCCATGACCATGGTATCTGCTGCCCCATTTTACTCGGTGAGTTGAAATTTTCATTGCTTGATTTATTGTTTAATTTCGTTATGACACATTGTGCTTCGTTGATTAGAGATTCTTGGAACTGTATGGCAATTGGCAACAGTGTTTCTCACCATGCTGTTTGATATCGTTTGATTATTTAATTTGGCAGGCATGCTTGTGCACAAATGTGTCCCTTCTTATGTGAGCACTGTTGTTCAAGCCAAAAGTCGGCTTAAAACCAAATGAGGTGGATTGCATTAATTGGTCAGTGTTGGGGTCCCATATAACACTGAACAACCAATGCAAGCATGACAGTTGGTTTTGAGCGAACTTTTGCCTTTAATATCGGTATGGCGGTATTGTTTTGATTTTTATACTTACAGAACAATTGTTCTACAAGATGTTGACTATATTGACTTTATCTCATAGTACCTAAAGCTGCAAAATTGGGACTTGTAGTTGTTAATTACATACCCATTCTGGCAAATCAACATCCTCTTTGGGTGTGACGGAAAAAGGCATTTAGTCCCATTTTGTTTTGTTGACGCCAAGGCTTTATCATAATGCCATGTTGATTGGTTTGACTGATGACAATGGAATACCTAATCTCATAGGGTGAGTAATCCCAACTGATTAGTAGGTAGAGTTTACCAGTACCACATTCGTCAACATCTTGGAAGTTTAATTTTTTTTATTGGTTCCCGACGAATATGTAATACCTCCGCTAGTTTTTGCATTCAATCAGCGGAATTGGGGTCTCTTCAGATTTGCAATCGAATCCTAATTCGGCCAACCTAACTGGCCTTCAGAAAACTTACATTATTCTTCAAAGAATACATGGTTTCTTGGATGCCACATTATCTTGGGGTCCTCTATTATAAGACTTAGAAGCCTCCTGCGGTTGGTTTAAATACTGACACCCATGTTAATCTCCAATCTTCGTTACAATCAAGGTGCATCACACTTGATTTTCTCACTGAATTCTTAGATCCTTGTTCACGCGAACTGATTTTCCATTATTTTTCTCCACACATATAACCTCAACCCTTCATTTTTCATACTTTTCCAAGAATCAAAAGGTTAGTTAACTGTTATTAAAAGCTCAACTAGTCTGTGGAGTTGAACCTAGATCTCGTCGAAGTAGACGACTTTAAATAAAGACATTAGTGTACTGTTTTATTCAGTTGACTCAGTTTTGTGCTTACTCATTAACTATCAAAGTGGACGACTTTAAAAAAGACATTAGTGTACTGTTTTATTCAGTTGATTCAGTTTTTGTGCTTACTCATGAACTATAAAACTGGCTTGCGGTGCTACCTAAGATTTGTCGTTTTGCTATACTGCAATAGTTTGTTCAACATTTCACCTTCAGGAGTTTAATGTGGACTTGCTGATTGCTTGCAGTCTTATCCTCTGATGACTGACTTCCTGAAGTCAGGGCTCTATAAATGGGCTGGTGATGCACACAAATTTACTCAAAATAAGCCTTACATTGAGCTCGTAACCTCACCTAACAACCCTGATGGATTCACAAGGAAGCCCGTGGTGAACCGAAAGGAGGGAATACTGGTTCATGACCTGGCGTACTATTGGCCGCAGTATACTCTGATTACTTCTCCTGCGGACCATGACCTCATGCTGTTCACTGTCTCCAAAAGCAGTGGCCATGCTGGAGCACGTATTGGTATGCTTCTCATCCTTTTTTTTTTTGGGGGGGGGGGGGGGGTGGCGCATGTGTGAGATTATGCTATGGGTAGTTGATCGTGGTTGGGATTTCACTCTTTTCTTCTTTCTTTTACTCCTGTCCCAAATTGTTTGTCAATTTCTTCTTCAAATCTCCAAAAATGGTTGTTCTTTTGAAAGTATTTCAACTTGTTCAAGCTATCCTTTCAACCTTTTCAAGTTGAATGCAAGGTGGAATTTAACTTCAGAGTATTTTAGGAAAGTTGAAATACTTTAAAGTGCAATGATTATGTTTCATTGAAAATATGAACTCCCCGAAATGGTCAAACAAATTGGAATTCCAATCCATTCCCCCTTTTCTCCATCTCCCGAGATCATATGGTGACATGGACAATGCCATATACCATGTAAAATTCAAAGGGACAGAAAAAGAGGCACGATGGACAAAAGATCTAGAAACATTGATGGATTGCATATTAGATACTACTGACTGCTTTGGACCTAAGAGCTCCTACGGTAGGGTTCGATTCACTAGCCACATTAATGATCAAGAGCAGCACTAATTGCTTCAGTTATATTTGCTTCTTAATTGATGTAAAGAAAGAGAAAAATGTATTGGATCCATTCCATCTTGTGGAACTTTCTTTTCACATCTTGCAGTTGGGCTCTCGTTAAAGACAAAGAAGTTGCAAGAAAAATGACCGAGTTCATAGAGATCAATACGATAGGAGTGTCCAAAGATTCACAGCTCCGGGCAGCAAAAATCTTGCAAGTTGTAGCTGATGGTTGTGACCTTGTTGCTAGCGGCGCTAAAGAGGTCCAAACCTTCTTTGACAATAGCTATATCCTCATGGAAAAGAGGTGGAAGCAACTGAGAGCAGCGGTGGAAAAGAGTCAACTGTTCAGTGTGCCTAACCTTTCCACTGTACGTTGCAACTTCAGTGGTCGCCATTTCGAAACACAACCAGGTAATTCCAATAACTGAGAAGTAACCCTTGTTACTTTTGGCATCTCCAATCCACACGCTTCTGTTTTATTAGATTTGAATCAAGTTTGGTCAAGAGCTTGATCTGATATAGAGCATTCCAATTCTTATACAGTTTTTCTCATCACTAAATCTTCTTTAAGAAGTTTCTGGATTTTTGCAACATCTATTTCCGCCATTTTCTATCGAATCAAATAATCTCCAATATCCTTAGACCTAAATTTCAATCACAACCAAATGCGGTTTGTTCAGAATTGGGATGAAGAATGAAAGGTTAGGAGCGCCATTTTTTCCCCTTTATAAAAATTTGTATTTGTGAAGAGATAGGCGATGCTCATGCATTTTGCCAGGATATCATTTTACATTAAACTCACGGCACTTTTTTTCCCCGTTCCGTAGCTTTTGCATGGTTGAAATGTGAAGGGGAAATAGAGGACTGTGGAATCTTTCTTCGTAGCCACCATATACTGACGAGAGGAGGGGAGCACTTTAGGGTCAGCCAAAAGTACGTCGGAATTAGCATGTTGGCACGTGACAAAATGTTCGACCTCTTCACTAAGAGGGTTTTAGAAATCCAGAAGTGAAGAGGTTATCAGAAATCCAATCTTGATCGTCCCTCAAGTAAGCAATTCCTGCCAGGGTACATTTCTTTTTGTAAAGTAGATGTACGGGCTACTGACCACATAAAACAAAAAAAGGCTTTTACTTGAAAATAGTACACTTACCACTTAAGCGGAAAGTAAAGACTTAAATAGATGAAGAAGTGTGGTTCTTAGTAGATGTGTAGACTACTGGCTACATATTGTAAACAAAAAATGCTCTTGGTTGGAGATACACCACTTGTTTGACCGAAAAGAAAAGACCCGAAATCGACAAATAAGTGTGGTTCTTAGTAGATGTACGGGCTACTGACCACGTAAACAAAAAAAGGCTCTTAGTTGCACATAAACCACCGGCCGCTTGAGTGGAAAGTAAAGACCCTAAATCGACAAAGAAGTGTGGTTCCTAGCAGATATGTAGTTTGCTGGCCACATATGAAAAACAAAAAATGCTCTTTGTTGGAGATACACCACTTGTTATTTGAACGAAAAGAAAAGACCCGAAATTAACAAATAAGTGTGGTTCCTAGTAGATGTATGGGCTACTGTCCACATAGAACAAAAAAGGACATTTAGTCGCAGATAAACCACTGGCCACTTGAGTGGAAATTAAAGATCCTAAATTGACGAAGAAGTGTGGTTCCTAGCAGATATGTAGACTGCAGGCAACATACGAAAAACAAAAAATGCGCTTTGTTGGAGATACACCACTTGTTATTTGAGCGAAAAGAAATGACCCGAAATCAACAAGTAAGTGTGGTTCATAGTAGATATATCGGCTACTAACCACATACAGGAAACAAAAAGCAATCTAAGTTGGAGATAGACTGCTAGCCACTTGAGCGGAAAGTAAAGGCCTAAATGGATGATGAAGTGTGGTTCTTAGTAGATGTGTAGACTACTAGCCACACATCGAAAACAAAAAAAGGCTCTAATTGGAGATACATTGCTTGTTACTTGAGGGAAAAGAAATGACCCGAAATCAATAAATAAGTGTGGTTCCTAGTAGATGTATCGGCTACTGACCACATAAAACAAAAAAGGCTCTTAGCTGCAGATAAATCATTGGCTGTTTGAGTGGAAATTAAAGATGCTAAAGCGAGGAAGAAGTGTGGTTCCTATCGGATACGGAGACTGCTGGCCACATACAGAAAACAAAAAATGCTCTTTCTTGGAGATACACCACTTGTTATTTGAGCGAAAAGAAAAGACACAAAATCGACAAATAGGTGTGGTTCGTAGTAGATGTACGGGCTATTGACCACATAAAACGAAAAAAAAAGGGCTCTTACATGGAGATAGACCACTTGCCACTTGAGCGGAAAGACCTAAATGGATGAAGAAGTGTGGTTCTTAGTAGATGTGTAGACTACTAGCCACACATTGTAAACAAAAACTTCTCTTGGTTGGAGATACACCACTTGTTTGAGCAAAAAAAAAAAAAGACCCGAAATTGACAAATAAGTGTGGTTCCTAGTAGATGTACAGGCTACTGACCACATAAAACAAAAAAAAGGCTCTTAATTGAAGATAGACGAGTTGCCACTTGAGCGGAAAGCAAAGACCTAAATGGATGAAGAAATGTGGTTTCTAGTAGATGTGTGAACTACTGACCACACATTGTAAACAAAAAATGCTCTTGGTTGGAGATACGCCATTTGTTTGAGGAAAAACAAAAGACTCGAAATTGACGAATAAGTGTGGTTCCTAGTAGATGTATGGGTTATTGACCACATAAAACAAAAAAGGGCTCTTAGTTGCACATAAACCACTGGCCACTTGAGTGGAAAGTAAAGATTCTAAATCGACGAAGAAGTGTGGTTCCTAGCAGATATATAGACTGCTGGCCTCATACGGAAAACAAAAATGCTCTTTGTTAGAGATACACGACGTGTTATTTGGGGGAAAAAAAAGACCCGAAATCGACAAATATGTGTGGTTCCTAGTAGATGAATGGGCTATTGTGCACATAAAACAAAAATGGGCTCTTAGTGGCAGATAGATCACTTGCCACTTGAGCGGAAAGTAAAGAGCTAAATGGATCAAGAAGTGTGGTTCCTAGTAGATGTGTAGATTATTGGCCACATGTTGTAAACAAAAAAAGCTCTTGGTTAGAGATACACCACTTGTTGTTTGAGCGAAAAGAAAAGACCCGAAATCTACAAATAAGTGTGGTTAATAGTAGATGTACGGGGTACTGACCACATAAAACAAAAAAAAGGTTCTTAGTTGCACATAAACCACCGGCCGCTTGAGTGGAAAGTAAATGCCCTAAATCGACAAAGAAGTGTGGTTCGTAGCAGATATGTAGACTGCTGGCCACATACGGAGAACAAAAAATGCTCTATGTTGGAGATACACCACTTGTTATTTCAACGAAAAGAAAAAATCCGAAATCGACAAATAAGTGTGGTTCCTAGTAGATGTATAGACTACTGACCACATAGAACAAAAAAGGACACTTAGTCGCAGATAAACCACTGGCCACTTGTGTGCAAATTAAAGATCCTAAAAACAACGAAGAAGTGTGGTTCCTAGCAGATGTAGACTGCAGGCCACATACGAAAAACAAAAAATGCGCTTTGATGGAGATACACCACTTGTTATTTGAGCGAAAAGGAATGATCGGAAATCGACAAGTAAGTGTGGTTCCTAGTAGATATATCGGCTACTGACCACATACAGGAAACAAAAAGCAATCTAAGTTGGAGATAGACCGCTAGCAACTTGAGCGGAAAGTAAAAGCCTAAATGGATAAAAAAATGTGGTTCCTAATAGATGTGTAGACTGCTAGCCACACATCGAAAACAAAAAAATGCTCTAATTGGAGATGCACCGCTTGTTATTTGAGCGAAAATAAAAGACCCGAAATCTGAAAGTAAGTGTGGTTTCTTAGTAGATATGTCGACTACTAACCACATACAGGAAACAAAAATTACTCTAAGTTGGAGATAGACCACTAGCCACTTGAGCAGAAAGTATAGGCCTAAATGGATGAAGAAGTGTGGTTCCTAGAACATTTTTAGATTACTGGCCACACTTAGAAAACAGAAAAAAACTCTAAGTTGGAGTTACACCATTTGTCACTTCAGGGAAAAGAAAAAACCCGAAATCGACAAATAAGTGTGGTTCCTAGTAGATGTACGGCTACTGACCACATAAAACAAAAAAGGCTCTTAGTTGCAGATAAACCATTGGTTGTTTGAGGAGAAATTAAAGACGCTAAAGCGACAAAGAATTGTGGTTCCTATCAGATATGGAGACTGCTGGCCACATACGGAAAACAAAAAATGGTTTCTCTTTGAGATACAGCACTTGTTATTTGAGTGAAAAGAAAAGACACAAAATGGACAATTAAGTGTGGTTCGTAGTAGATGTACGAGCTATTGGGCTCTTAGATGGAGATAGACTACTTTCCACTTGAGCGGAAAGACCTAAATGGACGACGAAGGGGCTGTTTGATAAAGCTGAAAGCTGAAAACTGAAAATTAAGTACTGAAAATTGAATGCTGAATTTATTAATCTAATAAGCTGTTTGATATGTACTGAATCTTAAGCACTGAAATAAATAAGTTGTTTGATATGTATAAGGAGCTGAAGTATTAAATTCACTAATTTTCTTAATTTGCCTTTCATATATTCATAACTGAAATGCATAAATGAAAAAAAAATCGTACATTTATGAAAATGATAAAAATATGTAGAATATTGGCAAGATGGTGGTATAGCGGTGTTGGTGTTAAATTCACTAATTATCTCACTTGGTCTTTCATTTCATATATTCATATTGAATTACAAAAATGAAATTAATAAATGAAAAAAAAGTACATTTATCAAAACAAAAAAAATATGTAGAATATTGGCAAGATGGTGGTATAGCAGCGGTGGTGGTTGTGATTGTGGCGTGATGGGATGGCAGCAATAGTAGTGGTGGTGGTTGTGGCGGCGGAGTTGTGGTGGTGGTGTAGTGGTGGTTATGGTGTTATCAATGGCGGTGGTGGTAATAATGGTGGGAGTGGTGGTGGTGTAATGGTGGAGTGGGGGTGGTGGGGTGGCGGCGGCAGTGGTGGTGGGAGTGGCGAAATGGTGGTTATGGTGGTGTGAGTGGTGGTGGTGAGAGTGGCAGGGTGGTGGTCGTATAGTGGCGGCAGTGGTGGTAGGAGTGGTAGAGTGGTTGTGTAAGTGGTGGTGATGGCTTGGTGGAGGAAAAAAATAGTTAAATGAAACCACTCAGAAATTCAGTAAAAATTAAGTAGCTCGAAGCTACTTAATTTTTGTCAACATTTTACCTTGCATTTTAAGAGCCACTTAATTTTTTATGTAATGTAAAATGTGGTTATCAAACCTACTTAATTACTTATTACTTAATTCATTCAGTTTTAAGTGCTTAATCTGGGTTATCAAACAAGGTCGAAGTGTGGTTCTTAGTAGATGTTTAGACTACTAGCCACACATTGTAAACAAAAACTTCTCTTGGTTGGAGATACACTTGTTTGAGCAAAAAAAAAAAGACCCGAAAATGACATATTAGTGTGGTTCCTAGTAGATATACAGGCTACTGACCACATAAAACAAAAAAAAGGCTCGTAATTGAAGATAGACGAGTTGCCACTTGAGCGGAAAGTAAAGACCTAAATGGATGAAGAAATGTTGTTTCTAGTAGATGTGTGGACTACTGACTACACATTGTAAATAAAAAATGCTCTTGGTTGGAGATACACCACTTGTTTGAGCAAAAACAAAAGACCCGAAATTGACGAATAAGTGTGGTTCCTAATAGATGTACGGGCTTCTGACCACATAAAACAAAAAAGGGCTCTTAGTTGCACATAAATCGCTGGCCACTTGAGTGGAAAGTAAAGATTCTAAATCGACGAAAAAGTGTGGTTCCTAGCAGGTATATAGACTGTTGGCCTCATACGGAAAACAAAAATGCTCTTTGTTGGAGATACACGACGTGTTATTTGGGAAAAAAAAAGAGACCAGAAATCGACAAATATGTGTGGTTCTTAGTAGATGAAAGGGCTATTGTGCACATAAAACAAAAATGGGCTCTTAGTTGCAGATAGATCACTTGCCACTTGAGCGGAAAGTAAAGAGCGAAATGGATCAAGAAGTGTGGTTCCTAGTAGATGTGTAGATTATTGGCCACATGTTGTAAACAAAAAAAAGCTCTTGGTTGGAAATACACCACTTGTTGTTTGATGGAAAAGAAAAGACCCGAAATCGACAAATAAGTGTGGTTCCTAGTAGATGCACGGGGTACTGACCACATAAAACAAAAACAGGCTCTTAGTTGCACATAAACCACCGGCTGCTTGAGTGGAAAGTAAAGACCCTAAATCGACAAAGAAGTGTGGTTCGTAGCAGATATGTAGACTGCTGGCCACATACGGAGAACAAAAATGCTCTATGTTGGAGATACACCACTTGTTATTTCAACGAAAAGAAAAGACCCGAAATCGACAAATAAGTGTGGTTCCTAATAGATGTATGGACTACTGACCACATAGAACAGAAAAGGACACTTAGTCGCAGATTAACCACTGGCCACTTGAGTGGAAATTAAAGATCCTAAAACAACGAAGAAGTGTGGTTCCTAGCAGATGGAGACTGCAGGCCACATACGAAAAACAAAAAATGCGCTTTGATGGAGATACACCACTTGTTATTTGAGTGAAAAGAAATGACCCGAAATCGACAAGTAAGTGTGGTTCCTAGTAGATATATCGGCTACTGACCACATGCAGGAAACAAAAAGCAATCTAAGTGTGAGATAGACCGCTAGCCACTTGAGCGGAAAGTAAAGGCCTAAATGGATGAAGAAGTGTGGTTCCTAGTTGATGTGTAGACTACTAGCCGCACATCAAAAACAAAAAATGCTCTAATTGGAGATACACCGCTTCTTACTTGAGGGAAAAGGAAAGACCCGAAATTGACAAATAAGTGTGGTTCCTAGTAGATGTACGGTGTATTGACTACATAAAATAAAAAAGGCTCTTAGTTGCACATAAACCACCGGCCGCTTGAGTGGAAAGTAAAGACCCTAAATCGACAGAGAAGTGTGGTTCCTAGCAGATATGTAGACTGCTGGTCACATACAGAAAACAAAAAATGCTCTTTGTTGGAGATACACCACTTGTTATTTGAACGAAAAGAAAAGATCCGAAATTGACAAATAAGTGTGGTTCGTAGTAGATGTACGGGCTATTAACCACATAAAACAAAAAAAGGGCTCTTAGTGGCAGATAGACCACTGGCCGCTTGATTGGAAATTAAAGACCCTAAATCGACGAAGAAGTGTAGTTCCTAGCAGATATGTGGATTGCTGGCCACATACGGGAAAGAAAAATGCTCTATGTTGTAGATACACCACTTCTTATTTGAGGGAAAAGTAAAGACCAGAAATCGAAAAATAAGTGTGGTTCCTAGTGGATATATCGTCTACTGACCACATGCAGGAAACAAAAAGGACTCTAAAATGGAGATAGACCACTAGCCACTTGAGCGGAAGGTAAACGCCTAAGTGGATTGTCACGCCCTCGAAATTTAAAGAATAATTTGTTTAGAAATTCCACGTCTACGGTCAACAAGCCCACGAGCCACGTCAAATTCCACGTAAGATATAAAAAAGTCAAAATCAACATGTTACAATATTACAAGGGTACCCGTAAACCCCAATATGCAAACACATAAGTTTTAAGTGTGTTTACAACCCAATGTCAAAAGAGAAAACTTAATCAAGTTACAAAACTTAACAAAAATACAAGTTCTAAGATGACTAAGTAACCCCTCCATTTAGCTTTCAAAACCAATGCATGCATGCACTTCAAACACTCCATGTCATGCTCCTTGATGGATACTTGAAAATTGATAGGTTGAGCTACACTAGCCCAGTAGAGAAAAGTCTAACAATCCTAAATTCAATGAAGTGTATATGAGCGATAGACAAGAAAACATAGGTCAAGTACAAGAGTTAAGAGAGAGAGAGAGAGAGAGAGAGAGAGAGAGAGAGAGAGTTTAAATGGTTAAAGGATTTAAAAGTAGCACATAAGCTACTAGATTCCATCTACGATCGTCTCTCATACCCGACACACAGCCGACACGTGTCACATCCCTTTTAAACATTTCATTTTTTTTCTCCGGGCATGCCATATAGGCCCTGTGTCACTCCGGGCATACCCTTTCGGGCCCCGTGTCATCATTACCACATTCCAAACTCCATTTCATGCTCATTAATATCATTACGGTGTCCATGTGTCTCATCACCTTAATTTCATATGTTGGTTTCACGCCAACCTCGTGTTTCGTGTTACTCGAACGTGTCCATAAAGGTAATTTCAACCCGAGTGTCATGGTTGTCAAAGTGACCCTTCCGGAGCTTAATACGTGACCAACAACTTACACAAACGAGCCACAATGAACGGATCATGATTCAAGAAATTTTTCAAAAAAATAAAATAGGTGTTTTATCGATAGGAGGTCAGGTCCTATTGATAGGACGCAGATCAGATTGGCCACTACTAAAGCATTAGAAAGTCCTATTGATAGAAGGTAAAGTCCTATTGATAGGGCGTCAGAGGCTTCTATCGATAGGAGATCAAGTCCTATCGATACGGCAGCCATTAGATTGGCCAGACGAAAGGGGAAAGGCTCCTATCGACAGGTGATGAAGTCCTATGCATAGGCCAGTACGAAATCCAAAATTTTTCAAGTAAAGAGAGAATCAATGGGGCTTCTTTTGGGGCATTTTCTTGGTTCCAAAAGGACATGGTAAGATTCAAAAGAGGTTCAAACAACATAGCAACGCAACATACCACCAATCTACAAGATTTGCTAGTTTTCCCCCAAAATTCTTAGCAATGGACTAGAAATTGGTTGCAAAGTGGCTTTTATGAAAATTACAAGCATCACCATGAAATTAAGCAACACTGGGATGGGTTATCCACCAAATCAAGAAGAGAACAACATAAGAGCTAGGAGATGATGAGTTTCAACACAAATTTGACTATACACACACATACACCACATTTACACTTAGAAAAGTTAGAAATTTCCTTACCTCTTGTGATGAACTTGAAACCCAAACCCAAGCTCAAAATCCAAAAGAGAATCCTTCAAACACTGGTAGGAAAAAAGTACACCAATGAGTAGATCACGCGATTTTAGGAAGGTTTAATGAAGGGGTTTTGGTTATAGACTTGTTTTTTTATGGAGGTTGGTGAGAGGGATGGAGTGAGGCTTCAATGGAGGAGTAGAGAGAGAGAGAGAGAGAGAGAGAGAGAGAGAGAGAGAGAGAGTAAATGGTTTTGGGGAGGAAGGGAGTTGTTTTTTCCTTCAAAAAAAAAAAATACCCAGCCACAAGTTTACAAGCAAACCCACAAATTGTACTTTCACCCCTCATGTTTCTAATGCATTGCAAGGACACCCAAGTGCATATACCAACCTCACATTGACCCCATTTTGCATTTTTAAAACACTTCCCACATTTTCCCAACATTATTTTCGAAAAATTATTTTAAAACCACAGGTCCTTACATAAATGAAGAAGTGTGGTTCCTAATAGATGTGTAGAATTCTGGGCACACTCGAAACCAAAAAAAATGCTCTAAGTTCGAGTTACATCACTTGTTACTTGAGGGAAAAGAAAAGACCCAAAATCGACAAATAAGTGTGGTTCCTAGTAGAAGTAGAGGCTACTGACCACGTAAAACAAAAAAAAAGGGGGCTCTTTATTGGAGTTACACCACTAGCCACCTAAGTGGAAAGTAAAGACCCTAAATCGGCAAAAAAATGTGGTTCCTAGTAAATATGTAAACTGCTGGCCACATACAGAAAACAAAAAATGCTCTTTGTTGGAGATACACCACTTGTTATTTAAGCGAAAAGAAAAGACCCGAAATCGACAAGTAAGTGTAGTTCCTAGTAGATGTACGTGCTACCGACCGCAAAAGACAAAAAAGGTCTCTTAGTTGCAGATAGTCCACTGGCTGCTTGAGTGAAAATTAAAGACTCTAAATCGACGAAGAAGTGTGGTTCCTAGCAGATATGTGGACTGCTGGCCACATAGGGAAAAGAAAAATGCTCTTTGTTGGAGATACACCACTCGTTATTTGAAAGAAAAGAAAATACCCGAAATCGACAAATAAGTGTGGTTCCTAGTAGATGTACAGGCTACTGACTACATAAAATAAAAAAGGACTCTTAGTTGCAAATAAACCACTGGCCACTTGAGTGGAAATTAAAGATCCTAAATCGATGAAGAATTGTGGTTCCTAGCAGATATGTGGAGTTCACATGCGGAAAAGAAAAATACTCTTCGTTGGAGATACACCACTTGTTAGTTGAACGAAAAGAAAAGACCCGAAATCGACAAATACGTGTGGTTCTTAGTAGAAGTACGGGCTACTGGCCACATAAAATAATAAAGGGCTCTTTGTTGGAAATAAACCACTAGCCACTGAAGTGGAAAGTAAAGACCCTAAATCGATGAAAAAGTGTGGTTCCTAGAAGATATGTAGACTGCTGGCCACATTCGGAAAACAAAAAATGCTCTTTGAGATACACCACTTGTTACTTGAACGCAAAGAAAAGACCCAAAATCGACAAATACGTGTGGTTCCTAGTAGATTTACGGACTACTGACCACATAAAACAGAAAAGGACTCTTAGTTGCTGATAAACCACTTGCCACTTGCCACTTGAGTGGAAATTAAAGATCCTAAATTGACGAAGAAGCTGGGGTTCCTAGCAGATATGTAGACTACCGGGTACATCCGGAAAACGAAAATGCTTTTTGTTGAAGATACACAATTTGCTAATTTAGCGAAAAGAAAAGACCCAAAATCGAAAAATAAGTGTGGTTCCTAATAGATATATCGACTACTGACCACATCGACTACTGACCACATACAGGAAACAAAAAGGACTCTATGTTGGAGATAGACCACTAGGCACTTGAGCGGAAGGTAAACGCCAAAATGGATGAAGAAGTGTGGTTCCTAGTAGATGTGTCGGCTTCTGGCCACACATCTAAAACAAAAAACGTTCTACTTTTGAGATACACCACTTATTACTTGAGGAAAAAGAAAAGACCCGATATCGACAAGCAAGTGTGGTTCCAAGTAGATGTACATGCTACTGACCACATAAAACAAAAAAGGTCTGATAGTTGCAGATAAACCGTTGGCCGCTTGAATGGAAATCAAAGACCTTAAAGCGACGACGAAGTGTGGTTCCTAGCAGATATGTGGACTACTGGCCACATACTGAAAAGAAAAATGCCCTTTGTTGGAGATACACCACTTGCTATTTGAGCGAAAAGAAAAGACCCGAAATTGACAAGTAAGTGTGGTTCCTAGTAGATATATCGACTACTGACCACATACAGGAAACAAAAAAGACTCTAGCTTTGAGATAGATCAATAGCCACTTGAGCGGAAAATAAAGGCCTAAATGGATGAAGAAGTTTGGTTCCTAGTACATGTGTAGACTACCGGCCACACAGCGAAAACAAAAAAAAACCTTTAAGTTGGAGTTACACCACTTGATACTTGAGGGAAAAGAAACGGCCTGAAGGCGACAAATAAGTGTGGTTTCTAATAGAAGTATAGGCTACTGACCTCATAAAACAAAAAAAAAGGTTTCTTAGTTGAAAGATAGACCACTAGCCACTTAAGTGGAAAGTAAAGACCCTAAATCGAGGATGAAGTGTGGTTCCTAGTAAATAGGTGGACTGCTGGCCACATAGGGAAAATAAAAAATGCTTTTTGGTTGAGATACACCAATTGTTATTTATTTGAACGAAAAGAAAAGATCCGAAAATCGACAAATAAGTGTGGTTCCTAGTGGATATATCAACTACACACCACATACATCATACAAAAAAGAGACTAAGTTGGAGATAGACCACTATCTACTTTAGCAGAAAGTAAACGCCTAGATGGATGAAAAAGTGTGGTTCCAAGTAGATGTGTCGACTACTGGCCACACTTCAAAAAAGAAAATACTCTAAGTTGGGGATACACCACTTGTTACTTGTGGGAAAAGAAAAGACCCGAAATCGATAAATAAGTGTGATTCCTAGTAGAAGTAGGGGCTACTGACCACATAAAACAAAAAAGGGCTCTTAGTTGAAAGATAAACCACTAGCCACTTAAGTGGAAAGTAAAGACCCTAAATCGACGAAGAAGTGTGATTCCTAGTAGATATGTATACTGCTGGCTACATATAGAACAAAAAATGGTCTTTGTTGGAGATACACCGCTTGTTGTTTGAGCAAAAAGAAAAGACCCGAAGTCGACAAATAAATATGGTTCCTAGTAGATGTATGGGTTACTAACCACGTAAAACAAAAAAAGGGCTCTTAGTTGTAGATAGACCACTGGCCGCTTGAGTGGAAATTAAAGACCCTAAATCGACGAAGATGTGTGTATCCTAGTAGATATGTGTACTGCTGGCCACGTACGGAAAAGAAAAATGCTCGTTGTGGGAGATACACCACTTGTTATTTGAGTGAAAAGAAAAGACCCAAAATCGAAAAATAAGAGTGGTTCGTATTGGATATATCGTCTGTTGACCTCATACAGGAAACAAAAAGGATTCTAAAAATGGAGATAGACCACTAACCACTTGAGCGCAAGGTAAACGCCTAAATGGATGAAGAAGTTACGTTCCTAATAGATGTGTAGACTTCTGGCCACACATCGAAAAAAAAAAAAAACTCTAAGTTGGAGTTACACCACTTGTTACTTGAGGGAAAAGAAAAGACCTGAAATCGACAAATAAGTGTGGTTTGTAGTAGAAGTACGGGCTACTGACCACATAAAACTAAGAAGGGCTCATAGTTGAAAGATAAACTGCTAGCCACTTAAGTGGAAAGTAAAGACCCTAAATTGACGAAGAAGTGTGGTTCCTAGCAGATATGTAGACTCCTGTGCACATACGGAAAACGAAAAATGCCCTTTGTCGAAGATGCACAACTTGTTAACTGAGCGAAAAGAAAAGACCCGAAATCGACAAATACCTATGGTTCCTAGTAGATATATCGACAACTGACCAGATAAAGAAAAAAAAAAGGACTTTAAGTTGGAGATAGACCACTAGCCACTTGAGCAGAAGTTAAACGCCTAAATGGATGAAGAAGTGTGGTTCCTAGTAGATGTGTATACTACTGGCCACACATCGAAAACAAAAAAATGCTCTAAGTTGGAGATACACCACTTGTTACTTGAGGAAAAAGTTATGATCCGAAATCGTAAAATAAATGTGGTTCCTAGTAGATGTAAGGGCTATTGACCACATAAAACAAAAAATGGCTCTTAGTTGCAGATAAACCACTGGCCGCTTGAGTGGAAATTAAAGACTCTAAATCGACGAAGAATTGTGGTTCCTAGCAGATATGTGGATTGCTGGCCACATACGGAAAAGAAAAATGCTTTTTGTTGGGGGTACACCACTTGTTATTTGAGGGAATAGAAAAGACCCAAAATTGACTGGTAAGTGTGGTTTCTAGTTGATATATCGACTACTGACCACATACAGGAAACAAAAAGGACTCTAAGTTGGAGATAGACCACTAGCCACTTGAGCGGAAAGTAAATGCCTAAATGGATGAAAAAGTGTGGTTCCTAGTAGGTGTGTAGACTACTGGCCACACATCGAAAACAAAAAAAAGCTCTAAGTTGGAGTTACACCACTTGTTACTTGAGGGAAAAAAAAGACCCGAAATCGACAAATAAGTGTGGTTTCTAATAGAAGTACGGGCTACTTACCACAAAAAACAATAAAGGGCTCTTAGTTGAAAGATAAACCACTAGTCAGTTAAGTGGAAAGTAAAGACCCTAGATCGACGAAGAAGTGTGGTTCCTAGTAGATATGTAGATTGTTGGCCGCATACGGAAAACAAAAAATGCTCTTTGTTGGAGATACACGTTTTTTATTTGAACGAAAAGAAATGATCCGAAATCGTAAAATAAATGTGGTTCCTAGTAGATGTAAGGGCTACTGACCACATAAAACAAAAAATGGCGCTTAGTTGCAGATAGACCACTAGCCGCTTGAGTGGAAATTAAAGACCCTAAATCGACGAAGAATTGTGGTTTCTAGCAGATATGTGGACTGCTGGGCACATACGGAAAAGAAAAATGCTTTTTGTTGGGGGTACATCACTTGTTATTTGGGGGAATAGAAAAGACCCGAAATTGACTAGTAAGTGTTGTTTCTAGTTGATATATCGACTATTGACCACATACAGGAAACAAAAAGGACTCTAAGTTGGAGATAGACCACTAGCCACTTGAGCGGAAAGTAAATGCCTAAATGGATGAAAAAGTGTGGTTCCTAGTAGGTGTGTAGACTACTGGCCACACATCGAAAACAAAAAAAAGTTCTAAGTTAGAGTTACATCACTTGTTACTTGAGGGAAAAGAAAAGACCCGAAATCGACAAATAAGTGTGGTTTCTAATAGACGTATGGGCTGCTGACCACAAAAAACAAAAAAGGGCTCTTAGTTGAAAGATAAACCACTAGCCACTTAAGTGGAAAGTAAAGACCCTAGATCGACGAAGAAGTGTTGTTCTTAGTAGATATGTAGTCTGCTGGCCACATATAGAAATAAAAAAATGCTCTTTGTTGGAGATACCCACTTGTTATTTGAACGAGAAGAAAAGACCTGAAATCGACAAATAAGTGTGGTTGCTAGTAGATGTACGGGCTACTGACCATATAAAACAAATCAGTTCTCCTCGTATCCTTCCTACCCGCTAAAATCGACTCCCACCAATTGTTTGCTTCCCCCGTAAGTTGACAAGCCACCAAGTTCACCCTCAACGAATCCTCATTAATAGCTAGCGCGGTGAAGAGTTTCCTAATGTCCACAAGCCAATGGTTTGCCCTAAGTGGGTCACTACTCTCTCCATCGAAAGTCCGTGGGTTCATACGGCGAAATTCCCTCATGGCTTCCCTAGCCTCCGTGCCCTTAGGTGCTTGGTTCAACAAGTTAGATGCCACAAGCGCGGCCACAAGATCAGTAGCAAATTGGTTGGGTGGGTTTTGTGCCCCCGTTTGATGTACCTCTTCCTTCCGTCTCTCATCCTCACCCCCCGGATGTTCACCATGTTGGCTAGCCTCATCATTGGCCCGCTCATTATGACCTCGACCTCGAGTCCTTCCCCGATTCGCGGTCCCACCCTGTCTAGTAACTCGTCTCGGCGGCATGATTCTATAAGAATTTAAGAAAGAAAGATCATTAATTCCAACATTTTCTGAAATGAGGTCAAAACCTCTAACTCTATCCCAACACGGGTATACAACTCAACACCATGCTCGTTGCTAGCTAGCACGACACTATATGATGCTTACATGCTCCATGAATGTCACACAAGCACACACAATGAATGAGAAAACGTGTTTTCAAGGGAAATCTTATGCTATAGGTTAAGCCCAGAGACTATAAGCCTTCTCACGGTCCCTAAGTGTTCAAAACCTATGCTCTTATACCAAGTTGTCACGCTCTCGAATTTCAAAGGATAATACATTAAGAAATTCCACGTGGACGATCATCAAGTCCACGGGCCACGTCAAAGTCCAAGTTTAGTAGTCAAAGTCAACATCAAAGGGTACAATAGTCTATGGGTACCCATTTCCCAAATTGAAATACACGAGTCTTAAAGTTATTACAAATCCAAGTCAAAAGATTTAATATGAATAAGTTACAAAATCATCTCGCCAAAATTATAAACTCGAGATGATGAGGTAACTCCCCTTTAAGCTTTCAAAAGATGTATGCATTCACTTCATGCACATCCAAGTCATGCTTCGTATTGGGTACCTGAAAATGATAGGTTGAGCTCACTAGCCCAGCAGAGAAACGTCTACCAATACTAAACACAATGAAATGTAGATGCGAGATGAGACATGAGGATGAAAGCTAAATAAGATAACCAAGAGTCTATGGGAGTCCTATGAGATATACATAAGTTTATAAATCCCTTGTTATCACCCAAGTGTGTCCAATGCGTACCTGACAAATGTTCTCTCTCGTAAGGGTCCAATTTGTTTGATGTGCCATGTCAATCATTTGTTTAAATTAGATCTTTAGAAATTCCTTGCGACACGTCCATAGGACGGCCCGAGTATCATTCCAGGCTATCTTTCGACCCCGTATAATCTTTCCCTTGGCCAAGGCGTAATTCCTCGCGACACGCCCATAGGACGGCCCGAGTATCATTCCGGGCTACCTTTCGGCCCCATATCACAAGTTTCAAGTTCTCATTTCAATTCACGTTCATTGGTTTTGCACAAGTGTCATCATGTCACTTACACCTCGGATCGTCACCCTAGTTCACGCATTTCGTCAATATCATCAATTTCACAAATATCAAGTGTATAACCATGTAGGTGTCGCATAAAATCAAACCAAGTCACCAATTATACTAGGATATATTAGAAATGAGTAATTCAATAAGTTTTGAGGTCTAAAGAATGATTATGCCAAGTACAAGCACGAACAAGCGATTGTAATCGACGAAAACAAGTTTTGGTGAGGTGAAGGGGGTTTGGATCGATCCACTATGAATGACCACTTTGTGAAAATTCTTCATCAGAGTGATCTGGATCGATCCTCTATGATGAGTGGATCAATCCACTTTGGTCCGAGACAAAACAGAACGAGGTGGATCAATCCAGAGTAAGAGTGGATCGATCCACTATGGTTCAAAACACCAACAGGAGGTGGGTATCATCTACACACCACACTTCAAAACACTTAGTAATGATAGAAATCTCCCTACCTTAAGGTTTTGGAGCTTGTGAACAAGGATGAGCAAGAATCCTAGCTTTCCAAATGAGCTCTACCGAAATTACCACCTCCCGGACAGAAACCAACGTATCCCAAGCTCTAGAACGCGTGTAGTTGACGAATTTTGGTGTGTGTCTTGTAGGGTTTTGAGTGAAATTTGGGAGAAGATGAAGAAGATGGAAGAGGGAGTAGAAAGGGAGGGGATAACATCTGATAAATGGGGGAGGGAGTGTGTTGCTCTCTCTCATCTTATACACCACACACACAGTTACATAAAAATTACACCTCAAGTCCCTCAAGTGGCTTGTGTCATGCATTAAGGTCCCAAATCACTCATATCACCAATTAACTCAACATTAAAACATTTCAAACAATTCCTCAAAAATTTTCCCCAACTTTATTTTTGATTTTTTTAAAAAAAACACGGGTCTTTACAGGTTATTTGAGTGAAAAGAAAAGACCCAAAATTGACAAGCAAGTGTTGTTCCTAGTAGATATATCGACTATTGACCACATACAGGAAACAAAAAGGACTCTAAGTTGGAGATAGACCACTAGCCACTTGAGCAGAAAGTAAAGGTCTAAATGGATGAAGTAGTGTGGTTCCTTGTACATGTGTAGACTACTGGCAACACATCGAAAACAAAAAAAAGGCTCTTGTGAACACCCCGCGGGAATGTCCACGAAATTGATTTGGTTTGGAAAGCGGTTTTG
Source organism: Vaccinium darrowii (assembly GCA_020921065.1). Lineage (NCBI taxonomy): Eukaryota > Viridiplantae > Streptophyta > Magnoliopsida > Ericales > Ericaceae > Vaccinium > Vaccinium darrowii. The sequence goes on along the minus strand of CM037158.1, from coordinate 21,834,719 downwards.
ATTGATTGATTGGAGTCGCCACCCTGGTTTGAGGACCGTACCCGAGAAACCTTTTGAAAAGTGACTCTTTTGCCCTTGGAATAGAAAATGCTTTACCGGCCTCTCAAAATAAGATTTCTCGGGTCCGGAGCTAGGTTACGAGAGGGGAAGGAATTTAAAGCACCCCTCTCGCCCGGTGTGACCACCGGTCTCTACTAAATGCTTGAGGGATTTTGAAAATGTTGTTTGAATGGACTTTGATCACATATTCATACGAGAGCACATAAATGCATCAATAAGATTAATGAAATAAACGTGGATGCTTGTGCAAATGTCGTGAATGATTATCCTACATGCTCGAGACACTTAAACTTCATTTAATCACCCTCAAACTGCCCTGTGATGCCTCAGAAACTGATCACAAACATCAAGCTTGACACACTTGGATGGCAATCTGGGCGCCTGGATTAGGCAGATCCAGGCGCCTGGATTGAATACAAGCGCCTGGAATGGGCCAATCCAGGCGCCTGGATGGCCTTCCAGACAACAACTTCAAAACTTCATTTTCAGCAGTGAACACCAAATGTAATGCTCATGACTTATTCACACATACTCTAAATGATATTTAAGGGTACAATGAGTGGAATGAACCTCAAGTTCAACTCAAATGCATGATATGAACTTAAAAGAGGCTTGATTTTAGATGCTTTATGGATGCAATGAAACATGTCAAACTGATTCTTAGCAAGCACCATGATCTTTATGCATATGATGAACTATTGAACATGTTTATGACCATAAAATAGAAAGAAAGAATGTAAAATGATCTTAATCTTTGGTATAATGAATATGCTAACAATGAGCTTGAATGCTAAAAATGATTTTCTTCCTTACATGTTTCAAACCTTTTCCAAGTACTCCACTAGCATAGAAAGACTAGTAAGAACTTGGTTGAGTCCCCCTCAGCGCCATTTGAACACAACTTGGTAGGTAAACTACCTTTTAGGCTTGATTGATGATCTTGAATGAGTTTTAGAGTGAGTTTTGTGGACTTATAGCTACTGGACTTGGGTTTTCAGAACCATTGAGAGCTGATTATGGTTGAATGGTGGGGTTTGTGTGTGGAGGGTGAAGTATGGATGGGATCAAGTGAGTATATGGAGCTAGGATGGGAAAAAATTGGGTTTTGATGGTTGAAAATGGATGGAATTGAGAAGGATCAGTTGGGGATGAGTTTCTAGAAATATTTGGGCAGAATAACAGTAAGGGAGAGAGGTGAGAGCTGATCCTCTTAAATGGAGTGGGAGGGGGGTATATATAGGGAGAAAATGGGGGTAGTTTTGGGTAAAAAAAGGAGAGGGAAAATGATGTTTGAACTCAAAATGGGGAGCCAGAGTCTGTTGGAGGGAGATTTGAGTGAAAAAAACGTGGGACGATGTAGAGAAGAAGCCCATGGTTTCATCAAAAACCAGCAACAAATTGTTCACTGGAAGTGATTCCAGGCGCCTGGAATTGGGGAATCCAGGCGCCTGGATTGAGTCCGGGCGCCTGGATTAGGGTAATCCAGGCGCCTGAACTGGGGGATTGCACAACAATCCAAACTTCGCGGGGCCATTTCGGGTGCTACAGAACTCCGTTTTGTGCATGGTTTGAAGCGTTGGAAAGCTTGTCAAGTATACTTTCTAACCCAAGTAGTTTGAACACAAAATGATTTGTACATCAAAATGTGTGACCATTTTACCCTCAAAAGATCGGAAAAACAAGTGATTTTGGTAAAATAGGCACATCTCCCTCATTTCAAAATGGATTGGGGCGTATTATATGTCACTAAAGAGGGTTTTGAATGTACTAGAAGGTGGTGTAGGATTGGGTTTATTTTGAAGAGGTTGAAGAGGGGTTTCCAAGTTCACAATCAAGCCTCGTGTGCTCTTATCAGGCATATTCATCATCGGGGATGCCAAGGACTTTCATGGGTTTAAATTGGGGTGTCTATAGCTCTAAAATGGAGTTACACCACTTGTTACTTGAGGGAAAAGAAAAGACCCAAAATCGACAAATAAGTATGGTTCCTAGTAGAAGTATAGACTACTGACCACATAAAACAAAAAAGGGCTCTTAGGTGAAAGATAAACCACTAGCCACTTAAGTGGAAAGTAAAGACCCTAAATCGACGAAGAAGTGTGGTTCCTAGTAGATATGTAGACTGCTGGCCACAAACGGAAAACAAAAAATGCTCTTTGTTGGAGATACACCACTTGTTATTTGAACCAAAAGAAAATACCAGAAATCGACAAATAAGTTTGGTTCCTAGTGTTGGGAAACGAATCCCAGAACCCAGTAATTACGCGTACAGATTAAACAATAAAAATAAACACAAACCCTATGAGGCAGAATTAGGATTTACCTCTCATCCGTAGACACGAACGCTGGTTGACTTGTTTATTTTAGAACTTGACAGACCCGATTACTGTATGCAACAAACTCTGCTCGACAGTACCTCATGATCTTCTGTCATATTCCCTTATATCTCGATCATGTAGCCAAGTGTGGACTTCTACGTGATCTCTTTGTTCTCTCTCATAGCCTCTATTCTAATTTTCTGAATGACTGTTTTTTGAGACCTAAAGAACATAACGATATATTTATAGGGCTAGAGCAGGGACTTGAGGAGAAATAAATCTGGGCTTCTTGTGTAAATAAGAAAACCTAATCCCACCCGAATTCTATTCTTATTTCACAAATTATAATTCTCACCACTGAAGAATTATAATTGCATTCCCATCTTTATCTCAATTTTATTTCGAGCTCCACGTTATTAAATACTTATTAATCTCCCCACGTTAAGATTACAGATACCCGTTGATTAAATGTTGATTACTAACAATCTCCCACTAATCAACATCTTATAAAACACCTTGAGACTAACCACTTAACTTATTCGATATGTCAGATACAAATATCCACCTGCAGGGTTTGACATAACCGAAGCTTATAAGTTTACTCAAGGGGGTATCATCAATCTCTAACGAGACGTGGATTCTATCAATAATTAATATCCATATATTTCATGCATATAATGTCGTGACCCAACTCACCAAGACTATTGACCGTGAAAAAAGATCTCACTTTATAATGAATCAAAGTTAATAACATTAAATGTATATATGTATTAATTATATCCAGATTAAGAGCATAAGTATTCTTAATAGCTGTAAGGTTCTAATTGTCTTAAAATGTCAGTACTAAGACAGTTATCTTAAAATGGTCTTGTTCAATACACACAAAATGTACTAGCACAATGAGTCAGAAGTAGAACCGTTTCCTGTAGTCAAGACAAACCTACTAAAACATTGTACTACAATCCTACTGATGGTGTGTCAAATTCCATCTAAGATTGTGAACCAAAACTTATATTCCACAATAACCGATGATCCAATTTTCTGTGTGTAAGCCGTACTCTACACACTGGATCATCTACTATGTAGAATAAAAGACACATGCACAATATACAATTATATCATGCAAACATTGCCCATAATAGATTCTCATAAAAAAAGGGATAAAACTGATTAATAATTAACTAATTAAATATTAATCCATTACATAAAAGCATGGCTTTTAGTATAAGTTTCTAACAATCTACCACTTAGACTCAAAACCATGCTGCCATGCATCTCACTTCCATTCCCTTTATGTGACTATAAAAAATCTTCATATGCGAGTCATTCGTAAAAGGATCTGCTAGGTTGTTTGCCGATGCAATCTTGGTCATAGCTACATCACCTTTCTATACGATCGCTCGAATTAGGTGATACTTACACTCGATGTGTTTTCCCTTCTTATGAATCTTTGGCTCCTTCGAGTTAGCAACTGCACTACTATTGTCACAATAGATTGAAATTGCTGACTTTATCAAAAGTACCACTTCTGGATCCATCAAGAAGTTCTTGAGCCAAACGACTTCTTGGCTACTTCAAAAAGCTGCCACATACTTGGCCTCCATGGTGGAATCTACAATACACGATCACTAGATACTCCACCAACTCATGGCTCTACCTCCTAGGGAAAACACATATCTCGATGTTGACTATCTGGAACTCTTATATAACATAAAGTGTTAATTTGTGTACCCACAAGGCACCAAACTGTCTGACTGGTACACTAACGTATAATCCTTAGTTCTTTTCAGATACTTAAGTATAAATTTTATACTAGTCCAATCTTCTTGTCCAGGGTTAGACTGAAATCTGCTAACCATGCCGACAGCAAAGCAAATATCAAGTCTAGTTCACAGCATAGCATACACGAGGCTTCCTATTGCTGAAGCATTAGGAACTCCCTTCATTTTCTCCATCTCCTCAGATGTCTTAAGACACTGATCCTTGGATAGATTGACTCCGTGTCTGAAAGGAAGCAATCCTTTCTTGGAATCCTGCATGCTAAAACGGGCAAGGATCGCATCGATGTAGGAAGCTTGAGAAGCCCAACATCCTTTGCTTGATCGCGCAAAAATTTAATCCCAAGGATGTGACTGGCTACTCCTAAATCCTTCATATCGAACCAGCTGGATAACCACAACTATACCGAAGATAACACTCCAACATCGTTTTTGATGAACAAGATATCATCCACATAGAGCAATACAAACACCACCACATTTTCATTGCGCTTCCTGTACACACACGACTTATCCAGACATTGATCAAAACCAAAAGATTTGATCACTTGATCAAAACGGATGTTCCAAGACCTAGATGCCTGCTGAAGTCCACAAATGGACTTCTTAAGCTAGCACAACATGTGCTCTTGATCTTTTGCCAAAGTTCTGCATCTTTATCTTGTAGTGCCTCTTTGTAGTTTCAGGGTTTGACATATTTTTTAGGGATCATATCACAAGATTCTCCCAACAACGTATACCGATTGGGTGAAACAATAACCCTCCCACTACGACAAAGTACTGTTGTGTTAACAACAATTTCATGTGATGTAGACTCTTGTACTATTGGTATTGAAGAAGTCTGTGCCGATCTATTTTCTCTCAATTCTTCGAGAACAATCTTACTACTGGGCTTGTGATCTATGACATAGCCTTCCTCTAAGTATCAAGCATTGGTGCTAACAATGACCTTATGATCCTTAGGATTATAAAATAGAGCAACTTTCGTTCCTCTCGGGTACCCCACAAAAACAAACAAACATTTGTCCTTGATTCCAATTTATCTGCTTTCCCTTTCAGCACATGTGCTAGACAACCCCAATTCTGAACATGCCATAGACTAGTTTTGCTCCCAGTCCACAGTTCTGTGGGTGCAGTTGGTACTAGCTTAAATGGTACCAAGTTAAGCATGTATGCTATTGTTTCTAGTGCATGTCCCCAAAACGAATTTAGTAAATTTGAATAAGTCATCACTGATCTCACCATATCCATAAGAGTCCTTTCCTTTTTTCTGCTACACTATTATGTGTGGCATACCTAGCGTAGACAACTGGGATGTAATCCCTTCTGCTGCCACTAGTTCCTAAATACTTCCAAGAGGTATTCGCCACCACGATGAGATCGCAGTGTCTTGATACATTTATCCAGACGCTTTCCTGTTTTCGGTCTATGCTCCTTGAATTTCTCAAAGCATTCGGACTTATGGTGTATCAAATAAATGTAACCATGTCTTGAGTAATCATCAATAAAAGTATTGAAATACTCAAAATCACCTCTATCCCGGATGTTCATAGGTACACACAGATCAAAGTGAACCAATTTCAACGTTTCATTGGCTCTCCCTTTTCCTGAAAAAAAAAAGATCCATTTCTAATCAGTCTAGAAATTCTATTTAGATTAATATGACCTAGGCGTAAGTGCCAAAGATACATTTGGTTCAACTTATAAGGCTCATTTCTCTTACATGGCAATCTATTAGTGTTATTCAATTCATTTAGTTGCATTGTAGGAACGATACCACTAATAACGTAGAGATTGTCATCTAATGAACCAGAACAGATAAAATGTTTATTTAACTTAATAACCACAGAGTTATTAAAAATAAACCAAATATCCATTTACAACCAAATTAGAAAATGAAACTAAGTTTCTCCTAATTCAATGATCATAAAGACAATCTCTTGAAATTAAACGCCTACTGCAATTGCTGCTACTTGTGTAGCACTTCCCATATGTAGATAAATCTCTTCATCACTAAGTCTCCTGGTTTCCTGGAACTTTTGCAATGAATTGCAAACATGATTAGTGGCACCCGTATCTACACATCGGGTACAGGTAGATAACACCGCTAAGCATGATTCAACTACTAGTGAAAAAAAAATTCCTTGATTATTCAATTTATTGAGATAATTCGGATAACCTTCTTCTAGTGTCCTTTCTGCTTATAGTGAAAACACTTGTCGTTAGGCTTTTTCACTCTACCTCCAAGCTCATAAACTGTCTGAGGAACCGTGGCTTGTTGTTGAACCTTTTCCTACTTCTTGTTGCCTTCCAGCTAAGAAGTAGAAACCTCTTCAACTACACTCACAGTTGTTTATTTATTAACCAAAAGACCCTTGGCTAATTTAACTCTCTTTCAGCAGTTTTGTCAAATAATAATGCATTTTGTTCATATTGTAATTTAGGCGGAACTGCTGAAAAAGCTTGGTAAGCAATTGGAGCACAATATCAACCTGGGTTTCCCCATTGATTTCAGCTCTTGAGATTTCTAGTTCATTCAGAAGACCTATTATCTTCATAACATAATCCCCTTACTAGGGTTCCTTCACCAATGGTTATATTTCCCAAATCCCACATTGGAACTTGCCTAGCCGCACCCTAAACCTTTATTTTAGGTTATGCATCATGTCATAAGCAGTTTCCAAAAAACTGATGCTGATATTGCAATACATTCGACATAGAGATAAAATGTAACACCCCGCAATCTCATTAGTTGTAACCCAATCCTTATATACCGGATTTCAGGTTCTATTGCAATTTCAGTGGGTTTGATAGAGCACACCTCAGAGAACACAAATTTGGTCCCCTAAGCAATCGACACAATATCCAGATCCTTTTTTAGTCAATATAATTAAGACCAGTAAATTTGTTTGACAATGTCATCAAGTGGATTGAAAGAGTCCATTTTTGAATCTGAGAATCACATAACAACAATTATGAAGGGCAAAACTTTTTGTATTTCTATTAAATTGGTTCCCTCAACCAGTCTATTAAAAGAAAAACATTAGCAATCCTACACACCGTGAAGAGTATGCCTCGATGGGTAGGTCCACTACTCTTCATCATTCGTGTAGATAGGCACAACCTTTTAATTTTACTATCAAGACACTAAACCGTGCCTAATAAAATTAAATAGCTAATTTGCTTCGGTCCTATAAATAAAAGCGGTGACTCAGATGGAGAGGATACTTGTTATTTATAGCTAAGTGTATACCATTACCTAACCTCAAGATCCATTGTTCCGTAATGAACTACCCCAGATGGAGGAGTAGTCCACGCAACAATTATCTTGAAACTATCCTCTAAGGAAGTAAGTACTGATGATGCCATAATTAATTTCGTCCGATGGGGAGAAAGGTACTAAAATCAACACACAAAACTTAATTATATCATCTACATACTAATAATGGTGTCACGACCCAACCCGGAAGTTAAGAATCATGACCGGCCAGTGATACTCAATCACCCCAGGCCTTTTTTAAAAAATCACACCCTCGTAGGACTTTTCTAAATAATGAGTCTAATTATTGAAAAAGCGGAAGTATTAAAAATAAATACATTCAGAGCTGACTACAAAAATACATATCCGCCTATCGGCGTTAAATGACAATCCCGTGGCCCATTGCTATTGGTACCACCAAATCAAAAAGAATTACAATTTAAAAGCACCACAATTTTATTACAAAACAAATTGAATTATATAAATAGCAGGAGGAGCAACCATTAATCAGTAACCAAACCAGATCCATAGAGTCTTCTTTTACCCCTTGTTTCCTAGAATGGGTTCATAAAAATAAAACCATTCCAGTGAGCATTACGATATACAGAGGTTCCATAATTAACATGAGAATAGTTTACAAAAAGTAATTTTTCAATCTTGAAATAGTAATATGTAATTTGATCATTAATGCAGTTATTCAGGCTCAAAACTGTCAAACCGTAATTTAATTATTAATACAGTTATTCAGTAAACTATCAAACCTCTAACATCTTTTAGGGGCGGAAACCGGCAACTGTTTGGGGGAGCGACCCCACCATTTGGGAAATGATATCAAGTCCATAGGATACCCGGATATATCCTCTCATTTAGGACCCAAAACTCAACGCCCAGATGTTTTGCCAAAACGAACAATATAGTCCATTCACTTTTTCCTTTTCAATTAATCCCACGTTTATCTTAAAAATTTCATTTCTAAATTGTGCTCATTTGCACTATGATGCTTCCGTACAAGGCATCTATTTTCCACATATTCAACGTATTTATAACAAATTATTTACAAATCACAATTCACAAAACATTTTAAAAATAAACTATGCCACCAATGTATATTCGTAACTCACCTCTTGTAGCATGAACCAAAGCACTACCGTATGAATCTAACTAAAAAGTTGACCCCGGAACCTGTGTCACTTCGCTGTGGAGGGAGAGAGTTAACGAATGTGGGAGTGGCTGGAGTAGCACGATTTGCCGGAATGGCCGAAGTGGGAAGATGGTGGTGGAAATTTTGGTAAGGCAGAGAGAGTGTATGGAGCAGTGATGCTCTTGGTTTTTGGAATAAGGGAAGAGGGTATTTAAGAACGAGTTATGGCCAGCAGGGAGGAAGACAAGATAAGAGGCAAAATTCAATTGGAATGTCCCACATTTCAAAATGATGCAACTTCACAACCAATTTTGTCTTCCTAATAAATAAACCACACCCTTAACCAACTTCTGATTCTTATACCTCCACCGACACAATTGATGAAGATTGCTTGGGTAAAACTATCAAATTGCAGTATTTGAGCTTTGTTTTCAAAATTCACCTTTGAGTAGAAAAATTATTCTGAGAGGACTAGGCGACGAAATTCTTATAAAGAAAAATTAAATAATGAAACACGAATTTTATTTATGAAAAGTCGGGTTATCACAAATGGAGACCATGGGATTTATACAAAACAAACTCCCTCTCCCACTTAGTAATTTAAAAAATTTCTAAGGCTTATCAAAATTAACATGTTTGCAAAAACCGTGATCTAGGTCAAAAGCCAAATATTACCATGTTGTCCAAATATGGTAAACTATCACACATGCAAACAAGATGAATATACAAATATTCATAAAAAGGAAACATAAATAATATGTATCCCAACTATTATGGTCAAAGATGCAATCCTTGAGCAATAAGAAATCCTTCCAGTCTTGAAATTCTTAAGCAGTCAAGAATCCTTCGAGTCTTGAAATCCTCAAGCAGTAAGGAATCCTTTCCAAACTTGAAATTCTTGAGCAATACATATGTTGAAGACTTAGATACTTTGAATCAATCAAGGAAACCAAAATCCAACCATACTTAGGCAAGAAAAATCGGATCTAAAAATTTTCCCGAGTAAACTGCATAGCCTTTAGTATTTTGGACTTTTCTCCCTCATCCGAACTCCGATTGAACTGATTCCAATTGGGTTGGATTTGAAATTCAATTATCTACAACTTCTGTGAAGAACAAAATTTCCAATTCCGATGTTACGTGGGTCAAAACAGCCTTGCAACCTGACCCTAAAAATCTGGAAAAATTCTACTGCAAGCCAAACATTCTTTTTTCTTGACAAAACTTTTCTTGTCAAAAAAGATGGTTTTCTCCGTATCGTATGCCCCATTATAGAATCTGTAATCTTACAACATATCTATATATATCTAAAACGATACAACTGAAGAAACAAAGATTACATCAAAAACTTATGCCTCCCACATACTACTATTACAGATTACAAAACTAAACTTGTAATAAAAAAACAATAATAGTAACCACGCATAAAACAATTACAAAGCGTGGGATCCAATCACACAATAAAAAACACGCGTGACCATAATAGTGGGATAATCGATTCTGCAAAATAGACGTTAGAACAAACTAGAACTCTGCAAAACAACGGTTAGCATAGTTCTATATCTATGTTCTACGGACAACATGACTTGTTTAACCCATACGCATGATTACAGTCCGCTCTGATACCACTGTTGGAAAACGAATCCCAGAACCCTGTAATTACACGTACAGATTAAAGAATAAAAATAAACACAAACCCTACGAGGCGGAATTAGGGTTTACCTCTCATCCGTAGACACAAACGCTGGTTGACTTGTTTATTTTAGAACTTGACAGACCCGATTACTATATGCAACAAACTCTGCTCGACAGTACCTCATGATCTTCTGCCATATTCCCTTATATCTCGATCATGTAGCCAAGTGTGGACTTCTACGTGATCTCTTTGTTCTCTCTCACAGCCTCTATTCTAATTTTCTGAATGACTATTTTTTGAGACCTAGAGAACATAACGATATATTTATAGGGCTAAAGCAGGGACTTGAGGAGAAATAAATCTAGGCTCCTTGTGTAAATAAGAAAACCTAATCCCACCCGGATTCTATTCTTATTTCACAAATTATAATTCACACCACTAAAGAATTATAATTGCACTCCCATCTTTATCTCAATTTTATTTCGAGCTCCACGTTATTAAATACTTATTAATCTTCCCACGTTAAGATTACAAATACCCGTTGATAAATTGTTGATTACTAACAATCTCCCACTAATCAACATCTTATAAAACACCTTGAGACTAACCACTTAACTTATTCGATATGTCGGATACAAATATCCAGCTGCAGGGTTTGACATAACCGAAACTTATAAGTTTACTCAAGGGGGTATCATCAATCTCTAACGAGACGTGGATTCTATCAATAATTAATATCCATATATTTCATGCATATAATGTCGTGACCCAACTCACCAAGACTATTGACCATGAAAAAAGACCTCACTTTATAATGAATCAAAGTCAATAACATTAAAACAAAAAAAGGACTCTTAGTTGTAGATAAACCCCTGGCCACTTGAGTAGAAATTAAAGATCCTAAATCGAAGAAGAAGTGTGGTTCCTAGCAGATATGTAGATTACTGAGCACATACGGAAAACGAAAATGCTATTTTCTTGAACAAACAGAACTTGTTAATTAAGCGCAAAGAAAAGACCCGAAATTGACAAATAAGTGTGGTTCCTAGTAGATATATCGACTGCTGACCACATACAGAAAACAAAAAGGGCTCTAAGTTGGAGATACACTATTAGCCACTTGAGCGTAAGGTAAACGCCTAAATTGATGAAGAAATGTGGTTCCAAGTTGATGTGTAGACTACTGGCCACACATCGAAAAGAAAAAATTCTCTAAGTTGAAGATACACCACTTGTTACTTGAGGGAAAAGAAAAGATAAGATCCGAAATCAACAAATAAGTGTGGTTCCTAATAGATGTACGTGCTACTGACCACATAAAACTAAAAACGGCTCTTAGTTGCAGATAAACCACTGGCCACTTGAGTGGAAATTAAAGAGCCTAAAGCGACGAAGAAGTGTGGTTCCTGGCAGATATGTAGACGACATGTCACATCCGAAAAACAAAAATGCTCTCTGTTGGAGATATAGCACTTGTTACTTGAGGGAAAAGAAAAGACCCAAATTTGACAAATAAGTGTGGTGCCTAGTAGATATATCGACTACTGACCACATACAGGAAAAAAAAGGACTCTAAGTTGTACATAGATCACTAGCCACTTGAGCGGAAAGTAAAGGCCTAAATGGATGTAGAAGTGTGGTTCCTAGTAGATGTGTAGACTACTGGCCACACATCGGAAACAAAAAAAAAGCTCTAAGTTGGCGATACACCACTTGTTACTTGAGGGAAAAGAAAAGACTCGAAATCGACAAATAAGTGTCATTCCTAGTAGAAGTAGGGGCTACTGACCAAGTAAAACAAAAAAGGGCTCTTAGTTGAAAGATAAACCACTAGCCGCTTGAGTGTGGTTCCTGTTAGATATGTAGACTGCTGTCAACATACGGAAAACAAAAAATCCTCTTTGTTGGAGATAAACCGCTTAATATTTGAACGAAAAGAAAAGACCTGAAATCGACAAATCAGTGTGGTTTGTAGTAGATGTACGGGCTACTGACCACTTAAAACAAAGAGTACTCTTAGCTGCAGATAAGCCACTGGCTAGTTGAGTGGAAATTAAAGATCCTAAATCGACGAAGAAGTGTGGTTCCTAACATATATGTAGACTACTGGGAACATACGGAAAACGAAAACTCTCTTTGTTGCAGATACACCACTCGGTAATTAAGCGAAAAGAAAACCCGAAATCGACAAATAAGTGCGGTTCCTAGTAGATATATCGGCTACTGGCCACATACAGGAAACAAAATGGACTTCTAAGTTGGAGATTGACCACTAGCCACTAAAGCGGAAGGTAAACGCCTAAATGGATGAAGAAGTGTGGTTCCTAGTAGATGTGTAGACTATTGGCCACATATCGAAAACAAAAAATGCTCTAAGTTAGAGATACACAACTTGCTACTTAAGGGAAAAAAAAAAGACCCGAAATCGACAAATAAGTGTGGTTCCTAGTAGATGTACGGGCTACTGAACACATAAAACAAAAAAGGGCTCTTAGTTGCAAATAAACCACTGTCCGCTTTAGTGGAAATTAAAAACCCTAAAGCGACGAAGAAGTGTGATTCCTTGCAGATATGTAGACGGCTTGGCACATCTGGAAAACAAAAAAGCTCTTTGTTGGAGATACAACACTTGTTACTTGAGGGAAAAGAAAAGACCCGAAATTGACAAATAAGTGTGGTTCCTAGTAGATATATCGACTACTGACCACAAACAGGAAACAAAAAAGACTCTAAGTTGCAGATAGACCACTACCCACTTCAGCGGAAGGTAAACGCTTAAATGGATGAAGAAGTGTGGTTCCTAGTGGATGTGTAGACTACTCGCCACACATCGAAAACAAAAAATGCTCTAAGTTGGAGATACACCACTTGTTACTTAAGGGAAAAGAAAAGACCCGAAATCAACAAACAAGTGTGGTTCCTAGTAGAAGTACGGGCTACTGACCACATGAAACAAAAAAGGGCTCATTGTTGCTGATAGACCACTTGCCGCTTGAGTGGAAATTATAGACCTTAAATCGACGAAAAAGTGTGGTTCCTAGTAGATATGAGGACTGCTGGTGACATACGGAAAAGAAAAATGCTCTTTGCTGGGGCTACACCACTTGTTATTTGAGCGAAAATAAAAGACCCGAAATCTAAAAGTAAGTGTGGTTCCTAGTGGATATGTCGACTACTACTGACCACATACAGGAAACAAAAATGACTCTAAGTTGGAGATAGACCACTAGCCACTTGAGCAGAAAGTATAGGCCTAAATGGATGAAGAAGTGTGATTCCTAGTACATGTGTAGACTACTGGCCACAGTTCGAAAACAGAAAAAAGCTCTAAGTTGGAGTTACACCATTTGTCACTTGAGGGAAAAAAAAAGACCCGAAATTGACAAATAAGTGTGGTTCCTAGTAGAAGTAGGGGCTACTGACCACATATAACAAAAAATGGCTCTTAGTTGAAAGATAAACCGCTAGCCACTTAAGTGGAAAGTAAATACCCTAAATCGACGAAGAAGTGTGCTTCCTAGTAGTTATGTAGACTGTTGGCCACATACAGAAAACAAAAAAATGATCTTTGTTGGAGATACACCACTTGTTATGTGAACGAAAAGAAAAGACCCGAAATCGACAAATAAGTGTGGTTCCTAGTAGATGTATGGGCTGCTGACCACGTACAGGAAACAAAAAGGACTCTAAGTTGGAGACAGACCACTAGCTACTTGAGCGGAAGGTAAATGCCTAAACGGATGAAGAAGTGTGGTTCCTAGTAGATGGGTAGACTACTGGCCACACATTGAAAACAAAAAATGTTTTAAGTTGGAGATACACCACTTGCTGCTTAAGGGAATAGAAAAGACCCGAAATCGACAAACAACTGTGGTTCCTAGTAAAAGTACGGGCTACTGACCTCATAAAACAAAAAGGGCTCTTAGTTGCAGATAAACCACTGGCCGCTTGAGTGGAAATTAAAGACCTTAAATCGACGAAGAAGTGTGGTTCCTAGCAGATATGTGGACTGCTGGCCTCATACGGAAAAGAAAAATGCTCTTTGTTGGACGTACACCACTTGTTAATTGAGCGAAAAGAAAAGACCCAAAATCGACGAGTAAGTGTGGTTCCTTGTAGATATATTGGCTACTGACCACATTCAGGAAACAAGAAGAACTCTAAGTTGGAGATAGACCACTCGCCACTTGAGCGGAAAGTAAACTTCTAAATGGATGAAGAAGTGTGGTTCCTAGTACATGTGTAGAGTATTGGCCACACATCGAAAACAAAAAAAAATCTACGTTGGAGTTACACCACTTGTTACATGAGGGAAAAGAAATGACCCAAAATCGAAAAATAAGTGTGGTTCCTAGTAGAAGTACGGCTACTGACCACATAAAACAAAAAAGGGTTCTTAGTTGAAAGATAAACCACTAGCCAATTAAAGTGGGAAGTAAAGACCTTAAATCGACGAAGAAGTGTGGTTCCTAATAGATATGTAGGCTTCTGGCTACATACGGAAAACAAAAAATGCTCTTCGTTGGAGATACACCACTTGTTATCTGAATGAAAAGAAAAGGCCCGAAATCGAAAAATAAGTGTGGTTCCTAGTAGTTGTACGGGTTACCGACCACAAAAACAAGAAAGGACTCATAGTTGCAGATAAACCACTGGCCACTTGAGTGGAAATTGAAGATCCTAAATCGACGAAGAAGTGTGGTTCTTAGCTGATATGTAGACAGCTTGTCACATTCAAAAAATAAAAATGCTCTTTGTTGGAGATACACCACTTGTTACTTGAGGGAAAATTTGACAAATAAGTGTGGTGCCTAGTAGATATATCGACTACTGACCACATACAGGAAACAAAAAGGACTCTAAATTGGTGACAGACCACTAGCCACTTGAGCGGAAAGTAAAGGCCTAAATGGATGAAGAAGTGTGGTTCTTAGTAGATGTGTAGACTACTGGCCACACATCGAAAACGAAAAAAGAGGCCTAAGTTGGAGTTACACCACTTGTTACTTGAGGGAAAATATCAGACCCGAAATTGATAAATATGTGTGGTTCCTAGTTGAAGTACGGGCTACTGACCACAAAAAACAAAAAAGGGCTCTTTGTTGCAGATAAACCACCGGCCACTTTGAGTTGAAATTGAAGTCCCTAAATCGACGAAGAAGTGTGGTTCTTAGCTGATATGTAGACAGCTTGTCACATCCGGAAAACTAAAATGCTCTTTGTTGGAGATACACCACATGTTACTTGAGCGAAAAGAAAAGACCCAAATTTGACAAATAAGTGTGGTGCCTTGTAGATATGTTGACTATTGACCACATACAAGAAACAAAAAGGACTCCAAGTTGGAGATAGACCGCTAGCCACTTGAGCGGAAAGTAAAGGCCTAAATGGATGAAGAAATGTGGTTCCTAGTTGATGTGTAGATTACTGGCCACACATCGAAAACAAAAAAAAGGTCTAAGTTGGAGTTACACCACAGGTTACTTGAGGGAAAAGAACAGACCCGAAATAGACAAATAAGTGTGTTCCTAGTTGAAGTACGGGCTACTGACCACATAAACATAAAAGGGCTCTTTGTTGCAGATAAACCACTAGCCGCTTGAGTGGAAATTAAAGACCCTAAAGCGACGAAGAAGTGTAGTTCTTAGCTGATATGTAGACAGCTTGTCACATCCGAAAGACAAAAATGCTCTTTGTTGGAGATACACCACATGTTACTTGAGGGAAAAGAAAAGACCCAAATTTGACAAAGAAGTGTGGTGCCTTGTAGATATATTGACTCTTGACCACGTACAGGAAACAAAAACGGCTCTAAGTTGGAGATAGACCGCTAGCCACTTGAGCGGAAAGTAAAGGCCTAAATGGATGAAGAAGTGTGGTTTCTAGCTAGTAGATGTGTAGACTACTAGCCACACATTGAAAACGAAAAAAAGGTCTAAGTTGGAGTTACACCACTTGTTCCTTGAGGGAAAAGAAAAGACCCGAAATAGACAAATAAGTGTGGTTCCAAGTTGTAGTATGGGCTACTGACCACATAAAACAAAAAAGGGCTCTTTGTTGTAGATAAACCACTAGCCGCTTGAGTGGAAATTAAAGACTCTAAAGCGACGAAGAAGTGTGGTTCATAGCTGATATGTAGACAACTTGTCACATCCGGAAGACAAAAATGCTCTTTGTTGGAGATACACCACTTGTTACTTGAGGGAAAAGAAAAGACCCAAATTTGACTAATAACTGTGGTGCCTAGTAGATATATCGAATACTGACCACATACAGGGAACAAAAAGGACTCTAAGTTGGAGACAGACCACTAGCCACTTGAGCGGAAAGTAAAGGCCTAAATGGATGAAGAAGTGTGGTTCCTAGTAGATGTGTAGACTACTGGCCACACATCAAAAATGAAAAAGAGGCCTAACTTGGAGTTACACCACTTGTTACTTGAAGGAAAAGATCAGACCCGAAATTGACAAATATGTGTGGTTCCTAGTTGAAGTACGGGCTACTGACCACATAAAACAAAAAAGGGCTCTTTGTTGCAGATAAACCACTGGCCACTTTGAGTTGAAATTGAAGACCCTAAATCGATGAAGAAATGTGGTTCTTAGCTGATATGTAGACAGCTTGTCACTTCCGGAAAACGAAAATGCTCTTTGTTGGAGATACACCACATGTTACTTGAGGGAAAAGAAAAGACCCAAATTTGACAAATAAGTGTGGTGCCTTGTAGATATGTTGACTATTGACCACATACAGGAAACAAAAAAGACTCCAAGTTGGAGACAGACCGCTAGCCACTTGAGCGGAAAGTAAAGGCCTAAATGGATGAAGAAGTGTGGTTCCTAGTAGATGTGTATACTGGCCACACATCGAAAACGAAAAAAAGGTCTAAGTTGGAGTTACACCACTTGTTACTTGAGGGAAAAGAGAAGACCCGAAATCGATAAATACGTGTGGTTCCTAGTAGAAATACGGCTACCGAACACACAAAACAAAAAAGGGCTCTTAGTTGAAAGATAAACCACTAGCCACTTAAGTGGAAAGTAAATACCCTAAATCAATGAAGAAATGTGGTTCCTAATAGATATGTAGACTGCCGGCCACTTTCGGAAAACAAAAAATGCTCTTTGTTGGAGATACACCACTTGTTATTTGAACGGAAAGAAAAGACCCGAAATCGACAAATAAGTGTGGTTTCTATTAGATGTACGGGCTACTCACCACGTAAAAGAAAAAATGTCTCTTAGGTGTAGATAAGCCACTGGCCACTTGACTGGAAATTAAAGATCCTAAATCGACGAAGAAGTAATGACCTTAACTTGACGACGAAATGTGGTTCCTATTAGGTCCATAGACTACTGGTCATATATTGAAAACATAATTTGCTTCTAACTGGTGAACGATCATTAAACGCGTGAGCAATAAGTAAAGACCCTAACTCGACAGAGAATTGTGGTTCCTAATACGTGTATAGACTATTGGCCACATAGAGAAAACGTAACTTGGCTCCTTGTGTGTGTAAAATGGTTGGCAGAATTCACGGAAAGTAATGACTAAGGGGTGAAGTGTCATTGACTGCATGACTGAAAAGTGAAGTCCGTAACTCGACATAGTAGTGTGGCTCTTAGTAGTTATATGGACTACTGGCCGCATTGACGGAAAATAGATTTTTTCGTTAACGGGTGAACAATCGTTGGCTGTATGAGGAGAAAGTAAAGACCGTAACTTGAAATTAAATGTGGTTCCTAGTAGGTTCTTGGACTACTGACTACACATTGAAAACGTAATTACCTTCTAGCTGGTGAAGGATCATTAACCGCATGTGCAAAAAGTAAAGACCTTAACTCAACAGAGAAGTGTGGTTTCTGGTACGTATACAGACTACTAGCCACGTAGAAGAAACATAAGTTGGCTTCTAGTTGGTGAAAGATCGTTGGCCGAATTAGCGAACAGTAAGACCTTAACTTGACGACGAAATGTGATCCCTAGTAGATATACACACTACTAGCTACACAGAGAAAATAGATGTTTTCTCTTCACAGGTCAACAATCGTTGGCTGCATGAGCAGAAATTAACAACCATAACTTGAAAAATAAGTGTGGTTCCTAGTACGTCCATAGATTACTGGCCACACATTGAAAACATAATTTGCTTCTAACTGGTGAAGGATCATTGAACGCGTGAGCAATAAGTAAAGACCCTAACTTGATAGAGAATTGTGGTTCCTAGTATGTGTATGGACTACTGGCCACATAGAGAGAATGTAACTTGGCTCTTAGTGGGTGAAAATGACTAACAGGTGAAGGGTCATTGACCGCATGACTGAAAAGTAAAGACCGTAACTCGACATAGTAGTGTGGCCCTAGTAGTTATATGTTCTACTGGCCGCATTGACGGAAAATAGATAATAGGTGAACAATCGTTGGTTGTATGAGGAGAAAGTGAAGACTGTAACTTGAAAAATAAGTGTGGTTCCTAGTAGGTTGTTGGACTATTGGCTACACATTGAAAACATAATTACCTTCTAGCTAGTGAAGGATCATTGACGGCATGTGCAACAAGTGAAGACCCTAACTGAACAAAGATGTGTGGCTCCTAGTACATATATAGACTACTGGCCACATAGGAGAAACATAAGTTGGCTTCTAATTGGTGAAAGATCGTTGGCCGGATTAGCGAAAACTAATGACCTTAACTCGATGACGAAATGTGGTTCCTAGAAGATATACAGACAATGGCTACATAGAGAAAATAGATGTTGCTCTTCACGGGTCAACAATCGTTGGTTGCATGAGCAGAAAGTAACGACTGTAACTTGAAAAATAAGCGTGGTTCCTAGTAGGTTCATAGACTACTGGCCACACATTGAAAACATAATTTGCTTCTAGCTGGTGAAGGATCATTGAACGCGTGAGCAATAAGTAAAGACCCTAACTCGACAGAGAATTGTGGTTCCTAGTACGTGTATAGACTACTGGCCACATAGAGAAAACGTAACTTGACTCCTAGTGGGTGAAAAATCGTTAGCAGAATTCGCGGGAAGTAATGACTAACTGGTGAAGGTTATTGACCGCATGACTGAAAAGTAAAGACCATAACTCAACATTGTAGTGTGGCTCCTAGTAATTATATGGACTACTGGTCGCATTGACGGAAAATAGACTGTTTTGTTAACGGGTGAACAATCGTTGGCTGTATGAGGAAAAAGTGAAGACTGTAACTTGAAAAATAAGTGTGGTTCCTTGTAGGTTCTTAGACTATTCGCTACACATTGAAAACATAATTACCTTCTAGTTGTTGAAGGATCATTGATGGCATGTGCAAAAAGTGAAAACCCAAACTCAACAGAGATGTGTGGCTCCTAGTACATATGTAGACTACTGGCCACTAGGGGTGTCCGCGGATCGGATCTGGACGGATCGGATATGGATCCGATCCGATCCGCTCAGAGCGGATTATGATTTTTAAGATCCGGAACCGAACCGAACATTCACGGATCGGATCGGATCGGATTGGGTCGGATTGCGCGGATTTGACAGATTAAAGAAGGATTATTGAGCGGATTGAGCGGATCCAATCCGATCCGGAACCGCCGGATAAGAAATTCTCGATCTGGAACCGAACCGAACATTCACGGATGGATTAACGGATGGTTCGGATTGGCGGATCGGATGATCCGCTGGACAGCCCTACTGGCCACATAGAAGAAACATAAGTTGGCTTCTAGTTGGTTGCAGATCGTTGGCCGAATTAGCGAAAAGTAATGACCTTAACTTGACGACGAAATGTGGTTCTTAGTAGATATACAGACTACTAGCTACATAGAGAAAATAGATGTTGCTCTTCACGGGTCAACAATTGTTGGTTGCATGAGTATAAAGTAACGATTGTAACTTGACAAATAAGCGTGGTTCCTAGTAGGTTCATAGACTACTGGCCACACATTGAAAACGTAATTTACTTCTAGCTGGTGAACGATCATTGAATGCGTGAACAAATAAAGTAACGATTGTAACTTGACAAATAAGCGTGGTTCCTAGTAGGTTCATAGACTACTGGCCACACATTGAAAACGTAATTTGCTTCTAGCTGGTGAACGATCATTGAATGCGTGAACAAAAATTAAAGTCCCTAACTCGACAGAGAATTGTGGTTCCTAGTACGTGTATAGACTACTGGCCACATAGAGAAAACGTAACTTGGCTCCTAGTGGGTGAAAAATCGTTTGTAGAATTCGCGGGAAGTAATGACTAACTGGTGAAAGGTCATTGACCGCATGACTGAAAAGGAAAGACCGTAACTCGACATAGTAATGTGGCTCCTAGTAGTTATATGTTCTATTGGCCGCATTGACGGCATATAGATTGTTCTGTTAACTGGTGAACAATCGTTGGTTGTATGAGGAGAAACTAAAGACCATAATTTGAAAAATAAGTGTGGTTCCTAGTAGGTTCTTGGACTACTGGCTACAAATTGAAAACGTAATTACCTTCTAGCTGGTGAAGGATCATTGACCTCATGTGCAAAAATTAAAGACCCTAACCCAACAGAGATGTGTGGCACCTAGTACGTATATAGACTACTGGCCACATAGAAGAAATACAAGTTGGCTTCTAATTGGTGAAAGATCGTTGGCCGGATTAGCGAATAGTAATGACCTAAATTCGACGACGAAATGTGGTTCGTAGTAGATATACGGACTACTAGCTAAATAGAGAAAGTAGATGTCGCTCTTCATGGTTCAACAATCGTTGTCAATGATTTTTAACATTTTTTTTTACCATGATTCAAGTTGTTAATTCAATAATTATCACAATGTTTACAGGTACAAGGCGAGTGTATATACTTCTTGTCTATATAGGCCCGCGCGGCGCTGTTTTGATCTTTTTACCATGATTTTTTTATTGTTTTGTTTATGATTTGAAAACAATATAATATCCTTTCAGAACACGAATCATGGTAAAAAAAATATATGTCAACATTGTCGAATGATCATGGAATTTTTTATTTTTATTTTTGTATATCAAAAATCATGGTAAAAATATTAATCTTGACAGATATGTTGACATTGTCAAATGATCATGGTAAAAATATGTCAACATTGTCCACTGATCATGGTAAAATATATATCAACATTTGTTTTTAATTTAGATATGTTATCAGTAATTAATTTTGAAATGGTATTATTTTCCACTAATTTAGGAAATAGTAATTAGTTACCGCTTATTTAGGAGATGTTTTGGATTCCCCCTTCATTTCAAAAAGGTAATTAGTTATTAGTTACCCATAATTTTATTGGTAGTCAGTTTCCACTAATTTAGCAAGCAGTGTTAATTTATATATAAACATCTATGTATATCACAATGAAAGGGTAAAAAAGGTAAATTACATTAAATGAGGATGAAAACATAACCCCGTAAAAATAGGAGGATGAAAACATACGTGATATGCAATAAGCAAATGTGTTGGGTTTGATATTTGCTTCTGCAGCTCCGTTTTAACCCAATTCAACTCTGATTATTGTTATTAATATTTTTCTATGTTTATGTCTTAGTTTCATTGTGTCTATTTTTTAATTATCATCATTCATCAATATTTTATTTTCTCGTTGAATCACTGTAAAGATATGTGAGTTAGTTTCTCAAATGGTAAAATAAGATAAAATCAACAGTTGATTTTAGCTAATGAGGAAGCTATTTGTTAAAATCTTTGATTATTAGTATTGCAAAAATCTTTTATTTTAACAAATCTTAATTTTATCAATTGATAAATAAATTTTAATTTTGTCACACACTTGGTTTTATCAAGATTTTATCACACTTGGTTTTAAGACGTTTAATCTTAAATGGAATTTTGGTCGCTCGTGGTACTGCTTGTTGTCTTGACTAATTACTAAACCCACTAGAATCTTCCATACAAGGAAAATGAAAAGATAGTGTTAACTTCTATGTATGTAGTCTTTCACAAAGCAATATCACATACTCTTTCTTTCTTATGTTGGGCAGCGAAATTCCAAAAGCGGCTAATGGGTTACCAAGATTTTGTGGTGGTGTGCGTGCATGTGACTGTGGTGTTTGAGGGGTTGGGGTGGATAATTAGGAGAAGGAGGAGAGGAGAAGGGGGAGAATGTATGGATGCTGCGAGTTTCAATTCGCCAATCAATATTCTTTGGTGAGGCAGCATAATCATCACTTCAAGAGCGACACTAATATGTTTATGATGGAGTGCCTTCCATAGTCTGTGGGTTGTAGTATCATTCATTTAGTTCATAAGCTCAAATAGCCAAATGATTCATCTTTCTATTGATGTTATTTAGTAGGAGTATTTGTTATTATATTCTTGTATCATGTTTTGCACACTTTTTATTTCATTTAGCCTCCCATTTGTTTATTGTTATGTTTTTTTGGTAGATATTAGAGAGAGTTGTATATAATTTCACATGTTAGATCTGTACTCAATCTACCCCTTCCATACCGTCAATAAAGAGGACTACTTCAGTTTTTTTTAAAGAAAGAAGCTAACTGATTAAGTGCATCACATCCCTTTTTTCACCTCACTCTGTTTTATTAAGTTTGATGCAGTAACTTATTGTTCTTTCATTATGTCATGCTGGTTGTCTGCATTTTGTTAGATTACTTTCTCTGTTCATTCCATTTGCTTGTCCTAAATACTATTCCCTTCTATAGAAATGAGATGTTGGGAGTCAAGAAAATACAGGGACGTACTTGGGAACAGGCCTTACCAAGAGATCGTAATGAGGCTTTGGTTACAGAATTCCAACATGATTTGCTTAGCATATGATCACATGCTGAACCTCATATAAGTAGATAACAAGGTAAATGCTATCAATCAGTTTTAGTTGTTCATAAAGCTTGCATGATTTTTGAACTAGAGATTTTTATGAGCAATTTTGGTATTATATTAGCCCACTGCCCACCAAAGAAACATAAATACTTATGAGAACATTGCGTGTATGTGTAGGCCACCACCACATGTTGAAAACTTCCAACACATGTCGGAAACTTGTCAATTATTAAATCTTCAATTGTCCCCAAAGCTTAAGCTGTTAGAAAATAGGCTTAACAATGTACATAAAAGTTCTAAATCATCATTCTAACTTGTGATCTTGTCTTGCACCCAAGGAAGCATGCAATCACTCATACATAGACCACACATACAACGCAAACTGGTAACAAAATGAAAACAAAAAGACATGAACCCAAGATTTTCCCCATGAAGTCTGATACCAGGTTAGATCACTAATCATCCAAAAAACTTTAGTTGCTGGAAAATGAGTCCTACAAGTGTGTCGTATGATTTTTTCCTAATCTTGACAAGAAGACTTGGTTTAGCACTTAGAGCATCTCCACCCCTTACTCAGATTTTTAGCCAAATTTGGGTAAAAACTTGATTTGGTATGGAGAACTCCAATGGGAAAAAGAAAATCTAGGCATAAATTTGAGTAAAAACCTCATTAATGGCATTTTTGTAAATTTGAGGGGGAGAAAATTACCTTCAAAATTTGATGTTGAATTTGGTTCTCACCAAATTTGGTGAAGGAGTCGAGTGAGATTTTTGGTGGTTTTTTAATCAAATTTGAGTTTGATGTAGGATTTGGGTAAGGAGTGGAGATGCTCTTAGGGCATCTATTTGTCTAGTGTTCAGTATTACGTGATGCACATTACAAGTTTGGAAAAAAAAATACATGGAATCTAAGAATTAAATATGAGTTGAATTCATATGACACAATATAGTAATTTGAAATTGAAGTAATAGATATTTGTTTGGACATGATCAATTCTATGTTTCGAACTAATAGATATTTGTTTGAACATGATCAATTCTACATTTTGGAGATGGTTTGACCTGCAAATGTCACATTGTTTCAATGTGTTGTGCCATTGTTGTGATAGTTTTGTCCTCCACGTTCACATCCGTGCTTCCTAGTAGCCCACACTGGAGTCTCCTAAAAATGGTACCCCTAAATTAGTTTCAGATGCTTTATAAGAAATAAAATATCCTTCGTAAGTAACTATAGTTATGTGGTTCAACAAAAGCACAACATCCTACCCTAGATATATATAGCTCAATCTCACATTTTACACTTAGTTACTCATTTGTTTCCTTTCATGATATATGCATTCCTCTCCCATCTGTCATTATTAAAAAACTTGGGATTCCATATTTAGTTGTTGTTGGGCATTTGGTTGCATTTGACACTCATGCATCACCTCCTTACTTGGTTATGTATACTACGAAAAATCTTGAATTTTGTGAAGAGATGTCACGCGACCAACAAAAGGTAGTCTAGAGATTTAATCATTGAATAAGATGTAATAGATTTCCTGAAGAGCTCTCTTCCCTTGTCTCACTATCTGTTAACTTGTGTCTTCCTCTATGCTTTTCCATGTCTCCTCTCAAGGATGATTCAACTTGTCAATTCGTTGTGTTATGAATCATACGGAATGCCGTTGACATGTTTTTTCCTAGCAGACCATGAATGTGCTGTAACATTTATCATACTTTGATAGATGTGTAGACAACCCAATTTGGACCCTTGAAATACCCTTAAGTAGTGGCCAGTAGGTTGATGACATGGATCAAAATGTGCCTCGAAAGCTTTGACCATTGCTCTTTGTACTCAAAGCCCAAAAGAAAACTTTTTCAAAACAAACACAAGCATACAATATGTTCTAGTACATTCAAAACGCTCTTTATTGATATATTATATGTCTCAATCCATTTTAAAATGAAGGAGATGCAAGTGTTTTACCTGAAATCAACTATTTTCAGACCATGTAAGGGTAAAATGGTCATATCTTTTGATGTACAAATTATTTTGGATCCAAACCACTTGGGTTAGAAAGTAACCCAACCAGCTTTCCAAAGCTTCAAACCACGCATTATGCGGAGTTTCGGTAGCACCCAAGGCAGCTCCGCGAAGTTTGGTCTGTTGTGTAGTCAAACCTGGGTGCTCCAAGCGCTCGGATACCTAACCGAACATTCGGATACCTATTCTGAGCGCTTGGATAGTTTGGTAAACCCCAGTGGGCCCCCACAATTGACCAAGCAGATACTTAGTAAATGAGCGCTTAGTTACCTATCCGAGCACTCGGATGCTCTGCAACACACTAGAACTTTTCAGAGCTCGGTTAGTTAACGAAATCACGGGATTCCTTGTGAATCTTGACTGGGCAGACATTCCTCCTGCTCCTCCAGGCTTCCATCGCCAACCTTGACCCAATTATAACTCCCCCCACTCACTTTGCCCTATAAATACTACCCCTCCTCCCTCCATTTAGGGCTAGACCTCCATACTCTCCACTCTCTCTGATGTAGGACAATATTGGGAAATTCCTTTATTTTTATTTTTATTGCTTTAGAATAAGATTTTGATTGGGAATATTTTCGTTCAGGTTAGAATTATTATCTTTCCGTATTCGGTTTAATTTTGATTTTCAATTTTATTAGGATTCTTGGTCTAGTTGAATTAGGATTTGTTTCTTCTTTAAATAGTTTGAGTCCTAGTTGAATTAGGATTTGCTCTTTCTTTAATTAGTTTGAGTCCTAGTTGAATTAGGATTTGCTTTTTCTTTAATTAGTTTGAGTCCGAGTCGAATTAGGATTTGCTTATTATAAATAGGGATGTAACCTTTCATAACAATGCAATCAACTATCAATAATATTTCTAGAGTTCTCTCTATTTTCCTTGTGCGCAAGGTTGCTCATCTTTTTCTTGTGGATTCAAGAACCCGTCTGTTAGAACGAGATCTAACTAATTCATCTACTAGAACGATATCTAGTCACCCATTCGTCTGCTAGTCTTCTTCCGCTACAACGTTGCGTCAAAGTGGTATCAGAGCAAGGTCCTCCCTTGTTTCAATGGCCAAAAACGGAGAAAAACCCTCAGGAGATCATGGGAATGATGCGGTATGGGGCGCGATTGATGGGCAACAACAACTAGAAGAAATACGCACTATGTTGAGAGAGTTGACTGTTACAATCAACACAATCAACACTAGGCTACCAGCAGGTCTTGATCCTAATGATCCGCCACGTGATCAACAAGTACAAGATCAACAGGCTCGTGATCAACAGACAAGTGAACCAAGGGTGGGCAACTATCCTGGACGCCTACAGTTTAGGCGTTCTTATAATAATCCAGTTCATGGTGGAGATTCGACAGATGACGACCTTGAGGATCTTGCGATTTATCATGGGCCCAAAGAACCTATCAAGAATAATAACAACTACCGTATGAAGATGGACCTCCCTTCTTTTAACGGTCAGTTACACATCGAAGATTTTCTGGATTGGATACATGAAGTTTTGAGTGCTTCTTCGATTATATGGATATCGAGGACAAGAAGGTTAAACTGGTTGCATTCAAGCTAAAAGGCAGCGCTTCTGCATGGTGGGAGCAGTGCAGATGGCTCGCACACGCTAAGGCAAATCAAAAATTTGTTCTTGGCATCGGGTGAAGCAGTTGATGAGGGCTCATTTTCTTCCTCCACATTATGACCAGACTTTATTCCAGCAGTATCAAAGTTGTTCGCAAGGTAATAGGACTGTTCATGACTATGATGGTGATTCAACGAACAATAATTTTTCGCGACAAAACGTTGCGAGTCAATCTGATGAAAGGTTCATAAACATGAAGCAGTTGAAACTGTCTTTACAAAATCTTCACACCCATTCAGATTCCAGGTATTATGAAAGTTTACCTAAATTTAGTGGTTGAGAATATTTTGAGGATGTTCTAGATTGGATAGTTAACCTTGAGGATATTTTTGAGTATCTGAAAATCTCGGATGGAGAAAAGTGGAGGTATGTGTTATTAAATCTTACAGGTCTAGCACTCGATTAGTGGCTAGACTTGCAATCTTTGAGAGATCAACAGAATAAGCGTCATATTCGTGCATGGTCGAGAATTAACAAACGCTTGATGGAGAGATTTTTGCCATGGAATTATGAGCATTTATTGAAGGAAAAATACTGATCAAAGCAACAAAATACAACTACTCTTGCCAACAATATCGTTGGAGAAGTTGTCAAAGAGGTCATAAACAAAGTTGATAACAAGAAAATTGATAGGGGTGACGGTAAGAAGCCAAAAATTAATATCAGTTGCTGAGGTCCAGAATGATTTTCTATTGGAGGTGGTCGATAACAACAATAGTGCTGAGAAGGAAAAGCGAGTTAGCAACACAAGCGAAGCTACGTCGGTTTTGAAAGAATTGACTTCAGTAGAACTAATCAACAATTCATTCGACGCACACAACCAGAGAATGGATTTACACCATGATTGCACTCTGAAGGGTGCTGATGTTGCTTTTGTGGATTTTCTTGGTGTGGAGCAAGTTGATTGGATTCCGAATATCCATCTAGTGAATCTTGTCAACAAGTTGAAGCATGCAGAGAAGAGCTCATCACCAGTATACTTTTATAGAAATAATTTTTGGAAGAGAAGCAAGAAGTTGAAGCATTTCCCGTGTTTTGGGTACTATCTTACTCGTGTTCGACTTGCTAAATATTGGAAGGTGACACTACAATATTTTGGAGGTGAAGTCGCATGGACTTCATTTTTGAAGTTCATATTCAAGAAGATTAATTTGAAGTATAAAGTTGATGCGGACAAGATCAGACGAATCAAGTTTCTTTAAGCAGTAGAAACTCGAGGGCGAATTTTTTTTAAGAGAGAGGGAATGATGTAGGACAATATTTGGGAAATTCCTTTATTTTTATTTTTATTGCTTTAGAATAAGATTTTGATTAGGAATATTTTCGTTCAGGTTAAAATTATTATCTTTCCGTATTCGGTTTAATTTTGATTTTCAATTTTATTAGGATTCTTGGTCTAGTTGAATTAGGATTTGTTTCTTCTTTAAATAGTTTGAGTCCTAGTTGAATTAGGATTTGCTCTTTCTTTAATTAGTTTGAGTCCTAGTTGAATTAGGATTTGCTTTTTCTTTAATTAGTTTGAGTCCCAGTCGAATTAGAATTTGCTTATTATAAATAGGGATGTAACCTTTCAAAACAATGCAATCAACTATCAATAATATTTCTAGAGTTCTCTCTATTTTCCTTGTGCACAAGGTTGCTTATCTTTTTCTTGTGGATTCAAGAACCCGTCTGTTAAAACGAGATCTAACCAATTCGTCTACTAGAACGATATCTAGTCACCCATTTGTCTGCTAGAACGATATCTAGTCTTCTTCCGCTACAACGCTACGTCACTCTCCCTCTTACCTAATATATTGATATAACAGCCCTATACTCCATAAAATTCCATTGTTTTTGGGAGAAAAACCCTCAAAAACTTTCAAAACACTTGAAAAACCTCACACATCTAAGCCCACCCCCCACACTTCAATACTCTCCACTACAAGATGTTACACAGCCATACAAACTTCCATTTCCCATATATCAGCCTCATACTTCAACCATTTTACCTCCGAAAATCCCACAAAAATCCTCAAAATACTTCAAAATTTCCTCCACAACCTCAATCTTAGCCTTTACACTCTAAAGACAGTCTTTTAACCACAAATACCAACCTTCAAGTAATGACGAAAAGAGTATTGTTTCAAAGCTTTCAAAAAGGTAGAAATCCTTCTTCAAAGCTACTGTCTCGTGGAATTGAGGGGAGCCACAGGGCTCATTTCAGTTCCTCATACTGGTTGTGAGCCCGGCTAGCCTTTATTGTGAAGAAATCAGAGGTTCAAAACCTCAGACACCCAGGAGAAAACCTGAGCGATTGGTTATCCATCCAACCGCCCGGGTACTCATCCAATTGCCCAGATGTTCTGCTCATGGGTCTTATAATGTTTTATAGTTATTCTGTTTGTGTTTGCGTAATAATGTGTTTAGTACCACACAGTAGTAAAAACATTTAAAAAACATTGGTAACATTTTAAAAGCTGCAAGGATACGGGTACCTGAGCTCTCAGGTCCTCCTTCGGAGCGCTCGGGTACCATGTTAGGCGTTCAGGTTCATATTCAGTAGCAATATGTCATTTTAATTCTCTAATTTCTCTTTTCATGTTATCAACTGCACATTATTCGTACACTAGCACGCAATGTGTTTACAGTTTTATCCTCGTTATTTGTTTCCCCTTCCCTTTATGTGAACAAAGTTAAGACATAAAATGTTTTCAAAATCTCATAAACATTAAGTAGAGACTGGCTCCTCGTGTTGGGCGAGAGGGTTGCCATAAAATCCTTCCCCTCTCGTAACCTGTCTCCCGAACCTAAGATATTATCTTTATGACAAACCGGTACAAAACTTTTTCCAATATAAGGCACGAGAGCCATTTTCAAGTTCAATTCCGCAGGTGACGATCCTCAAAGCCGGGTGGCGACTCTGAATCGAAATCGATAGCATGTCCACAAATGCTACTTGGCTATCATGGAACGTAATATACTATTTATGTTATGATTACAGTTGTAATCTTTTACAATGACATATAGTTTTGTTAGTATTGTTCATGATGTGGCCGATCAAATTTTTATCAGGAAATTGTGGAAGTTGCATGTCAATTTTGTGTTGTTTCCTATGTTAGCATGTTAGGGTATCCCCAATGGCATAACAAAGAAAATGGTTAGGTCCACAATTAGGGGTGCACAAGAAAACCGATATAACCGCTAAACCGGTCCGATCCGGACCGAACCGTTCTATTTGGTTAGGTTATATGGTTCATTGGTCAGGTTAAGGTTCTGAAAAAATAAGAACCGGTAATTATGGTTCGGTGACTGGTTCTCAATCTAAGAACCATGGTTAGAACCGAATCGGACCGTATATATATTTATACGTGTACGTAATTATGTATCTTGATTTGATAAGTTAAAATTTTTTCCCCTAATAGATAGAGTATTCTTTTATGTTTATTTAGAGTAGAAATCTATTTTGTTAGGAAATCTTTGATATATTACTATAACTATTTGACCCTGTTAATATCCAATTTTCAATTTTCATTCCTTTGTAAGACATGCTGCTAAATTTCTTTTCTCGTTTTTTGATTATTCTATTTTTTGTTTAAGCTACTTTATTGGTTGTTTCATCAATTTTAGGAGTTGATTTATTGATGGTAGATTGTCAAGTACTTTGTGTATCATGTAGACCATATTTGGTTTTGAATCTTATAAAATCTTATAATTATTTT
This sequence comes from Vaccinium darrowii, assembly GCA_020921065.1. Taxonomy (NCBI): domain Eukaryota; kingdom Viridiplantae; phylum Streptophyta; class Magnoliopsida; order Ericales; family Ericaceae; genus Vaccinium; species Vaccinium darrowii. The sequence goes on along the minus strand of CM037158.1, from coordinate 21,804,367 downwards.
ATTAGTTGTTTGGGCACTCCGAATTCTAAATAATCTTTTTATGTGTATATGCGTGAAAAAGTGTTCCAACGCTAATCGGGGTAGAACCGGAACCGAACCAAAACCGATCCGGTATTGCGGTTTGGATCTGGACAGGTTCCACACTTATATTGGTTAGGTTTTGGTTCTTAATTTTCAAGAACCGGTTAGAATGGTCCGGTTACTGGATTTTTAGAGAACCGGTCCAATCCGGACCGTGTGCACCCCTATCCACAATGGCATAATCAAAATGAGTTAGCAAAAATTCAAATCCAATAGTCAGTTTTTTTCTTCTCTATCTGATGGTTTACATTGACTTGCATTCTAGTAAAATAAAAGTGAAAGTAGAGAGTATTTGTTAAGATCCATAAAGTGACCAATATTGTTAAATGCATAGCCACTTCCCAAAGTGGAGAGTGAGTTCACTTACCAATAAAGCATATGCTTTGTGGAGTGTGAGTTTCAAACAACAAAAAGTTTATGGATGGAGTAACTTTTGTGAGTAGAACCCACTCTCTCTTTCATATGTCCCTCCCACTTTCCTTTGTTATTGATACAAACAACCATCCATCCCTTCCAAAATTTAGGCTATACACAGAGATAATTTGGAAAGCAATATATTTTAAATAGAAAATATAAAGGTTCTTCTTCGAATAGAGAGAGAGAGAGAGAGAGAGGTTCTTTGTGTTTAGTTTGATGTTTGCGTAGCTTTTAAATAGAATATAGAAGTTGGGTGATGGATAGTGAGATGTTGCAGAGAGAGAGAGAGAGAGGTTCTTTGTGTTTAGTTTGATGTTTCCGTAGCTTTTAGATAGAATATAGAACTTGGGCATGGATAGTGAGATGTTGCACAATTGAAGATTTCCGGCATCATTTACAATCATTTATGACCGCGTGGAGGTTTGGTCAGAGATCCAGTAAAGGTCACGAATCTGAATCGGCTAGTAAGATTGATCAACTTTTTTGTGCTCTCCTATGGATAGAGTTCTTGACTGAGAGGAGAAAGCAGAAGACGTGATAAAAAAAAAAAAAAAACAGTGGGTCAGTAGAGAGAGTTGGAAGAAATTGAAAACTATATTCAAGAGAGAGGTTGAGGGTATAGATGTCTATTATATGTAATATCAATACATTAAAAAATTTCTCCATGGCGTTAATGCCTTGTTTTAAATGCTAAAGGCATTAGAGGAGAAACTAAAAACTATATTCAAGAGAGAAAGGTTGAGGATATAGATGTCTATTATATGTAATATCAATACATTAAAAAAAGAGTAAATCACCTAGACCCCCCCTATACTATACCTCTTTTACCCAGACACCCCCTGAACTAAATTAACCTACGACGACACCCCCTCAACTATCAAAAAGGTTTAAAAGCCCTAACTCCGTTAAAAAAAGAAGATGAAAGACATTTATGCCCTTCATTATATATCTCTTCCCCTACAGCACTTCAATCGACCCCTCCACTTTACTTCCAAAACAACAGAGGCTCCACCACATCGTGTCGGATCAACTCGAATCTTGGGTTCCCAAAATGGTGCATCACGTTTTCCTTCCGACCCGTAAAGAAACGATCCACTACGATCACACTATCTCCTCTAGCAATCAGATGGTCCACCTGGTGGCTCCCCAAGCACCTAGTCTGATGACCACGATCTTCAACCCCTTCGTCGTCAGTCCCAACGGTCTCTTCGTGCCCGCATGAATTGACCCAAAACCGCATTGGCTCTCGTAAAAGACCCAGTGAGTTGAATCGGAGGATGGGAAGTGGGAGTCGAAGATCGGGTTGTAGATGCGGTGGGGGTTAGGAAAGGAGGAGGCGGGTAGGAGAGGGCGGGTAAAGAACCATTGAAATTCACAATCTCCAGTGCATTTACCTGCTGGAAAATGTTCTCTGGAAATGTTCCGTACAAGTTCGAAGAACTATAAATCAAATTCGGGAATTTTACAAAGAAAATCCAGTAAATCCACGGCTTTTGGGGTTTGAATGTGTACAAGGGTGATGTGGGTTGGGTGTCGTGACCTCTGTAGATCCACACTACCCCCATGTCTCTCTCTCTCTCTCTCTCTCTCTATATATATATATATATTGGATTTACAGTAAGGGAAATTAGATCGAATAAAAGCAGCCTATCCGGAAATTGCAGTGGTCTTCTTCTCCGACGGGTGGGGTGTTGGACTAAAAAAATATTTATTTCGCAGGGCGAGGGGCAAGTTTGGAAAAAAAAATATTTATCTCACCAAAAAAATTAACGGAACTGGACGGATTGCTAACGGAAGGGGTGTCGGGGATAACGTTAAATAGTAGAGGGGGTGTCGTCGTAGGTTAATTTAGTTTAGGGGGTGTCTGGGTAAAAGAGGTATAATACAGGGGGTGTCTAGGTGATTTACTCTTAAAAAAACTCTCCGTGGCATTAATGCCTTCCTTGTTTTAAATGCTAAAGGCATTAGAGGATTCCTTGTACATGAGGTATGAGTACATCTTTTTCAAAAATGATAGGTACACACCCTTTGTGCCACTCCCCACCACACCCTCACTCACATGGGGTGTGGTGGGGAGTGGCACAAAGGGTGTGTACCTATCATTGTTCCATCTTTTTGCTATAAAAGCACAATTTCTATCCCAGTATATGAAGCACAATCATCCACCATGCATTCATCGACTAGCATATCTACCATAATGGATGCCTTTTCTCTCCAACCTGTCATAATGCAAAAACAACTTGGGATTCCACGTGGACATTGATCTTGGTGGTTTTCTTGCATTTGAAGTCATTCATCGCCTCCCTTGCTTTAAGAGGTAAGTAAGAGCTAAGGTTCTAAATAGGATATAAATTGTTTTCAAAATATTTAAGGTGCTAAATGTTATCGAAAGCATGTAAATCATACAAGACTTACATGATGAAGCGCAGCGGAATATTTGAGCTTTCGGAGATCGATGAACCGAGACCCGCTCTACAAGCACAATCTGTAACCACGAACAAGAACCCAAACACTGTCTTCAATCCTCGTCGCGTAGAGAAGACTACCAGAGCCTACTCTTGCTATCCACACCGCAAATCCTAGGGTTGTAGATGGAAACCCTAGAGAGAAGATATAGATACGAGAATGTTTTTGGGGAGAAGGAGAAAACTAGAACTCTAGTTAATTTATTGTGTCTCACTCATGTATCTACAAGACTATATTTATAAATAAAGTCCAAGAGTTTAAGTTCTCTTTAAACTCTCCTAACAGATAGAGATAAGAGTCCATCTCTTATCATCCTTCTAACTAACCCAATCACTTAACCCATGTGGACGATCTGTGTGTATTGGGTCCGGTTGAACCGACCCATAAATACTAACATCTCCCACTCGTACACATTGGGCTCAAATATCTCATCCGTATCAATCTTATCAATTCTCTCCTCATACAAGGAAATGAGGCGTGCGACCGACGAGAAAAAAAAAAAAACAAGTTAGGTAGGAGTACCATATTAAACTTCCATCAAACTAACATGGTACATCACTCCAAAAAAACTCTCGTCATTTCCCTAGACAAATCTAGCCACATTGGATCGAGTATCTCCAATCCCTCTTGAGTCCCAGCTCAGAGCTATGCTCAACCTCCTTGCATTGGTGTGCTTCAAATTTCGAAATTAAATTTTATTTTGCTATTATAGAGTAGATAAAAAGATACAAACTTGTGCCGGCACAAAGCACAACCAACCGCACAAACAAATGTGATACCAGAAAGTCTTCCTCGAGCCCTCATGTCAATTCATTTTAACCTTGCTGCTTTCCCAGTCATGCTCCATGGGACCCTGACATTTCGTGGTCTTAGGTAGTCAAGCTAGAGTAGTAACACAAAGCCTCGATTTCATGACATAGTCTCAAGTCCAGTAAGGGCAACGAATAGTCAAGTAATGACATTTAGAGCTCACACAGTGATAGGAAAGGGATCCATCTATCACTCCTCTAAGTATGGTCGACAATAGCACATGTGGTATGTTCACATGCTACGGTGGAGTATCTATAAAGATTGTGTCACTCCAAAAACACCGTACAGATATAAGTCCAGTCGCCACTAAAAGCGCCTGACTTGAGACTCTCAAACTTGTCGCATACAATGCGCCTTTTTAGGTCTTCATCTGGCTCAAGCAAAGGCAATAGAGAATCTATGTCCGGCCAATAGTGACCGCATCTTGGTCCAACCAAGGCGACAATACCTTAAACTCATTATCTTTAAAGAGTTATGTCTCATCTCGCTCGCCCATCGGCGCCGAGGCGGGTTACCGTGTGAGATGGTCAACCCTTTGCCTTAGGACACATAAGAAACATTGTAAGTGCTTAACTTAAACGCAACTTGATTTTATAATCACAACCAATTAGAATATAAAAACCAGTGCATTAACAATAAATATCCAAAAAAGTGTCTCAATAAAGCACAACTCAAATCCTACGAAGTCCTAGACTACTAACATGTGTCTAAAAGACATCCCTCGCTCTAGACTTGGTCAAGGGATCAGCCACCATACTGGTCGTGGATATATGCTTTAGGACCACCTCTCCTTGTGCAACCATATCTCGAATGTAGTGAAAACAAATGCCAACTCCCACACCTGATTTTTTCCCATAGAACCAATCTCATCCTCCATAGCAGTTAACCATTCTTTACAAGCAGGTGAAGATAAAGCCTCATTGTATGAACTTGGCTCATCTTCCTCTTGAGGAGCACACATGAAAGATTCCCCTTCAATCTCAAAACGACGACAGGGTATATTTCCACGTTCGCTCCTACGTTGTGGAGGATCTCGGGAATCAGTAGTCTCTAGTGGAGTACTCCCACTAGGTGGCAAGTTACTCCCACTGTTCTCGGCGACCATAGGATGAAGATCTATATCCCCACCCTCGCTAAGAACAGGTGTAACTTCCTTAGACATCTCATAAAGATTAAGATCCCCCCTCACATTCCCTCTGCTTGGAAAATCATGTTCAATGAAATTCACATCTTGGGACTCAATCTCAGTCAATTCACCATCAGGTTGTTCGCATATCATAACATACCCTTTGGAATGTTCAGGATACCTTATAAATATACCCTTTTTGCCTCTCGGATCTAATTTTTCAAGTTGCTGAGAAGGAATGCGCACATAACCTACTGACCCCCAGGGCCTCAAATGGTCAAGGACTCGCTTCCTACCTGTCCATAGCTCATATGGTGTAGAAGTGACTGATTTGCTCGGCACACGGTTAAGGATGTAGGCCGCACTTAATAATGCATCTCCCCAAAAACTAATGGGAAGATTAGCTTGCGCCATCATCGACCTAACCATATCTAACAGCGTACGATTCCTTCTCTCTGCAACACCATTTTGTTGCGGAGTCCTAGGAATCGTTAGCTGTCTTTGGATACCTTTATCCTCACAGAGCCCTTTAAATTGCTCAGATAAGTATTCACGTCCACGATCTGTCCTTAGAACTTTTAGGGTTCTTTCTATTTGATTCTCAACTTCTTTAACAAATCAAATGAAGCAATCTAATGCTTCCGATTTATGAGAAATCAAATATACATATCCATATCGCGAATAATCATCAATAAATGTGATGAAGTAGGTACCCCCATGTCGTGCCCTCACATTCATGGGTCCACAAATATCTGAATGTACTAGCTCTAGTGGACTTGTAGCTCTCAATGCCTTACCAAATGGTTTTCTTATTGCTTTTCCTGCCATGCAAGGCTCACATACTGGTAGGTTGACTTTAGCGAGTGGGCCTAGAAGGCCTTCTCTAGCTAACCTAGTCATCCTATCTTGCCCAATATGGCCTAACCTGGCATGCCATTTCACAAAACTAGAAACAACATCATCATCATGAAAAGCCATAAATGTATTATCGAAAACATCCAAATCCAAAACATAGAAACCACCAGAAATAAATCCATGCCCAAACGGCTAATTATCTAGGTAGATAGAAAAACCATCTCTACTGAAATTAAAGGAAAAACCTAAGTCGACTAAAGCTACTACTGATATCAAGTTGCGTCGAACTCCAGGCGCATAAAGTACGTCATAGAGAATAAGTGTGCGACCACTTCGCAGCTTCAGCTGATAAGTGCCAACTCCTAGCACATCCTCGGCTGAACTATTCCCCATAAAGACACTCTGGCTGCCAGCAGGAATCCGGCGATACTCGATAAATCCTCCTCGATCTCGTGCTACATGTTTTGTTGCTCCTGTATCCACAATCCAATTAGGATTAGTATGAGCAATCAATACATGAGAGCAAACTAAGCAATTTGTGCGAGATTTAAAGTAAGATGGTACCTTCTGATCAGTGCACTCACGAGCGAAGTGTCCATTCTTCTGACAGTTGTAGCAAGTCACTTTGGATTTATCTTTCTTGCCTGCTCTCTTGCCTCTGCGGCGCTTAACATGTTCTTTTGGCGCATTATCTCCAGCTTGTGCCTGCTTAGCCTTCCCACCTTGCCTTTTGCGCTTAGACCCATTTGTCTTGCACTGGCTAGGTTGAACCACGAAAGCCTCACTGCCTCGCCTTGCTTCTTGGCGCTCGGCTTCAAGTTCAAGATGACGTGCCAAATCACTAAAGGTTTTAACCATTTCATTGTGCGTCATTGTGAGCTTGAAATGCTCCCATGGTTTATCAGGCAAGGACCTAAGCAAAGCGAGAATTTGCTGCTCATCAGTTAGAACATTACCAGCAGCCCTAAGGTCGCGTATCATAGCCGACATAACCCTAAAATGTTCAGGCACGGAATGTTGGGGGTTCATTGTATAACTGTCGAACTTCATTGTCAACGCGCGCAACCTAGTTGCTGTTGTGCCGCCAAAAGCAATTTTCAGCTGGTTCCACATCTCTTGGGTCGTGGCGCAGTTTTCAAACTCGTCAATGAGATCATTGTGCATGCTCGCTAACATAGTAAAGCGCGCACGACGGTCTTTCTTAACCCAATTTTGATAAGTTTCCATGTTTCGTCGGTGCTAGGCAGTGGTCCCCTCTTCCGGGACAGTCATGGTATTAATCAAGGTTTAAAGTTCATCGTCCTCATTAAGGAGATACTGGATTTTCTTACTCCACATGTCGTAGTTTTTCCCATCCAGTTTCTCCCCCTTAACAAGATCGGCAACAATTGTCTTCGAGGCCATTTCACTACATTCATTTGCGCATTGGAATATTTTTAGCACATTACAATTAATTTTATCCCAAAACCCTATTAAGCAAATAATAATTTTAACCGTAGGCGGGGATCGAAAATTTGCTATGCTCGTAGTCATCACCCCAACACATGGTATAAATTATTATTTCTTAATCGATTTTTAGACAAAATAACCAATCAATATATACCAAAAAGAGGACGGGACTAAGTATTTTAAGTCCCTAATTAATATTTTATGCAAGTATGGGAGATACAAAAAAATTATACAAAAATAAGTGCAAAAACACACCCCCTTACAAATTAAAAACAAATAAGGGTGTTGCACTTATCTCCATATAATAAATTTGTCTCCGGTCTCTATCATCAATGAGAGCCCATCTCCAAGCGCATACAAATATTAATCCCTTAAATTAACCATCCTTGCCAACATGCAACAACACATAATGGGTATATATGCATGGATGGTTCCATCACAATCTCCCACTAGGAAGACGGATGCAAGTCCAAATAATCTAGGGTCCAATTATTTGCGCCGTAACGCAGCAATAAACAATCAATAGATCATAAACTGAATTATGTTACTTTATATTTTCCAACCGGATGCAACAGGAAATAACTTCTAATTATATCAATCAAAAGATGAGAACATAAGTAATCACACGGTCTGCTTGCACGGTTTCATCAAATCAATATTGGGTGGCTCGGTCAAAAAATTATCACAATTGCCTAATTTTTTTTTTTATATATAAAAAATGACCAATAGTCTTTCAACCCAACCTGTTCAGAAAAGAAAAACTTACCATAACATTTTTTTTTTATAGGCGTACAAGAGAACATAACTTTTAACAATTATGTTTTCAAACGGAACAGAGCCCAACAGAGTCGTACTTTTTTGGGTAAATAATAAAGTCCAACTTGTTCCGATAAAAACGTTTTGTTCTAATTACCAAAAAAAAACATTTTGTTCTTTGAAGTTTGAAGGACTCTGTAGTCACATGGGAAAACAATACTATTGGTCAAAACTCAACTTGGCAGAAGACTAAAGTGATAAAATAGTCCATGAATAGGAGCATAATAGTGCTCTGACCATGTTCGGTGATTTTCTGCCCAAAGGTGGCGCGCTCAACCGACTAACACAACTATTGAATGGACCCAATTATTTTCCTCCCAATATCAAAGCCATTGATTATGAGCACACCACTGCTCTACCGTGTACGGTGCCATGCCGCTCATAAATCGGCGCACTCATAATCGGTTTCTCGTGATTATCCGATGGGATTAAATGGATAATCACAACACAAGACCAAACACACGACCACTTCTGATTTATTTTCTCACCATTGCATCCATTTTTTTTTATTTTAAAAAAAAATAGATGCAGTAGGATATAAATCCCTATCACGGTCTGCCATCTCGGTTTCACCGAATCACAAATATTTGGGGTGGTTCGATCCATAGTTTTAGTTGCCGTAGCCACATTTTTTATCTATTGACTATTGATAAGCCTCAACAGTGGTTTAACCCAACATGAACACATCAAGTTTGTTCAAAATAAACTGCTTTTTCAATTATTATTATTTATTTTTTTTTACTAGAAAATAGAACCGTATCTTTTTTTTTTCTTTGAAACCAAACAGATCCCAAACTCTAATTGTTGGAAAACGTTTTACTCATAAAAAAAAGCACACAAGCCACATATAAAGAGAAACACAAATGTAACTCTTTGATGTGGATCAAAACCACATGGCAGTCGGCCAATTTCGAGCAAAACAAATCGGTGCAATTAAAAAGGGAGCACACCAGTGCTCTGTCCGGTGCCATGGCACTTAGGGGCACACGAAACCAAATTAATTTTAAATAATCTGACGCTTGATTAATTATCACACAACACCGATTCAAGTGGCAAGACCGGATTGATTTATCTCACTACTGCATCCCATTATTTTATTTTATTTTATTGTTATCAACAGAATATCAAACGAACCGCAGATGGAAAAAATAAAACAAAAAACATAGGCGATCATGCGAGTGCGAGCCATAACCTGGCTCTGATACCAATGTTAAATGTTATCGAAAGCATGTAAATCACCCGAACACTGTCTTCAATCCTCGTCGCATAGAGAAGACTACCAGAGCCTACTCTTGCTATCCACACCGCAAATCCTAGGGTTGTAGATGGAAACCCTAGAGAGAAGATATAGATACGAGAATATTTTTGGCGAGAAGGAGAAAACTAGAACTCTAGTTAATTTCTTGTGTCTCACTCATGTATCTGCAAGATTATATTTATAAATAAGTCCAAGAGTTTAAGTTCTCTTTAAACTCTCCTAACAGATAGAGATAAGAGTCCATCTCTTATCATCCTTCTAACTAACCCAATCACTTAACCCATGTGGACGATCCGTGTGTATTGGGTCCGGTTGAACCGACCCATAAATACTAACATAAGGAAATAAAAGGGTGCACAACCTTATCCCTATATGAGAGCACAATTGCACACCATTGTTTTTTTTTTTTTCTTTCCCCCCCTGCTATTCTACCTTATTGTTTTTAGACTAGTTATGTTATATGGTACGTTGTGTTGGGCTAAGATTATTGTCGTTGAAATGAGAATGTTGAGGTGGACACATGGTATGATTTCGTGACATAGAATTAGAAATGAAAACCTGTGTGGGATGGTAGAGGTAGCACCAATCGAAGACAATACAAGAGAAATAAAATAAGATGGTTTGGATGTGTCTATTGTAGCTCGGTCCATGCGGTAGTTAGGAGAAGTGATATTGTTATGGTTGATGGTAGTGCTAAAGGGAAACTCCGCTTGGGACGTGCCTCAAGCCTTATCTTCTACACAGCTGGTCCCAAGCTCGGATAAAGCAGGAGGGTTGTGCGTTAGGTAGCTCATAGCCAGTCTGTAAAAACCCGTTAGATCTTTATAACATGAATCCTAATAAAAACAGCTGACCCCAATTAATTGAGACATAAGGCTTGGTTTGGTTTGGTTTGGTTTAGATGGTAGAGCTAAAGGGAGCGGTAGACCAAAAATTTAGAAGCGGCACTTCAAAAATACCTAGTTGCTTGGATATCACGAAACACGATGCCTTACATAGAGCTCAATGGAGAAAACAAAATCATGTAGCTGTCTTCAATTGATTGGTACATAAGGCTCGGGTTGTTTTATTCACACCATTTGCATTTTCCCACTCATCTGTATAACAATGGAAGCTTTTTTCTCTTCTGCTTTTCATAATGCAAGAAAAACTTGAGGATTCCACATGGTAGTTGATCTTGGGGATTTGCTTACATTTTTGACATGTTTGCTTCCTTTGATTTGTCTACAAGGGCCTCTGTTCCCTTTGGATATTTCCCCCTATCTTGATGTCTGTGCAGTCTCCTTACTCCATTTCTTCCTTGTTTTGAACTTCCAGTGGCTGGTCCAGTGGATCTATTACTTGTATGCCATATCATAGGGAATTCTTGTTCCAAGCATGATCGTTAATGTCTATCGTTGGTCTACGCATGATATTGAAGATTACATTGAACTTCACACATTGGCTTGCCCTCTCTTCTTTTTTGCTATTGTTGCTATTAGTCGATCTCTTTTGTTGGTTATCTTCTTATTGTTCATGTTGTAATACGTTTGATCAAGAGTATTTGGGCATCTTCTTATTAAGTGCATGTTGGTTTAATTAGTTTCTTAATATTCATGAAAATTATGGTGTCGGCGTGCCATTGTTGTGTTGCTTGCGTGCTCCATATCTATATCCATGCTCCATAATAGCTAGCACTAGAACGTCCTAAAATAGGTTTAAATTGTTTTCAAATGCTTCTTAGGAAATAAAGGATTATGTGTATGCTAGGTATCGCTATGTTTTTGAATAAACCAACAAACTCTTGTCCCATATAAAAATGACATTCCTACCCCATTGCGCTTACCCACTCATCTCTTGGGTTAGGATACTTTTTATCCCCTGCTTGTCATATTTCAAAACAACTTTGGATTCCACGTGTTAGTTCATCTAGGCGAATTGCTTACATTTGACACCCATGCAGCGATCCCTTCCTCACGTTTATTTGTCTATAAGAACCTCTCCTCCCTGGTCATTTCTCTCCATGTCTATATCACCTTCATTTCTTCCTCTATCCTTTAGTTCTTCTCCTCTGATGGCTTCAAGCGACCCATTGGTTGTATGTCGGATCATAGGAGATGTTGTGGACGTGTTTGTTCCTAGAATGACCATGAATGTCTATTACGGGCCCAAACATGTAACGAATGGTTGCAATATCAAGCCTTCAATTGCCACCAGTCCTCCTAGGGTCACATTGACCGATCATTCCAATGAACTCTACACTTTGGTTTGCAAAGATTTCTTTTTTCCTTGTGTGCTTCATTATAAATTTCTCATTTGATCATTTTATTACAACTCTATATTTGTTTTTATACTTTGGATCAAAAGAATTTTGAGTCTTCTTTTGGTACTATCAATGCATGTTGGTTTTTGACAAGTTTATTTGCTCTTAGGTAATGACGGATCCTGATGCACCAAGTCCCAGTGAACCCTCTATGCGTGAGTGGGTGCACTGGTCAGTCTGTGTGTGTGTGTGTGTTCTTTACTTCTATTTTCTCTCAAACCTTCTGTTCTCAACAACCAAAGACTTCTCATTTTGTTTTGCTCTCAGGATAGTAACTGACATTCCTGGTGATGGCAATCCTACTCAAGGTAAATATGGTGATGTTCATTGAATTTTGGTGGTTTTCCAATCCAAACAAATATATATGTCTATTCATGTATGGTGTAAATTTTTTCCTTCTTCTATGCATGCACACACAAAGGTGGAAAATAAGATACATTTGGTAAGATGAGAGGTCGTACATAGATACATACAAACACATTAGGTTAAATGGGGGTAGGTTGGTGGTTTAAAACAACTGCCAAGTTTGGCTGCATAGAACTTTTTTGTCATGCAAATAAGGAACATGTTTTTGATATTGTTGTACTGACGCTCAGAAACAAGTTCTCTCGGCATAGTAGCCAGTGATTCTCCAAGATTACTCAAAAATTGAGCAACTTCTCTTTACAAATTGCAAGGCTGGTAGATTAGCAACCTGACCTTGTTGCTCAGTTTAAAGGCATGGGATTTTGAGGATCTCTGAAATTACGGAAAAGAATAATGCATTGTGTCACATAAAGATTTACCATTTCCACTGTAATGGCCTGCACCGATTGAAAACTAGCTTCTTTTTTGGAGCCAAAAAATTAAATATGGCTGGGTACTCTTATTTACTAAATATTGCGAAATTCATGCACAAAGATGCTCACACAACGTGGCACATGATTCCCTTGTAGAAACTCCTTTTGACACTTGTCAAAAGTCTACTTCATGTCACATGCACTTGTTTGGAAAGATTCAATGCTTTGTAACTCTTAGCCCGTATTGAGACAGTAAAACATCCAAGTCACCTGTCAGAATTTGTTCGTTTCTAAACGGCCTTAAGCAATAACCAAACTAGGATTCTCTTTTGTGATCTGTTCATTTTGTAGAGCTCAATGTGCAAATCATTTTTGCAAAAATTGGTGTTGATGAAGTATTGGTAAGTGTTAGCTCAATCATATTTGTCTAGAGAGAAATAGATGGTGACAGTTGAATGGACCGCCAGTTCCAACCATCCATTCCTCTCAAGAGAAATGTGATTTGTTAATACGGCTATCATGTCCAATTAACTTTAGTCTTGGCAATAATTATTTACACTGCAAGACCTTTTTTATGAACAACTCGAATCATCAATCCATTGCCCTGTTACGGTTCAGTTGATGATCACATGAGAAGAGTATCCTCCATCGTTAAATTTTGATGGCTTCAAAGTCTAGCGAACTGTGTGTATGTGCAACTCATATATGATAGTCTAGCTTATTTCATCTTCTTTTTATCCCCTTTGTTCCCAAAAAATTTGTTTTTAGCACTATGTTTAGTTGGGATTGTTTCTTGCAGGAAACGAAATCCTGCCATACATGGCACCACGCCCGCCAATTGGAATCCATCGTTACATAATGCTATTATTCCAGCAGAAGGGTCACATAGGACTGGTGGAGCAGCCCATGACCAGGGCAAACTTTAGCACCCGAGCATTTGCACACCAGCTGGACTTGGGTGTGCCGGTGTCAACTGTTTACTTTAATGCGCAGAAGGAACCAATGAACCGAAAGCGTTGAGCCAAAAATGCAATGAAGTACTAGTCTGAATAATGGTTATCTATCGGTGGTCGTTTTGTTTGGTTTAAGTTTTACTATGTTTTAAGGAGTACTTGTTTCAAGGGACGTCTTGTGGTGGGAATGTGGTTTTGTGTTGGTAGGTGTGATCCTTGTTTGCTTCTTTGCTGTGGCTTGTGGGAGACCGGAAGTGTTTTTATGTGGCTTTTAAATAAACTAGAGTTCGAGTTTTCTTATTCACATGTTAACTGCATGTGAACGTTTTACCAGCAATGCTCTCGATTACTCTCTCCGTCCCTTTTTAAGTGATCCATACGGGAATACATGCAATTTCAAACTCCTAAAAAACATATTTTTCTATATAACTTTTTTAATTTGTTTTATACCAAATTAAAGTGCTCATTGAGTTCTTTAATTTGGTGCAAAAAAAAATATTTAAAAACGATATGCAAAAGTACATATTTAAACGTCCGCAAAAATGCACGTTTCCCAAATGGATCACTTAAAAAAGGACGGAGGGAGTATGGTTCGTCATTTCAGAAGTCTAGGAAAATACAAATACTCCTACAACCGTTTCTTTTTACTACCACTTTTGCAGCCCGTGTCTACGTGATGATTAATCCTTCAGTAACCCTCTTGTAAGCTGTCTCTCTTGGGTGCGATTGGGGGCTTTCGTACCGTTCAAAAGAACCGATCATAACCTTTAAATAAGACTAATGTTTAATACAGCGTTTAACAAAGACAAAACTAATTCAACAAAACTTTTGGATGGAAAATTGTTGTTTTTGAAATAAAAATCAAATAAGTTTGATATGTATTTACACTGGACTTCTAGAATTTTGTGTGCCTGTAGGGTACCAATAAGAAAGGCGACAGTTGTGCTCCATGTCAACTTATTCGGTTCATCACCATGTCGACAACTCTTGCAAAATTACTAGAGTTTTTGTCCGTTAAATTTTTCTTGAGCCTAGAAATTGAATTATCATGTTACTGAGCCCAGAAATTCTTAATTTATTCAACCTAATTCATGATACAATTATGTATAACTAAAATAATGGTAATTAATTTATTATGTTTACCATACTTGTTCAAAAAATTTATTATGAAATAGATAGTATATTTGTATATGGAGTTGCTTACAGATTTCATGAAATATTTGCAGAAATCTATCCTGGTTTCAAACCCTTCAACGTCAAAATGGAAACTTGTAGCGCCGCCTCCACGGATGGGTGGGAGAGAGAGTTTGTAGAGATTGATGGGGAGAGGAGAGGGAGTGGGTTTATGGATTTTGAAATTAGGTATAATAGGAAATTGTGTTTTGTAGAAATAAGGAAATTGCGTTTTGAAATTAGGTATAATAGGAAATTGTATTTTGAAAATAAGTTGATGACAAATAACCTCTATTTAAGTTCCCCTTAAAATAAAGAGCTACATAGTGGATATAAATTAAAATTTACCTGAGGAGTTTGAAAATTTCACAACCCAACTCTAAGTTTCTGAAATAACACCAAAAGCCTCTCTCTCTAAAATTACAAGAACTCTCATGGGAAAGCAATATACTTCACCATAGAATATTACATTTAAAGGATGGGATATATAATACATTCACTCAAATAGTAACAATCAAGATATTGAAAGAACTGATAGCTATGAATATATAGAATTTAACCTGCATTGTTCCAGAAAAAGAATAACGATACTCCTGATAAGCTAGAAATTAATACATGGTAGTATACAGAGAATGGACCCGTTAGAACTTGGTGGTTGATACAACGAGGCTCGTGCAAAGCAATGAAATCAATACAGCAGAAAGAAGAGTGGGTAATTTGAGGGTGTTTGATGAAGACTGGTCATTGACCTCAGAAGAATCAACGGCTAGGGGCATTCCATCACTGTTATGACTGCAAGAGTGAGGATCAGAGCCGTCCGTTCTCATCATGATGGCTCTAAGGACTGAAGAAACGGTGTGAATGTAAGCGGAACGGTTCATTGCAAGTAGCCAAGTCAAGCCCATCACTTCACAGTCTCTGTCGTGCATTTTGCTTGTCCTGTCCACGGATTTGCTTGTATTTCCAGTTTTGTGCTCATTCAGCTACATTTAAGAACAGATACAAGCAGTAAGCTCAGGCATAATTCTCTCCTCATTAGCCATTTCATTATTCAATTATCAAATCTAACACGAGGGATGGGAAGTACATCATACATAGCATTCAAGAGCATTGGTTGGAGCCACCAAAGTCGAGGTTTAAAATGGAACCAACTAATGCTGCTACTATTTAACTGATGATGGAGTCTTTACTCAACACAGAAGCACCCTTATCTATTTTTCAGCAATAAGAATTTGATTATACATAGTCACATATCTATTGAACCACAAACGTACAAGGCCTAAGTTTCATGCATTTGAGGGAGATTATTATCTTTCAAAACTGAGGAATGCTAGAGGCACTAAATAACTTACAAAATATTGAACTAAAAGTACACGTCATTACCACATCAATGCCTGATGCACTCATCTACTAAAATTTAGTACATTAGTTAGTGCCTCTAGCATTTCTCTTTAAAACTAGGGACGCAGTTGCGCGCCTTATTAGGCCCATTGCAATAAGGAACGCTTGTTACTTTGCATAGGCCCATTATAACCACATCTAGTTTCCAAACATATCGAATCATATAGCAGGAAAAACAAAGTAACCAAGATGAAAAACAAACCTACACATTCATCTTCCTAGAGTCTCGCTAAGTAGAGAAAAAAATTCTGTCCTTGGCAAATAATAAAACAATATGTCGAATCTGATATATTCTATAAGACTGTAACATCTCCATGTCATATCAAGCAAAGCTAAAGAAAAATTCCAAGATACTGTGTTTTACAGAAGTAAATCACAAGATATCACATGCATACATTCTACCATTAATCCTCATGCCTCCTGAATCTGATACAACGAAGGAATTGACACAGTGAAGCATTACCAAAACACAAATTTCAGTTAGTAAAATGCATTCACAAATACCATTCTCATAGCAATGAAAACTTTTTGGTCTAACATTCAGAACGAACTTTTTCATCCATTTTTTTTTTGGCAATAGACAGTGAAGCAATTACCAAAACATAAGTTCCAGATAGTAAATTGCATTCACAAACACCATTCTCATAGACATGTGAACTCTTTTTTTGTTTTTGTTTTTTTGTTCTGTCAATGTCCAATTAACTAAATTCTACAATGCAGCCAACAATAAAAATCCCTATCAAGTTCCAGCTTAAACAGCATTGATCTTTCAATAAATTGATACTTTCAGTTGCAAATATAGTTTTCCAATTGCATTACTATTAAATAGATGTCCTTGTTACTGTCTCTCTCAATGAGTTAGAAAGTGCATCCTAGTATTTCTATTGAGGTATTCATACGTACTTCACACCAATTTCCTTGATTCATAAAGCCTAAAGACCACTTTGCCAAATCCAAACAAAATAATTAACCATTATAAAGCAAAGAGAGTGGCCTTGTGCCGTAATGCTTTGTTGCTCCCACATTCAGTTCGTTAATTTCACATAAGGATTGTGAATACTAAAGGTTTGAAGTAGTCTTGGGAATTTCGCATGGCAAAAGCGTTTACCTATTCGTGTGAAGTTCCTCACATCAGATTGGAAGATATTCACTGGCATTTTGGACTAACCACCAAAGTAAAAATAAGGGATTATTACCTCTAGGTCTAGAAAAGAGATGTCTAATTACCACTACGGTAAGTCATTTTTTTTAATTACCACTAAGGTAAGTCACTCTTTTTTGGAGTTTAGGTTTAGGGTGCACTTTCCTATTATAGGGTTTTAGTGGTTTAGACACTTTCATAGACTACCATAAGATTTTAGGCACTTTCATAGGTACCCTAGTCGTAGGGTACCCTAGTCATAGGAGTACCCTAGAGTTTAGGTTTAGGGTGCATTTTCCTATTATAGGGTTTTAGTGGTTTAGGCACTTTCATAGAGTACCCTAAAATTTTAGGCACTTTCATAGGGTACCCTAGTCGTAGGGTACCTTAGTCACTTTCATAGGTACCCTAGAGTTTAGGTTTAGGGTGCACTTTCCTATTATAGGGTTTTAGTGGTTTAGGCACTTTCATAGAGTACCCTAAAATTTTAGGCACTTTCATAGGGTACCCCTAGTCGTAGGGTACCCTCAGGCCCGGCCCTGTGGGTAGGCTGGGCAGGCCCGGGCCTGGGGCCCCCAAAAAATGGGCTATTTTTGGGGCCCCAACTAGGTACATATAACTTGGTAAGTAATAAATAATTAATGTAGTGCATGTATTACCATAAAGGCTTTCAGCACAGTGGAAAAGCCTCCCGTCTCTAGAGTGTGCGGCAGGGTTCGAATCCCCCTGGCACTCTTTCTTTTGTTTTTGTTTTTTTCCGCTGTCTACTACGGCTATGTAAAGAAGAAGAAATCCGGGTGCAATGTGAAGGTTCATTCTCTTTCTTAATTTTTTTCCCTCTCCATGAGATTTCTATTATAAATTTTTTTAGGTTTTCTTTTACATTAAACGTTGGTAGACACCTTTGCTATAAAAGATTTATACTTGTTTAAAGGTTGTTTCATTAAATTTTTAGTTCAAATTACCTCAAAAAGGTGTTTCAATTGTGCGATTAATGATATAAATATTATAGTAAGTTCAAAACTATCATCTTAGAAGAAATCAATTGCGTGAACATATTATTCCACCACATCCATATTGTTTGTTTACTTTTTTAAGAAAAATTTGTCAGTATTGTCATCAAGGGAAAATAAATAAAACACTTCGTGTGTATTTGTAAAATATTTGCATCGATTTGTCGATTTCAATATTTTTTTTATTGTTGCAATAAAAATGAATAATTACGACCAAAAACTATTGTTTATTGACATAACGACAAATTACAAAAAAGACTAAATATAGAACGAAGTATTTATCATTTGAAGTTAATATTGGTCCTCTAAATTTTTCTTTTAAGAAAAACATAGGGCCCTGTTTTACATTCTCGTCTGGGGCCACGAATTTCTCAGGGCCGGGCCTGGGTATGCTAGTCATAAGGGTACCTTAGTCATAGGGTACCTAGGTACCCTAGAGTTTAGGTTTAGGGTGCACTTTCCTATTATAAGGTTTTAGTGGTTTAGGCACTTTCATATGATATCGCTTTGACCTGATGGGAATTTTTCAGAGTTGGGCTTGACCTAATGGTAATTATGGAATCCAAGGGTGACCTGATGGTAAATGTCCCTAAAAATAATCAGTTCATTACCATAACATGTACGAGTATGTAGGTATTGAATAGCATGTAGGTATTGGGTACACACTTCAAATCAGATAGCATACCAATTAAAGTAAAATCCATTTTCTTGTAGCATACTTCTACAGAGACAGAGAACTATTTTGCTTCATAAACAAGCCCATTCTGTCAACTGCAGCCTAATGGTGAGGGAATTGGAAGTGTTAGAAGGGGACATGGAAGTGATGGAAGGGAAAATCTATCACAAGTGACATACCCAACCATGTCATTAGTGAATGTTGACATAAATTTATTTGCAGAGTTGAGATTTTATTTCTTCTTTTTTGTCTATTGCAGCCTAGTTATGAGGGAATTGGTAGTGCTGGAAGGGGAAAAGGAAGTGGCGGAAGGGGAATTGTAAGTGCTGGAAAGGACATTGTTAGTGGGAACTCATCACAGATGACAATCAAATAATATCCTTGTGCAAAATTATTTTATATTTAATTTTAAAAAAATTCTTCTATTGCAACCTAGTAGTAAAGGAATTGGAAATGTATGTGTTGGAAGGGGAAGGGGAAGGGGAAAGGGAAAGGGAAAGGAAAAGGGAAAGGGAAAGGGAATTGCTGGCGTTGGAAGGGGATTGGTTGTTGGTGGTAAGGGAGGTGTTGGAAGGGGATTGACAGGGGCTAGAAGGGGAAAGGAATTGGCAAGTGTTGGAAGGGGATTGGCAAAGGCTAGAAGAGGAAAGGAACTTGGTGGGAAAAGAGTTGGACAAAGTTATGGACTAGGTGGTGCTACTGCTGTTGAGAGTGGGCCTCCAAGGCTCCTGAAGCTTTGGAGGCCCACTTAAGACACACACACACACAAAAAAAAACAAACAAACAAACAAACAAACAAACAAACAACCTACCTTGACTGAATTCTTGTAAGACACCAAAAAAACAAGCTACTGCCACTTCATTACCCAAGCTACTGTCACTTCATTATCCCAAGTAGGGGTGGCAAACTTGTGGCATGGAAGAGTGCTCAAGCTTGAGGATCCCAACAAGGGTGGAAGATGGCAAGGATTGGAGAGGTATAGTTTCATCTAAAGTGAGCAATGGAACCACTAAGGGGTCAACCCAGTAGATAATCTAATTGCTTTAAATATGATTATATTGTGGCCTTGGGATTAGGGGTGGCAAACCTGTGACGTGGAAGGGTGCTAAAGCTGGAGGATCCCAGCATGGGTGGCAAATTGCAAGGATTGGAGAGGGTATATTTTCATCTAAAGTGAGCGGTGGAACCACTAAGAGCATCCTTATCAGGAGCACCAAATTTTACACCAAATTTAATTTCAAAAACACTTTTACAATTTAGCAAGTCATTTATCCAAAAATTTCCCAAAATCAGACTCTCTATCCAAACTTTATTCCCCTCAAGTCTAATAAAAAAAAAACGTTTTCCTTAAAAAATTGTTCTCCCACGTTGGGGAGTGTGCAATCCATACTTTATCTATAAAAAATTGTTAAAAAAGTGTGTGTGTGTGTGTGTGTGAGAGAGAGAGAGAGAGAAGCTGGGAAAGTGGGGGAGGGGGACAGAACACGAGGGAGGGGGACAGAACACGAGGGAGAGGGAGAGAATTGGTGCGTGAACAGTGAATTAACAAAATAGGTGAGTTACTGTAGCAAAGCTACAAGTTTTGCAATTTTGCAAAATATTTGTTGAGCCTGATTTTGGGAGGTTTTGTTGCATTTCACTCATCAAATTTAGCCATTAGGGGACTTGATGCCCCTGATATTAATGCTCTAAGGAACCAACCCAGTAGATCATCTAAGTACTTTATTACAATATGCTCATTTTGTGGCCTTGGGATAATGAAGTGACAGTAGGTTGTCTTTTTTTTTTTTTAGTTTTTTATTCATCAATTTATTAGTTATTTTATAATTTATTCATCAACTAGTAATAATTTATAATTTATTCATCAATTTATTCATAGTTATTTTATTAGTGGCAGAGAGTAGAAATCTATTTTATTAGGAAATCTTTAATAAATTACTCCCTCCGTCCCCATTTATTTGTCCCTTTTGGAAGTTCGTGCCACTTTTCAATTGGTTATATCTCGTAATTTACGTTGTTTTACGTGATTTTAAAAACATTGTCTTATAGATTTTATCGAGATCTATCAAACAAGATCCATATTGAATATAAAATTCATTACCGATTTAAAGTTATAACTAGTTTTTTATCCGGTTAGAATTGGACGAGGGACCAAAATTTGGGGACGGAGGGAGTATTACTATAACTATTTGACCCTACTAATACCTAATTTTCAATTTTAGTTCCTTATAAGAGATGATGTTGAGTTTATTTTCTCGTTTTTAGACTATTCCATTATTTGTTTAAGCTACTTCATTGGTTGTTTTATCAATTTTAGGAGTAATTTCACGAGTTATTTTATTAGTGGTAGATTGCAAAGGCACGTGCAATATAACCAACTAAATTTGGCGCGTAGAGGTAGGCGAGAATGTGCAGGCATAGAAAAAGGAAAACAAGAACACTTTCCCAATTTGTTCGACTCACATTATACTGCTCATCGAAGAAGACTCAAATCAACCCTAAATTTAATCGGCTATCTTCTTCATTTTAATTTATTTAATCAATACCACAGAGAGAGAGAGAGAGAGAGAGAGAGAGATTACCTGGTGGAGACTGTTCAAGCACTTGGAACACCCAGCAACACCCGGAGTACCACCGGAGCAATCTCTCTCCAATCTCTTTACGCTCTTATTATGATCACCAACGAGCTTCCCATCTTCCGAGAACGCTTCTGGGCAGCTCAATGGGTGCAATGTTATACCACAATAACAACTCACCATCTCACAAGTCTTGTTTGGCTTTACTAATTCTATCCCCCTCTCGTTAAGAGCCTTCTGGAAGCTATCTATACAGGTCTCCGAGTCGTCGGGAAGGAGGGGGAGGTCGTACGACGCAGTCGCCGTTTGGGGCGCTGCCTTGTTCTTGTTGTTGGTTTTTCCCAGAGCCGTCTCCGAGTAGGCGGAGTAGAGCCAGGCGGCGAGAACAGGGCAGCACCTGCTCCGCAGGAGCTGCTGCTGAGTGGTATCCGATCGAGATTTGCTGCTCTTGGCCGTGACGCCGCATGCTGATTTGACGTCGTCAAAAAGCTCGTCAGGGAGGTCCAAGGGGCAGCCGGCGATGTCAGATTGTTCAGGGAAAGCCGGGATGGTAGACGCCGGCAACAAGGCTTGGATAGAAGCCGGATCCGGTTTAGGAAGTGCTAGGGATAGTGGGGGAACTAGCACTGTGAGCAGAATGAGATTTGTGAACAAATAATTCATAAGGTACATTGTCCCTGAGCTGAGTGAGTGAGGGAAGTGACCTCTTTTCTTACTTAAAATCTCTGGTCCGTTTTCTTTTCTCTTCCCCCCTTTTTGTTTGGAGAGAGAGAGAGATTGATTGATTGATTTATATAATGTGAGGGGAGGAGAGGGGAGTGCGGTTTGGCAGTTTGTTTGGATAGTTCTTATCTTCTTGGGTGGTGCGGTGCTGTTTGGTGGTGGTGGTGGCAGAATGACCTAATAAAGGTTGAGTGGGGAGGAGACGAAAAGAATGACCCAAAGGTTGGTGGGGTTTGTGACAGCCTGGCGCAATGTTGGGTAATAACGTACAGAGGACAGGGGTTCTTGTCCAATTTATTAAATTATTTATTTTTTCAGTTTGTCGGTTTTCCGGCCTTCGTGGAGCCCATAACAATAATCTAAATTGTTCTTTTTGTAAAATTTGCCGAGTTTGTTATTCTTACAACAAATTAGTTTGATCGAATATCTATAGGTGCATGTACGGATCAGATTTCTACGACAAAAATCAGATCGCAACAAATAATTTGAATCTTAAAATTGCGTTTCTTCTATACAAATATGTTTCATTTGTGTACGTATCGATATTTGACCAAGCTAATTCTTCTCATGAATCACATACTCGGCGAGCTTTGCGAAATAAATGATTTCAATTATTGTTATGGGCTCATAAAGGCCTAGAATTAGACCAAACTGGTCACTACAAAAATTGGATAGGAGTTCTTGTTCAGTATATTTGGATAAAGTTTTGCCTTACTCGCGAGCAAATCGTTATTGAGGGAATTTATTGGGAAAATTTCAAAAAAAAACCCTAAACTTTGACCTCAATGTCTCAAACACTCCTAAACTTTACTTAATTTCAATTAACCTCCCAAACTATAGCTTCGTTATTCAATTGACCCCCCACCTTCTAAGTCTGTTAGCTCCCAATCGGAAATCGTTGAGGTGGAATGTTGGCCCCAATTGATGCAACCAAACGACCATCCACCCATCCAATTATCTTCACCCCAACCACCCCCAATTGATGCAACCAAACGACCATCCACCCATCCAATTATCTTGACCACGACCATCTCCAAATCTTTCAATGAGGACCACAGTTTTGATTTCATGTTTGGAAAATTAGTGTGGTCTGATTTTGTTATTGAGGAGCATCTCATGCAACTCAACAAAGTCGATTTTGCCGGCGTGATTCTCAGGCCTATAGTATCCGGTCACCGGATCGGGGACCCATAGCGATGTCATTGTTGTCTCTCTTCCTCCTTTTTTCCCCATAACACGGCTCCATTCGCCTCCAGCTCCTCCCACTGGTCTTGACACAAGACCTTGTGATGCTGCCACGTATGAGTGCTGACACAACCTAGCAACAAAGTAAATATGATTTTGTAAGGTTCTACCCAACTATTTACGAGAAGAGGATAACCCAAGTCGTGCAATCGGCGTTGAATTGGACGGTGGCGAAGTGAGCCTGAGGTGGGAAAGAGTATCTTCGAGTTCTAGCGTAAGAACAAAACAATTGTTTTCGGTAAGAACAGACAATGTCGATGATTATTTCGGAGAGCACTTAAATCGAGTAACAGGTCAATGTTTCTAGGGCCTCTCAAAGTAAGCCCTAAATCAATTAACAAGTTCCCCAATCTACAATTTCCAAGATAACCACACACACACACACACAAAAAGGTCACAATCCAATCAAATTATTTTAGGTTTAGAACTTGCTCTCGTGCTTCAATTGCTTACCTAAAGTTCATTCATTCTCCAGTATCTTACTTCAATTGTAGACATCAAGCAGTAAATGGAGTTTCCTTCGTTTATCAATTATCGTCTCTATCAGAAACAGAAGGATAGCAAATAAAAAGGGGATTCGGTCAGATAGTGAAAATGGGTGGTGGGCGGAGGTCATAGGGGTGCAAATGAGCCGCGAGCCGAGCCGAGCTTTGTAGTGTTCGAGCTCGGCTCGTTAGTAAACGAGCCGAAAAATTGAGCTTGAGATCGGCTCAGTCATAAACGAGCCGAGCCCTTAATGAGCCAAGCCAGAGTAATTTACTTAACGAGCCGAGCCTATGCAATTGAGCCGAGCTTTTGCGAGCCGAGATGAGCTTTAGCAAGCTCATTAACTAAACGAGCCTGAAAATCGAGCTCGAGCTCGGCTCGTTTACTTATAGAACCGAGCCGAGCCGAGCCTTAACGAGCCAAGCCATGAGCTACTCGCGAGCAGCTCGGTTCGTTTGCAGCCCTAGCCGAAGGAGGTGGGGAGGGAGGAGAGAGAGATTTTGAGACATTATTGCATTTTTTATTTCTCTTTTTTAACATGTGGTTTTTTCTTTTTATTTTTTTACATAGTACACATGTGGTGCCACGTGTCGAGCCACATGGTTGATTTAACTGAGCCGTTAGGGCCAACTCGGCAATTTCCGTTTGGGAGCTAACAGACTTAGACGGTGGGGTGTCGATTGAACAACGGAGTTATAATTTGGGAGACTAATTGAAATTAAGTGAAGTTTGGGACTGTTTGGGACATTGAGGTCAAAGTTTGGTGAGCAAAAGGGATTTTTTTTTAGATTAAATTTTACAAGTGTGCAACATAAATGAAAGGAGTTAATTGTTTTCAATCAACAATTGACACGTAATTGCAAGTAAGGCACCTTCGGCTCGTTTGGATGACGTATTAGTTTTAGAGGGATTAAATAATAAGGGGAGATAAAATAGTCAGGGGAATTAAATAAGAAGGGTGGACCCACATTGATGTGACAGTTAAGGAGGGGAGATTAAATAGTCTATAGTTTGGATGATGGATAAAAAAAAAAGGGAGATAAGGAGGGTAGATGATGTAAAAATCTTTTAAAAGACTATTTTGCCCTTGGTAATGCATGCATTAGATTATGCATTTAAATAATTATATAAATACTGATATTAATTAATGTGATATACTTTTCACTAATTATTAATTTTTTATACTTAACAAAAATTAAGCTATAATAATTATTTTTCCATTTTTCCTATATATGTATATATATCATTTACTTTGATAAAAAAATCATCACATATGTAATATATGTATATATATCACTGCTTTGTTAAACAAAGTAACAAAACCCACCAGGGGGTTCATTTTCCCAGCAACGAGACCCTCTCTCTCTCTCTCTCTCTCTCTCTCTCTCTCTAAATCACAGCCACTCTATCCACCGCCATCTCTGATCAACCACTCCATTTCCATCTCCGATCAACCCCTCCATCTCCATCTTGCAATCAACCCCTCCTCCTCTCACTCTCTACAAACCCAGACTAGACGACGAAGGTCCGCAATGACGATGGTCACGATATGTACGTCAATTGAGTTTTTTTCCAAAACATCCCTCGAACTATACACCTAATGTTTACTTAGTCCTCGAACTATTAATTTTGTTTACTTAGTCCTCAAATTATACACCTATTGTTTACTTAGTCCTCAAACTATCAATTTTGCTAACAGAACATGGGCGGAAAACTTAACGGATGCCATTTTCCCACCGCATCTAGGGTAGAGAAGTCATTCCACTTGATTTTCCTACCATAAAAACAGCATCAACCAAAATAAAAAGAAAAAGAAAAGAACTCAATGGCCTACCTTCACCGAAACGCATATGCAAGCAACAACCGAAGATTTCTGAGACATTCTTGAGCATAATAAAGATAGGTGATCTCTGGACCTTATATATGAAAGAGTACGCCAATTCGAAAAAAATTAACTTCACACAGGAGTTTGAGCTTATATTATTGATTAAGAAAAACTGTTCGAGAAAAAATTCGTCCATGTTCACACAGGACTATTCTTTTTTTTGGTTGCTGCTGTTTTTATGGGAGAAAAATCAAGTGGAATGACCTTTCTACCCTAGATGCGGTGGGAAAATGGCATCCGTTAAGTTTTCTATCCATGTTCTGTATAGTTTGAGGACTAAGTAAACAAAATTGATAGTTTGAGGACTAAGTAAACAACAGGTGTATAGTTTGAGGACTAAGTAAACATTAGGTGTATAGGTCGAGGGATGTTTTGGAAAATAACTCATGTTAATTTCATTTTTTCTAAACATGCATGAACCCAGAGAAGAACAACCTTAATTTTTCAATTTTCCAAACATTCAATTTTTCAATTCTCAATTATGTTAATTTTCAATGTTCAAGTTTTCAAGTTTTCCTGGATCTGATCTGATTTTGTTCTTGTGGAGGCGTGGGGGTAGGGAGGTAATTTGCGCCTGATAAGGAGGCCGGACTAAACATAGGCACCCTTCCCCCTATCTATATTTAGTCCGGGAGAAGAGGGCTGAGGGGAGAAGCTGGATGAATCATCCGAGTGTGTTTTGGTGCTGCCAAACAAGGGATATGGCGTGGAAGAGGGATGAGAGGAACAAGGATTATTTAGTCAGGGGCCTATTACTTCATCCAAACGGGCTCCTTGTACTTTGAATCTTTGATAGACAGGACTAAGGTTCAAACCTCATGAACTACGACTAACACTTCTAACCTTTTAAAAAAAAAGGGGTCATTCAAACAAAAATCTAAAACATTTGACATTTTTAAAGGGAAGGAAAAAGAATTTTTGCGATCAAACATAAAGACAAGGGTGATGCATGATTACTGAAATACCCTAATGCAAAACTAGTGAAATGTCATTAATCTTTAAAAGTTAAAAATAATATTTAAAAAAAAACAGCTCCTACCTCCGGCGACCACTTCCGGCGACCAAAAAAAATTAGTGAAATGTCACTAATTTTTGAAAGTTGAAAATTCAAAAAAAAAAAAAAAACTACTAATACCTCCGCCGACCACCACCCCACCTCCAGTAACTACTTCCAGCAACCCCAAAAAATTAGTGAAATGTCACTAATTTTTAAAACTAGTGAAATGTCACTAATCTTTAAAAGTTGAAAAACAAAAATAATTCCTACCTGCGCCGACCACCACCCCACTTCAGGCCACCAATTTCGGCGGCAAAATAAAAAAAGTGCAATGTCCCTAATTTTTACAAGTCCAAAAAAAAAAACACTCGTACCTCCACCTAGTGAAATGTCACTAATCTTTAAAAGTTGAAAATTCAAAATTCAAAAAAAAAAAAAAAAAAACACAACTCCTACATCCGCCAAACACCACCCCTACCTCCAGCGACCACTTCCGGCGACCAAAAAAAAAAGTAGGAAAATGTCACTAATTTTTGAAAGTTGAAAATTCATAAAATAAATAAATAAATAATAAAAATAATACACACACACACACACACACACACACACACACACACACACACACACACATATATATATATATATATATATATATATATATATATATATATATATATATATATATATACACGCCACCGATCCTGTCAAGGATCCCGGATTTCTAGGATTGAAGCCTTTTTCGGTGTTTTGATGCTTTTAAAAATTGTTTTTGGGAAATCCGAGTCGTCCATTGTGTTCAAAAGGTGTTTTCCAAGGTCCATGCGGGAAATCTTCAAAAAAAAATACCGGGAAAGGCTTAATCCAAGCGGTTTTTTGCAAAAACTGTATATTTACAGTTTTGCGAAAAACCGCTTGGATCAAGCCCTTCCCGGTATTTTTTTTTGAAGATTTCCCGTGTTGACCTTGGAAAACACCTTTTGAACACATTGGACGGTTCGGATCGTCAAAAAAATATCGGGAAGGTGGAGTCCCGGATCCGGGACTCCCGGACTAGATAGTTCCTCTATATATATATACACAATATATATATATCGAAAATATTCTCCTAAGGGATCCCGCACCAAATTTTGGTGCAGAACTCACCTTTCCGGATCAAATTTTGACATATGTACAGTTTTACCGAAAACCGTGTGGATCAAGCCCTTCCGGGTATTTTTTTTTGAAGATTTTCCGCGTGGACCTTGGAAAATGCATTTTAAAAACATTGAGCAGTTCGGATCGTCAAAATTTGATCCGAAAAGTTGAAAAAGGGCCAAGTCCGCACGGAATTTTGTATGAGGGATCCCTTAGGAGACCGGCTTCCATATATATATATATATATATATATATATATATATATATATATATATATATATATATATATATATATATATATATATATATATATATATATATATAATAGCGGTCTCCTAAGGGATCCCGCATACAAAATTTGGTGCGGGATTGGCCTTTTTTCAACTTTCCGGATCAAATTTTGACGATCCGAACCGCTCAATGTTTTTAAAATGCATTTTCCAAGGCCCACGCGGGAAATCTTCAAAAAAAAATACCCGGAAGGGCTTGATCCATACAGTTTTCGGTAACGGTAAAACTGTCCATACAGTTTTCGGTAACTGTATGGATCAAGCCCTTCCGGGTATTTTTTTTTGAAGATTTCCCGCGTGGGCCTTGGAAAATGCATTTTAAAAACATTGAGCGGTTCGGATCGTCAAAATTTGATCCGGAAAGTTGAAAAAAGGCCAATCCCGCACCAAATTTTGTATGCGGGATCCCTTAGGAGACCGCTATTGTATATATATATATATATATATTAAATTACCCTAATAATTATGAATAGTAATAATCTGGTAAGAGACATAATTACTTATTTAATGAACTAATTGACAAAGATAAAACTATTCATTAAAAACTATTCATTAAATTACTTATTTTAATTACCCTCCAATTTCCCAAAATTATACCCCAGTAAACCAAATAGTTGTTAGTACGCCAAATACTACCATTATAACCCCAGCCAAATCTATGTATATTCCAAAACCTCAACTTACCAACTTATTTTACATTGAACCTGCTTTTCAGCATATCAAATACCCAAACGAACTTGCCCAAAATTATTTTCCACCAGATTGGCATTTTACCCCCCTCCATCCAGAAAAATCAATTCTCTTTTACAAAACAATTTTAGAACACACAAATTCGGCAAGTTTTAAACCAATTTTTGATAACAAGGACACAAATACTATCATCTACCAAAAAATTTATATCAAAAAACTCATTTCCCAATCCGAATGGGGATCTCCTTTTTCTCTCCATACTCTTCCTACTCTTAACACTCAATTTAATTATTATGATTATATCAACGCATGGTCCTATGCTTTACTCCATGAAAATACCAAATTTTCTCACTCTTGGTTCATTCAATTTGATTACAATTTCTCTTCTCCATTTCCCAACTGGTTTCTCCGCTGGTGGGCACAATTTGGAGCATTTGATGCAATCATTCCTCCAATTCTCCTACAACAAGTCGAACATTTCTGTTCTAAACAAAAATTCAGCCCACACCTCACCCAATTCCCCAAACTTCTCCATTTTCTTGCCAAATTTAAAGTAGCCTGGATTTTTTGCTGGAAATATGTTATCTCTGATAATATTCTTTCCCGTCAATTTCTGGTCAAATGGTGGGACAAACTCAATATTCAACAAGTTATTGATCAAGTTACAAAAGAACTTCAACCCAAAGAACCTGCTCCTATTCAAATTAGTGCCCCTCCATCTCCATACAATATTTCCAAAATTGCACTTGACAGTCCATCTTCTAGCTCTTCAGTACAGAAAAAATCCAATTCTGCAATAATCAAATTGGCACAACAACTGATTACCCAAGCAGCTCAGAATCCTGATCCAACTGCAAGCAAAGTTCTACTTCAAATTGCCACTGACATGCTTAGCCAAAGTCAAGATACAGAAGCATCACAATCATCTACACCAGAAATCAATCCGTTTGATTCTCTATTTCAAGATTCTCAGGATCCAAATGAATTTTAATTTTGCAGGATCCAACAAGTAGCGGCCCATTTACACCTCAATTATCACTCACTGATAATTGCAGAGAATCAATTATCCCACTGGATAATAGTGAAAGCGTGCGTAGCGTCAAATTATTTTCAAAATTATTTTCCAAATGAATCATGATCACATTATTTTTGTCCATGCTATTCAACCTCTCATGACCATAGAGGAACTTGATAGAAGAAGACAAATTCGTGATCAATTATTTCATCATTGGACTCAATTTTTATTTCAACCCAATACCATGATTAACATTAGATTTTTTATTTGCAAAATGGAAAATCTTCTTGCTTATTATGAAAAAACAGCCTACACCTACCCATATTTAAATTCCAAGTTAATTCTCTTTAGTGAAAACGAGAAAACAGACTACTATTGGTACAAGTTAGTTGTCAAACGGCTACGCAACAAGCTCAAGTTATTACTCCAGCCATAATTACATGGGGAGAACCAATTCCCCACAAAACCATCATCAAAATGCTCATCAAATTATCAACATGGGAGATCAGCACAAATCATCAAATTAGTACAATGATTCCCTTTGAAGACAATTCCCCACAAAGCATCATTGGCCACATGATGGAGAGAACCAATTCTCCACTCATCATATTCTTTACAAATTCGCCCAATTTACGGAAGATCACATGGGAGCATCTCCCCACCAATTTCATCATGGGATTCTCATCTCACCAATTTAGCATAATGATGATAGGGAGAACCAATTCCCTTTCATTTTCCACCGAAAGTAGATCCACGTGGGCCCACATGGCATCTCAGCCTTTTTACGGCTCACATGGAAGCAGCAACTGCCAGAAGGAATCTCCGCAATTTACGGAAGACTATTTCAAATTAGAAATGATTGTAAACAGGGTTCCTTAAATCTATAAAAGGACTCTCAAGTTAGTCAGTTAGATATCTCTTAATTTACCTTGAAGTTTTTTCTCTCCTCTTCTCTTCTTCTCCCAGTTCATACTCCCAATTCTCTCTTTCCTTCCCCCTGATACATGTACTCTTAGTTCAACTTCCATTCCTCCAAGTGTAGCTCAAGTAAGCTTTTCAATTTAATGAATTAGAGTTCAAGTTTTAATTCTGTTTTCAATTACCATGGCTGGTTCTACCGCCCTTATTTACTGTCTCAGTTCATGGCTGGTATAACCGCCTGTTTTATACTCTGTTTTAATTACTTATTTTAATTATGTCTCTTAAGACTCTCCCTTCCGCCCCCCCCATGGTATCAGAGCCAAGCCGTGAGTAGTGGAGTAGTGGTGGTTATACTGGGATGTAGCAGTTCCTGTTTAGGCTGGGTAGATGTAGTTGGTAACTGAATAATAGGAAATTTACCATCAAATACCTCTAGTTGTCTTGCTAATACATTGACCGTAGGTCTCCAAGGTTCATACCACGTTTGGTTTGGCTATTATTTCTTCGAACAACCGCGTCTTGCCAAGAGTACCCTCTGTATCCTAGGATCCCATGGTTGGTGTGTAAATCCCGAGGTAGGGTTGCCGTTTTTTGGGTGTGGATTGTTGGGATTGATTTTTGGCCCTTCATGCGTATGTGTTTTGTAGAAGAAATGATACTCTCAACTGCGTATGTGTATGATAGGAGACAAACCGTCATTTTATTACTAAGACAATTTAGGTACTTGCAGTAATTTTCCAATTATTTACTTACAACCCATCCGCATTGCCTATTCATTTGCTCATCTAGTATAACACCATTATTACACTACTGCTTCGCCACAATGAACCGTATGTTTAGATGTAACTCATCCACTAGCAATATGTCCATGATGTCCTCTATCCCCGATATAGTTAATGAAGAAGAACAAATTTACGAAGACATAGCACCAGAATTAGATAACTGGAATATACCAAATGTTCCCACAAAACATATTTACAAAACCAATTGGCTTCATGATAAATTCAAAATTGACCAAGTTATCAATACTTCTGAACAAGTTTATGCTATAACTAAACAGCAAGAAAAATGTCTTCTGTTGACCAAAGAATCTATTCATAAACATTTATCCAAAGGATACAAATTTCTGCATATTGGTCTTGTCCAAGTTGCGGTCAAGCCATTAACAAGACGAGGATTAAATTCCTCTATCCTTCTCGCTCTACGAGATGGTAGATTTACAACATTTAGTGATAGCTTGTTAGGACTAATGGAATCCAGTTTACACAATGGCCCAATTCACTTTGATTGTTACCCAGATTTACATCTTAGCCTAGGAGATAAACATATACTAAAAGCTTTAACCCTCAATTTACAAACCTCTGGTGCAATTACCCAAATGCTAGAAGGAAGCCACTCAATTGCCCTCATATACAGAGTTTTTTATAAATGTACAAAAACAAATCTTAATATTCATGCTTTAGTGAAAAGCCCCAAAGATAAAACTATTCTTATCCAAAGCAGTACATCTAATGCCAATATCCAAATTCCTAAAACAATTCAGTGGAACGATATCCAACTACCCAATACCTGGCTAACAGAAAATGAAAACTACCCTCAAAATAATCAAAACCAAATCTCAGAAGTAGATAATATTCAACAATATTTAGATGGAACTGTTCGTATTAGCTTTGACCAACAAAGATTACATAGCCCAAAGATTAGAGAATTAAGTAGATGCAGTAGCTCCACTAGTATCCCCAGATTTGATAAAACACTTTTAGATCATCCACCCATATTTAAAGGCATAGAAACTTTTGCCCAAGTAACCAAACCATACTATACTAAAACAGAACCATCCTCACAAGAAACACCAACCTCTCCTACACAAACAGATTTTGAAGATGAAACCCCAAGTTCAATTGACAAAAATTTACTCACTATAACCAAAAAATTCACAATTGATATCAACAATTTGCTTTTAGAATTTAAATCTCCAGCAAATCGCGAGCAACGCCAGATTTATCAATCTACTTACACCCAAACCCAAAAGCAAGATATTTTTAAACAATGGTTCCAACTTATGAACGACATCAAGACTAACATACATCTTCTAGATTACATTGCTAATTATTACAATAAAATCAACACACTTACAAAAGTTAGATGGCACAAGCCAGATAATACCACAATAACTACAAGCCATCCACCCCTTGACACATTACATTTAGACTACAAAGGTAGTACGGTGATAGCGAGTCCATTTAAAATCGCAAATGAACAACACTCAGAAACAAAAAAATTAATCGAACAAACAAATTATACCAACGAATGCCTATGTATTATTGGCAAACAGTTAGACAAAATTGAAACCAAATTAGATGAGGCATCACCATCCACTAGTCCGTCTAATTCAACAGAAAAATCTCTTTTGCATTTTCCTGAAAAGAAATTAAAACCATTGTTCACACAATCCCAAAATATTGAAAAAATAGAACAATTATTAAGTCAAATCGAATTATCCCAACAAAAACAACTTGACTTAAACAAACAAACCCTAACTCTAAAAAATGAAGGCATCAATACGATAACTCAAATCCAAGACACTTCTTCAGACGATGAAATTACAAACATTGAAAACCAATTTACAGATCCTCACATAAATAAATTATATGAACCAACATCCCAAATTATTCCTGCAAAAAATTGGTACACTAAACCTAGTCCAGTTGATCTCCAATACGAAGAACGATCTCTTCTCAATCAATTTTCTGTTTCAGCAAACAAACTTTATGAATGGAATATAGATGGCCTAAGTGAACAACAAATTTTAGAAAAACTTAATCATTTATCCATGGTAGCTAATACTTACCTTAGTCATTACGACCATTCACAACCAGAAATAATTGATTTATTAACTACTGGCTTTACAGGAATGTTAAAATCATGGTGGGATAAATACCTCACTCATGAATCCAGAGAACAAATTAGAAATTCCATACAAATAGATGAAAATGGCTTCCCAATCATTGATGAATTAGATATGCCTAAACCAGATGGCATCAATACCTTAATCTTTACAATTGTTAAACATTTCATAGGAACTCCAAGCAATATTACTAGTAGAATTCATGACCAACTTAGTAACTTAAGGTGTCCAACCCTTAGTGATTTTAGATGGTATAAGGATGTTTTTACTTCTCGAGTCATGTTACGTGACGATTGTACTAAATCTTTCTGGAAAGAAAAATTTATTAACGGATTACCAAATTTATTTGCCCACAAAATTAGAGATGTCCTTAGCCAACCAACTGGAGTTATTGAATATGATCAATTAACTTATGGGGACATAATTAGTACTATTCAAAGAGAAGGTCTCAAAATGTGTATAGATATGAAAATAAATAAGCAACTCCAGAAAGAAAAAATCAAAGCCAAATATGAACTAGGAAATTTTTGTGAACAATATGGCCTTCCACCCATAGCCCCGTCTAGAACGTACAAAAAGAAAAATCCAACGATTCTTACCAAACCACCCATACCAAATTATTACGACAAACCCAAATATAACAAATTTAGAAAAAACAACAAAAATCCTACAAAACAAAACGACTCTCCTAAAAACACCAACATTAAATGTTTCAATTGTGGCAAAAAAGGCCACTACAAGTCCGATTGCAAAGTAAAAACAAAAATAAACAAATTAGAAATTTCCGAGAAAAATAAAATTGCTATTTTAGAGATAATCAAACTTTCTAATTTAGATGATATTGATGATAGCGAGACTAACGAATCATCTTCAGACTATAAATCTGTAACAAACAATTCCGACGAGGACCAAATTCAATTAGGTTGTAATGATACTTGTTGTAAAACCATCAACACCCTCACCACTCAACTTTCTGAAGAAGACTTACTAATAGATTTAATTAGCAAAATTAGTGATGACGTATTAAAACAACAGTATATTGCAAAATTAAAACACCTTCTAACCCACCAAATTAAGAAACCAACAGTTACAAAACAATTGATCAACCTTAATACAACTTTAGAACGATTCAATAATACCCCTAAGGTAGATAATCAATTTAATCTTATTCAACATGAATTACAAATTCTAAAAATTGATAACCAACAATTAAACTCTAGAGTATTAATTTTAGAAGAACAAATCAATATCAATAACTTAATAGACAAGTTTGATACATCTTCTGAAAATAATTCAGACAAGGAACAAAACCAGCCACCCTCCACACAAATAAATCTACTAAATCAGATTCAATTTTCCAAATGGCACACAAAAATAGAACTTATTATAGGCAAATTCAAAATACATATAATTGCTTTATTGGATACAGGAGCAGATCTTAATTGCTTAAGACAAAATTTAGTCCCTCCCCAATATTACCTCAAAACCAATGAACAATTATGCTCCGCCAATGGTAGTAAACTTCAAATTAAATATAAAATACCAAGTGTAATTATCAAACAAGATAATACTCATTTCACTACAAATTGTATCTTAGCTGAACAATTAACTGAAAATGTTATACTAGGAATCCCGTTTATTAGTCTCCTTTATCCATTTACAACAACTAGTACTTCCCTCACCACTTCTCCTGCAGGACATCCTGTCACATTTCATTTTCTTACCACACCACATTGCGATAGCTTAAAGAACTTACGTCATTCTTCAATTTCACATTTCTAATATCTTTTTATTCCTGCAGATGAGGCCGATCAAATCTTTTGGCGAAATCTCTCTTCCCAAATTTTCCCAAAATTATCAATTCCCTAAACTTACTTATTTAACAAACATTGATGATAATCAACAATGTCTCCTCGACAACATATGGAACTCTGTTGATCATCACCAATTACAAATTAGTTTAAATGCTCTTAGCATTTATTTCCAAAATCAAAATTTTACAACTAGTCGTCAATGGCTTCTTTCACATTCTGTTGGTGAGGTTTTGCATAACCCATCACATATTGCTAACAATAATATCCCTCCGTTATGTACAAAAATTTTACTTGACAGGAATTCTCAACTTACCAAACAAGTCCATTCACTGAAGCAGCAACTTCATGTTCTTAAGAAGAAGTCCTCTATTTTCCCACTGGAAATAGCTGAGAAAGTGCAGTTATCCCCACTGGATAATGGTGATAGCGTGAGTATAAAATTTTCAAACAATTTAGAATTACAAAAAACCATCTTCCATCGTCTATCCCCAGATATTATTAGCCATATCCAATCAAAAGCCCAATCTACTTGCCAACATTTCCATGAATTTCTATTCATTACATTAACCAAATTAGCAAGCCAATCTCCATACAACTACCCAGAAATACTACCCGGACTTACATTTACTTGGAACACTCTTTATTACCATCCCACATATCCCATCCATTGTCCAAAAATTAAACCTCATTGCCAAAATATTCCTTTAGAAAGACAAAATTGTGAATGTCACCTCATTTATAGCATTCCTCAAGTTTCTCTTAATTTAGCAACTTTTCGTGATTTTTCAGTATCTTACCAAAACCAGATTATCTTCCTCACACCAATGACATTTCTTGATTACGGCTTCCTCAAACAATTAATCTTTACCAACATATCTCAAACCGCCAGAGTCAACCGCAAACTAGCAATTTGTATCCAAAACAAATTTTCAGAACCATCCACCACAACTTGCCAAGTTATGATCCATAGTAAAATGCCTGAATGGACACCTTTTGGTACCATTATTCCAGCACAACATATTATGAATGTTACCTCCAACAAAGACTTCAACTCCCATTTTGGCCCATCACAGTTTCAATTATTAGGATGTGAATTCCCAACTTGGATATGTTCTCACCCAATTCATGATCAAATTAGAGATTTTATTGCATATCAAATTGCAAGCCACATAGATGATACCAATCCCTTTACCCTTTATCAGAAACAATTCCGTTTATTTAGTGAAGATCCAAACCAAAAAATTCGAACCACCAGTTATTCTGGAGAAGTGCCTTTCAATTTCCACACACAGCATACTGAGGCTGTTCAATTCTTTGAAACATATATCAAATTCGATGAGGATTATCACCAGTCAACTGAAGAATTTTTAGATGATCTTTCTGACAATGCTCTTACCAATCTTGATAATATTATGGAGTATTAACTTCTATTATGAGAAGTACCAGTTCAGCATCAAAATGATTTCTTGGGAGACCAGTTCCCACAAAGCATCATTGGCCACATGATGGAGAGAACCAATTCTCCACTCATCATATTCTTTACAAATTCGCCCAATTTACGGAAGATCACATGGGAGCATCTCCCCACCAATTTCATCATGGGATTCTCATCTCACCAATTTAGCATAATGATGATAGGGAGAACCAATTCCCTTTCATTTTATTACTATTCATTAAATTACCCTAATAATTGGTTCATTAAATAAGTAATTATGTCTCTTAAAAATCTACTCATAGAACTAATTGACAAAGATAAAACTATTCATTAAATTCCTGTATGAATAAGTAATTATGAATAGTAATAAAATAAGTAATTATGAATAGTAATGGCTGGTTCTACCGCCCTTATTTACTGTCTCAGTTCATGGCTGGTATAACCGCCTGTTTTATACTCTGTTTTAATTACTTATTTTAATTATGTCTCTTAAGACTCTCCCTTCTGCCCCCCCCCCATGGGAGAAGAAGAGGAGAGGAGAATTGGTTCTCCCTATCATCATTATGCTAAATTGGTGAGATGAGAATCCCATGATGAAATTGGTGGGGAGATGCTCCCATGTGATCTTCCGTAAATTGGGCGAATTTGTAAAGAATATGATGAGTGGAGAATTGGTTCTCTCCATCATGTGGCCAATGATGCTTTGTGGGAACTGGTCTCCCAAGAAATCATTTTGATGCTGAACTGGTACTTCTCATAATAGAAGTTAATACTCCATAATATTATCAAGATTGGTAAGAGCATTGTCAGAAAGATCATCTAAAAATTCTTCAGTTGACTGGTGATAATCCTCATCGAATTTGATATATGTTTCAAAGAATTGAACAGCCTCAGTATGCTGTGTGTGGAAATTGAAAGGCACTTCTCCAGAATAACTGGTGGTTCGAATTTTTTGGTTTGGATCTTCACTAAATAAACAGAATTGTTTCTGATAAAGGGTAAAGGGATTGGTATCATCTATGTGGCTTGCAATTTGATATGCAATAAAATCTCTAATTTGATCATGAATTGGGTGAGAACATATCCAAGTTGGGAATTCACATCCTAATAATTGAAACTGTGATGGGCCAAAATGGGAGTTGAAGTCTTTGTTGGAGGTAACATTCATAATATGTTGTGCTGGAATAATGGTACCAAAAGGTGTCCATTCAGGCATTTTACTATGGATCATAACTTGGCAAGTTGTGGTGGATGGTTCTGAAAATTTGTTTTGGATACAAATTGCTAGTTTGCGGTTGACTCTGGCGGTTTGAGATATGTTGGTAAAGATTAATTGTTTGAGGAAGCCGTAATCAAGAAATGTCATTGGTGTGAGGAAGATAATCTGGTTTTGGTAAGATACTGGAAAATCACGAAAAGTTGCTAAATTAAGAGAAACTTGAGGAATGCTATAAATGAGGTGACATTCACAATTTTGTCTTTCTAAAGGAATATTTTGGCAATGAGGTTTAATTTTTGGACAATGGATGGGATATGTGGGATGGTAATAAAGAGTGTTCCAAGTAAATGTAAGTCCGGGTAGTATTTCTGGGTAGTTGTATGGAGATTGGCTTGCTAATTTGGTTAATGTAGTGAATAGAAATTCATGGAAATGTTGGCAAGTAGATTGGGCTTTTGATTGGATATGGCTAATAATATCTGGGGATAGACGATGGAAGATGGTTTTTTGTAATTCTAAATTGTTTGAAAATTTTATACTCACGCTATCACCATTATCCAGTGGGGATAACTGCACTTTCTCAGCTATTTCCAGTGGGAAAATAGAGGACTTCTTCTTAAGAACATGAAGTTGCTGCTTCAGTGAATGGACTTGTTTGGTAAGTTGAGAATTCCTGTCAAGTAAAATTTTTGTACATAACGGAGGGATATTATTGTTAGCAATATGTGATGGGTTATGCAAAACCTCACCAACAGAATGTGAAAGAAGCCATTGACGACTAGTTGTAAAATTTTGATTTTGGAAATAAATGCTAAGAGCATTTAAACTAATTTGTAATTGGTGATGATCAACAGAGTTCCATATGTTGTCGAGGAGACATTGTTGATTATCATCAATGTTTGTTAAATAAGTAAGTTTAGGGAATTGATAATTTTGGGAAAATTTGGGAAGAGAGATTTCGCCAAAAGATTTGATCGGCCTCATCTGCAGGAATAAAAAGATATTAGAAATGTGAAATTGAAGAATGACGTAAGTTCTTTAAGCTATCGCAATGTGGTGTGGTAAGAAAATGAAATGTGACAGGATGTCCTGCAGGAGAAGTGGTGAGGGAAGTACTAGTTGTTGTAAATGGATAAAGGAGACTAATAAACGGGATTCCTAGTATAACATTTTCAGTTAATTGTTCAGCTAAGATACAATTTGTAGTGAAATGAGTATTATCTTGTTTGATAATTACACTTGGTATTTTATATTTAATTTGAAGTTTACTACCATTGGCGGAGCATAATTGTTCATTGGTTTTGAGGTAATATTGGGGAGGGACTAAATTTTGTCTTAAGCAATTAAGATCTGCTCCTGTATCCAATAAAGCAATTATATGTATTTTGAATTTGCCTATAATAAGTTCTATTTTTGTGTGCCATTTGGAAAATTGAATCTGATTTAGTAGATTTATTTGTGTGGAGGGTGGCTGGTTTTGTTCCTTGTCTGAATTATTTTCAGAAGATGTATCAAACTTGTCTATTAAGTTATTGATATTGATTTGTTCTTCTAAAATTAATACTCTAGAGTTTAATTGTTGGTTATCAATTTTTAGAATTTGTAATTCATGTTGAATAAGATTAAATTGATTATCTACCTTAGGGGTATTATTGAATCGTTCTAAAGTTGTATTAAGGTTGATCAATTGTTTTGTAACTGTTGGTTTCTTAATTTGGTGGGTTAGAAGGTGTTTTAATTTTGCAATATACTGTTGTTTTAATACGTCATCACTAATTTTGCTAATTAAATCTATTAGTAAGTCTTCTTCAGAAAGTTGAGTGGTGAGGGTGTTGATGGTTTTACAACAAGTATCATTACAACCTAATTGAATTTGGTCCTCGTCGGAATTGTTTGTTACAGATTTATAGTCTGAAGATGATTCGTTAGTCTCGCTATCATCAATATCATCTAAATTAGAAAGTTTGATTATCTCTAAAATAGCAATTTTATTTTTCTCGGAAATTTCTAATTTGTTTATTTTTGTTTTTACTTTGCAATCGGACTTGTAGTGGCCTTTTTTGCCGCAATTGAAACATTTAATGTTGGTGTTTTTAGGAGAGTCGTTTTGTTTTGTAGGATTTTTGTTGTTTTTTCTAAATTTGTTATATTTGGGTTTGTCGTAATAATTTGGTATGGGTGGTTTGGTAAGAATCGTTGGATTTTTCTTTTTGTACGTTCTAGACGGGGCTATGGGTGGAAGGCCATATTGTTCACAAAAATTTCCTAGTTCATATTTGGCTTTGATTTTTTCTTTCTGGAGTTGCTTATTTATTTTCATATCTATACACATTTTGAGACCTTCTCTTTGAATAGTACTAATTATGTCCCCATAAGTTAATTGATCATATTCAATAACTCCAGTTGGTTGGCTAAGGACATCTCTAATTTTGTGGGCAAATAAATTTGGTAATCCGTTAATAAATTTTTCTTTCCAGAAAGATTTAGTACAATCGTCACGTAACATGACTCGAGAAGTAAAAACATCCTTATACCATCTAAAATCACTAAGGGTTGGACACCTTAAGTTACTAAGTTGGTCATGAATTCTACTAGTAATATTGCTTGGAGTTCCTATGAAATGTTTAACAATTGTAAAGATTAAGGTATTGATGCCATCTGGTTTAGGCATATCTAATTCATCAATGATTGGGAAGCCATTTTCATCTATTTGTATGGAATTTCTAATTTGTTCTCTGGATTCATGAGTGAGGTATTTATCCCACCATGATTTTAACATTCCTGTAAAGCCAGTAGTTAATAAATCAATTATTTCTGGTTGTGAATGGTCGTAATGACTAAGGTAAGTATTAGCTACCATGGATAAATGATTAAGTTTTTCTAAAATTTGTTGTTCACTTAGGCCATCTATATTCCATTCATAAAGTTTGTTTGCTGAAACAGAAAATTGATTGAGAAGAGATCGTTCTTCGTATTGGAGATCAACTGGACTAGGTTTAGTGTACCAATTTTTTGCAGGAATAATTTGGGATGTTGGTTCATATAATTTATTTATGTGAGGATCTGTAAATTGGTTTTCAATGTTTGTAATTTCATTGTCTGAAGAAGTGTCTTGGATTTGAGTTATCGTATTGATGCCTTCATTTTTTAGAGTTAGGGTTTGTTTGTTTAAGTCAAGTTGTTTTTGTTGCGATAATTCGATTTGACTTAATAATTGTTCTATTTTCTCAATATTTTGGGATTGTGTGAACAATGGTTTTAATTTCTTTTCAGGAAAATGCAAAAGAGATTTTTCTGTTGAATTAGACGGACTAGTGGATGGTGATGCCTCATCTAATTTGGTTTCAATTTTGTCTAACTGTTTGCCAATAATACATAGGCATTCGTTGGTATAATTTGTTTGTTCGATTAATTTTTTTGTTTCTGAGTGTTGTTCATTTGCGATTTTAAATGGACTCGCTATCACCGTACTACCTTTGTCGTCTAAATGTAATGTGTCAAGGGGTGGATGGCTTGTAGTTATTGTGGTATTATCTGGCTTGTGCCATCTAACTTTTGTAAGTGTGTTGATTTTATTGTAATAATTAGCAATGTAATCTAGAAGATGTATGTTAGTCTTGATGTCGTTCATAAGTTGGAACCATTGTTTAAAAATATCTTGCTTTTGGGTTTGGGTGTAAGTAGATTGATAAATCTGGCGTTGCTCGCGATTTGCTGGAGATTTAAATTCTAAAAGCAAATTGTTGATATCAATTGTGAATTTTTTGGTTATAGTGAGTAAATTTTTGTCAATTGAACTTGGGGTTTCATCTTCAAAATCTGTTTGTGTAGGAGAGGTTGGTGTTTCTTGTGAGGATGGTTCTGTTTTAGTATAGTATGGTTTGGTTACTTGGGCAAAAGTTTCTATGCCTTTAAATATGGGTGGATGATCTAAAAGTGTTTTATCAAATCTGGGGATACTAGTGGAGCTACTGTATCTACTTAATTCTCTAATCTTTGGGCTATGTAATCTTTGTTGGTCAAAGCTAATACGAACAGTTCCATCTAAATATTGTTGAATATTATCTACTTCTGAGATTTGGTTTTGATTATTTTGAGGGTAGTTTTCATTTTCTGTTAGCCAGGTATTGGGTAGTTGGATATCGTTCCACTGAATTGTTTTAGGAATTTGGATATTGGCATTAGATGTACTGCTTTGGATAAGAATAGTTTTATCTTTGGGGCTTTTCACTAAAGCATGAATATTAAGATTTGTTTTTGTACATTTATAAAAAACTCTGTATATGAGGGCAATTGAGTGGCTTCCTTCTAGCATTTGGGTAATTGCACCAGAGGTTTGTAAATTGAGGGTTAAAGCTTTTAGTATATGTTTATCTCCTAGGCTAAGATGTAAATCTGGGTAACAATCAAAGTGAATTGGGCCATTGTGTAAACTGGATTCCATTAGTCCTAACAAGCTATCACTAAATGTTGTAAATCTACCATCTCGTAGAGCGAGAAGGATAGAGGAATTTAATCCTCGTCTTGTTAATGGCTTGACCGCAACTTGGACAAGACCAATATGCAGAAATTTGTATCCTTTGGATAAATGTTTATGAATAGATTCTTTGGTCAACAGAAGACATTTTTCTTGTTGTTTAGTTATAGCATAAACTTGTTCAGAAGTATTGATAACTTGGTCAATTTTGAATTTATCATGAAGCCAATTGGTTTTGTAAATATGTTTTGTGGGAACATTTGGTATATTCCAGTTATCTAATTCTGGTGCTATGTCTTCGTAAATTTGTTCTCCTTCATTAACTATATCGGGGATAGAGGACATCATGGACATATTGCTAGTGGATGAGTTACATCTAAACATACGGTTCATTGTGGCGAAGCAGTAGTGTAATAATGGTGTTATACTAGATGAGCAAATGAATAGGCAATGCGGATGGGTTATAAGTAAATAATTGGAAAATTACTGCAAGTACCTAAATTGTCTTAGTAATAAAATGACGGTTTTGTCAATTAGTTCTATGAGTAGATTTTTAAGAGACATAATTACTTATTTAATGAACTAATTACTATTCATAACTATTCATTAAATTCCCTTCCATTCCTCATCACCAGATTAAGCAATGCCACAATTTTCTCAAAATTCGACCTTAAAAGTGGTTTCTGGCAAATCCAAATTCACCCTAAACATAGATATAAAACTGCTTTTACAACTCCTTTTGGTCATTATGAATGGAACGTAATGCCATTTGGCTTGAAAAATGCTCCTAGTGAATTCCAAAATATAATGAACGATATTTTTAACCCATTTAGCCACTTCATTATTACCTACATAGATGATGTCTTAGTATTTTCCAAATCCATAGATGCACATTGGAAACATCTCAAAACATTTTTTCAAACAATAAAGTATAATGGATTAGTTATTTCAGCCCCTAAAATTAAATTATTTCAAACAAAAATTCGTTTTTTAGGATATGATATCTACCAATCTACCATCACACCAATTAGTCGCGCCATCCAATTCTCCAATAAATTTCCCGATGAAATAACTGACAAAAACCAACTTCAGAGATTTCTTGGATCTCTAAATTATATAGCAGAATTTTACCCAAATCTTAGACAATTATGTCAGCCTCTTTTTGAAAGATTAAAGGAAAAACCACCCCCTTGGACACCACTTCACACTTCTATTGTTCAACAAGTTAAAATTTACGCTAAATCTTTACCTTGTTTAGGAATCCCAACTGTTAATTCTTTTAAAATTATCCAAACCGATGCCTCTGATATTGGCTACGGTGGAATCCTGTTCCAGCAAGTCAATTCCTCATCTCCTGAACAAATTGTTCGATTTCATTCTGGCTTATGGAACAAAACCCAAAGTAATTACAGTACTATTAAAAAGGAGCTACTATCACTAGTCTTATGCGTCTCCAAATTCCAAGATGATATTCTTAATCAAAAGTTTTTAATTAGAATAGATTGCAAAAGTGCAAAACATATCCTCGAACAAGATGTTAAAAACTTAGCCAGTAAACAAATTTTTGCTCGTTGGCAGGCCATACTAAGTATATTTCACTTTGATATAGAATATATTAAAGGAGAAAACAATTCCATTCCAGATTTCCTTACTAGAGAATTTCTACTAAATTAGAATCGTTTAAATGTGTAGGATGACCGACAAAAAGAAAGCCGGGAAGCAACCAACAAGCCAAGAATTAGCACTTCCCACTGGTACCATGGCAATACCACCAATAGAATTAGTCAATAGGTTTCAAATTCTTAATCCAACTCCCGTGAACCAATATGGATCCGGTTCTTCTTTAGCTTACCCTCCAATTTCCCAAAATTATACCCCAGTAAACCAAAATAGTTGTTAGTACGCCAAATACTACCATTATAACCCCAGCCAAATCTATGTATATTCCAAAACCTCAACTTACCAACTTATTTTACATTGAACCTGCTTTTCAGCATATCAAATACCCAAACGAACTTGCCCAAAATTATTTTCCACCAGATTGGCATTTTACCCCCCTCCATCCAGAAAAATCAATTCTCTTTTACAAAACAATTTTAGAACACACAAATTCGGCAAGTTTTAAACCAATTTTTGATAACAAGGACACAAATACTATCATCTACCAAAAAATTTATATCAAAAAACTCATTTCCCAATCCGAATGGGGATCTCCTTTTTCTCTCCATACTCTTCCTACTCTTAACACTCAATTTAATTATTATGATTATATCAACGCATGGTCCT
This sequence comes from Vaccinium darrowii, assembly GCA_020921065.1. Lineage (NCBI taxonomy): Eukaryota > Viridiplantae > Streptophyta > Magnoliopsida > Ericales > Ericaceae > Vaccinium > Vaccinium darrowii. Next base: position 21,759,549 of record CM037158.1, on the reverse strand, counting down.
ATGCTTTACTCCATGAAAATACCAAATTTTCTCACTCTTGGTTCATTCAATTTGATTACAATTTCTCTTCTCCATTTCCCAACTGGTTTCTCCGCTGGTGGGCACAATTTGGAGCATTTGATGCAATCATTCCTCCAATTCTCCTACAACAAGTCGAACATTTCTGTTCTAAACAAAAATTCAGCCCACACCTCACCCAATTCCCCAAACTTCTCCATTTTCTTGCCAAATTTAAAGTAGCCTGGATTTTTCGCTGGAAATATGTTATCTCTGATAATATTCTTTCCCGTCAATTTCTGGTCAAATGGTGGGACAAACTCAATATTCAACAAGTTATTGATCAAGTTACAAAAGAACTTCAACCCAAAGAACCTGCTCCTATTCAAATTAGTGCCCCTCCATCTCCGTACAATATTTCCAAAATTGCACTTGACAGTCCATCTTCTAGCTCTTCAGTACAGAAAAAATCCAATTCTGCAATAATCAAATTGGCACAACAACTGATTACCCAAGCAGCTCAGAATCCTGATCCAACTGCAAGCAAAGTTCTACTTCAAATTGCCACTGACATGCTTAGCCAAAGTCAAGATACAGAAGCATCACAATCATCTACACCAGAAATCAATCCGTTTGATTCTCTATTTCAAGATTCTCAGAATCCAAATGAATTTTAATTTTGCAGGATCCAACAAGTAGCGGCCCATTTACACCTCAATTATCACTCACTGATAATTGCAGAGAATCAATTATCCCACTGGATAATAGTGAAAGCGTGCGTAGCGTCAAATTATTTTCAAAATTATTTTCCAAATGAATCATGATCACATTATTTTTGTCCATGCTATTCAACCTCTCATGACCATAGAGGAACTTGATAGAAGAAGACAAATTCGTGATCAATTATTTCATCATTGGACTCAATTTTTATTTCAACCCAATACCATGATTAACATTAGATTTTTTATTTGGAAAATGGAAAATCTTCTTGCTTATTATGAAAAAACAGCCTACACCTACCCATATTTAAATTCCAAGTTAATTCTCTTTAGTGAAAACGAGAAAACAGACTACTATTGGTACAAGTTAGTTGTCAAACGGCTACGCAACAAGCTCAAGTTATTACTCCAGCCATAATTACATGGGGAGAACCAATTCCCCACAAAACCATCATCAAAATGCTCATCAAATTATCAACATGGGAGATCAGCACAAATCATCAAATTAGTACAATGATTCCCTTTGAAGACAATTCCCCACAAAGCATCATTGGCCACATGATGGAGAGAACCAATTCTCCACTCATCATATTCTTTACAAATTCGCCCAATTTACGGAAGATCACATGGGAGCATCTCCCCACCAATTTCATCATGGGATTCTCATCTCACCAATTTAGCATAATGATGATAGGGAGAACCAATTCCCTTTCATTTTCCACCGAAAGTAGATCCACGTGGGCCCACATGGCATCTCAGCCTTTTTACGGCTCACATGGAAGCAGCAACTGCCAGAAGGAATCTCCGCAATTTACGGAAGACTATTTCAAATTAGAAATGATTGTAAACAGGGTTCCTTAAATCTATAAAAGGACTCTCAAGTTAGTCAGTTAGATATCTCTTAATTTACCTTGAAGTTTTTTTCTCTCCTCTTCTCTTCTTCTCCCAGTTCATACTCCCAATTCTCTCTTTCCTTCCCCCTGATACATGTACTCTTAGTTCAACTTCCATTCCTCCAAGTGTAGCTCAAGTAAGCTTTTCAATTTAATGAATTAGAGTTCAAGTTTTAATTCTGTTTTCAATTACCATGGCTGGTTCTACCGCCCTTATTTACTGTCTCAGTTCATGGCTGGTATAACCGCCTGTTTTATACTCTGTTTTAATTACTTATTTTAATTATGTCTCTTAAGACTCTCCCTTCCGCCCCCCCCCCCCCCCCCCCATGGTATCAGAGCCAAGCCGTGAGTAGTGGAGTAGTGGTGGTTATACTGGGATGTAGCAGTTCCTGTTTAGGCTGGGTAGATGTAGTTGGTAACTGAATAATAGGAAATTTACCATCAAATACCTCTAGTTGTCTTGCTAATACATTGACCGTAGGTCTCCAAGGTTCATACCACGTTTGGTTTGGCTATTATTTCTTCGAACAACCGCGTCTTGCCAAGAGTACCCTCTGTATCCTAGGATCCCATGGTTGGTGTGTAAATCCCGAGGTAGGGTTGCCGTTTTTTGGGTGTGGATTGTTGGGATTGATTTTTGGCCCTTCATGCGTATGTGTTTTGTAGAAGAAATGATACTCTCAACTGCGTATGTGTATGATAGGAGACAAACCGTCATTTTATTACTAAGACAATTTAGGTACTTGCAGTAATTTTCCAATTATTTACTTACAACCCATCCGCATTGCCTATTCATTTGCTCATCTAGTATAACACCATTATTACACTACTGCTCCCCTGGCATATAATTCCTTATGGAATCAATTTTTGAAGACAACTTTATTAACTACGAACACCATTACAATTACATTCAATTTTATCCCCATTTAGAACCAATCCTTGCTTTCCAACAATTTCAAAAACCCACATACTCTTACAAACCTACAACTATATGTGTACTGGGTAACGCAACCACAAAAGCAAGTATATCAAATTCGGTACCAAAACCTACCATAGAAACAAATTACTTTTCTACTCAAATAGATAAATTACTAAACGAATTCAAATCATATAACAATAAAAAACGAAGACACCAATTTAGGGAAAAATATAATAGAAAACAACAAGATAATATTAAACGCAAATGGGTCGCATATTTAAATAAACATCAAACTACAATTTATTTACTAGATTATGTAGAACAATATTACACAACACCGCAACAAAACCAAGAAACAACAGAAACCAAATTACACACCAAATCAGAGGAAAAATCACCCTCCACCAAGGATTCAACAGACACAATAACTACAAAAAATCTACTCATAGAACTAATTGACAAAGATAAAACTATTCATTAAATTCCTGTATGAATAAGTAATTATGAATAGTAATAAAATGAAAAATTATGAACTAATTACTTATTAATGGATTGCGGTTTGGAACAGTATCCGGGCTTCATATCCCAGCCGTTGGATTTAATCCAACGGCCCTCGCTGGTGTGCACTTAAGTTGAACCTTTCAGGGGTTCAGGGGTCGAACCAACAATGCAACAAAACCAGCTCCTTCTTCATTACGCTTAGATCTGGAGAGAAACGAAGAAAGAGAGAGAGAGAGAGACCAACGAAGAAGAAGAAGGAAGAACCAACGAAGAAGGAGAAGGAAGAAGGGAGAGAATCCGGCCGGTGATCAAGAAGAAGAAGAATCGCGGGTCATGAACTGAACCCCTTTCCCCCTTTCCCTTTTCATTCATCCTGTCGATCCACAGAAGAGAGAGAAAGTGAGAGAATCTGGCCGGCGAACGAAGAAGAAGAAGAAGAAGAAGAAGAAGGAAGAAGAAGATCAACATCTGTACCACGACACCCCACCGCGAGCACGGCCACCGACGATCTCTTTCCAGTCTCTCTCCTGAGCCGAAGGTATGAAACGCCATCTTGGTGGAGATTCATTAAGTTATTCATTAAGTATTCTTCTCTAAGGCTTTGTTTGGTTCCATATTGTATCTTCATCTGGATCTGTATTCAATAAACTTCTCATCTAATACTCGTACATATTGTTGGGGTTCAAGAAAATGATGGTCCCAACTGGCTCCCTAGGGTGAGATTCCATAGCTAATAGAGCTATACCATACCTTATCTTTTTGACCTAATCTTTTTGACCTAATCATAGCATGTGGTTTTACAACCGGACAAAGTTCCATCATAGTATAAAAGAAACCCCAGTTTCACTATGAATTGCTATTTCATTTAATTAACTTCCACTATATATGAAATAAACCTCACTTTCACTTTGAATTTGTATTTGTATTTCATTTAATTAACTTATTCTAATACATAAACAAAATATAGCATACACTAATTGACAAAGGCACCTACAAAGGTACGTTAAACAAAGAAGTATTGGTGAAGAATTAAAGACAAACAAAGCCCCTCCAGATCAATTCGGTTAGTATTACTAAAAGGAAAAAAAAAACCCCTCTAAACTAGAGAAAAAGATCCAAAGAGATTGTCACAAGCACTACGCTTTATTAATTTGGTGCTCGTCAATTCATGAAAGCAGCCAATCTCTTGAGCATAGCCACAACACTTTGGACTTTGTACTTTTGTACTTGTGTTAATGTAAATTACATTTTGTACTTTTGTTAATCTAATCCCCAGTACTTTGTACTTATGTTCATGTAAATTACATTTTTCTATTATTTCGTTATTGTGTTGTCTTACGTTTTATAGGATGGACTCGTTGCGAAATATACAAGTATCATCGGAGGCTTCTACCGTAATGCTACACATTCCTCAAGTGCAAAGGGAGCTGAGACCTAAGATTAAGCAACAGTTTGAGACTTTAGATGACGCACACGATTTTTATAACAACTATGCTAGAGCAGCTGGATTTGGGACGAGGAAAAATTCGAGCAAGAAGCAAGGGAAAACTGAAGTAGTAAGAAAGGAGTATGTTTGCTTCAAAGAAGGGTCAAGGAAATTATGTGAACCAAATTCTGAACCCACAACACGGAAACGTGGGTTAATTAGAGAGGGGTGCAGTGCTAAAATGAGTGTTGTCAAAGATTACAAGTCAGGGAAGGGATTCGTTGTAAGTCAATTCGTGGAGGGCCATAACCACCCTCTTGCGACGCCCAGGAAGGTTCATTTTTTGCGTTCTCATCGCAAAGTGTCAAAGGCCAAGAAAGCCTTAGCAGAACAATTAGCTGCTGCAAATGTGCCAATGTCACAACAGATGGCTATTTTAGAGATGGATGCCGGGGGTCTTCAGAATATTGGTTTTTTAAAAAAAGATTTGTATAATGTTGCAAGGGACAAGAGGAAAGAGTTAGATGGACTTGACGTGGACTTGATGCACGAGAATTTTCTGAAAAAACAAAGAAAGAATCCCGGTTTTAGGTTTAAATTTGCACTAGATGATGAAGGGAGGATGAAACATTGTTTTTGGGCCGATGCAACCATGAGAGAGTCATATCGGTATTTTGGGGACGTGGTGGTGTTCGATTCAACTTACAACACCAACCGATATAAGTTGGTCTTTGCACCTTTAGTCGGGGTTAATCACCACGGGCAGACAACTTTGTTTGGGTGCGCATTCTTACATGAAGAAAACAGTGATGCATTTGAGTGGCTTTTCGAGGAATGGTTGAAAGTGATGCCAGCGGGGGTGCCGAAAATGATCATAACCGATCAATGTCCGGCAATGGCGAAAGCAATTGCCACAGTCCTCCCTAATACGCATCACAGGTATTGTATTTGGCACATCATAAGTAAATTTTCTGAAAAAATAGGTGCGGTCCAGTATACACAACATTATGATGAGTTGAAAGAATGTATTTGGAAATCTGAGAGCCCTATAGAGTTCGAAACAAGATGGAGAGAGGTTGTAGTAAAAGCGAACTTGGACAACAATGAATGGCTGAGGGACATGTACGCAATTCGGGATAGATGGATTCCAGCATTTGTGAGACACATTTTCTCCGCCCACATGACTAGCAGTGCTCGCGCAGAAGGATGTCATGCATTCTTCAAGAGGTTTGTCTCAGTAGAGAATTCTTTGATTGAATTTGTCAAACGATTTGATCGGGCACTTGCACACATGCGGCATAATGAATTGGATTTCGATCACAAAGATGTAAATGAGAAGCCAATTACAAAAACAGAATGGGCAGTCGAGTTGTCAATGAGTGAATTGTATACACGGTCTATATTTTACAAGTTCCAAGATGAAGTTGGTCAAAAGGATGCGTACGTGTTAACGAGGACATATAAAGATGATGTTGTCTGTTTGTACAGTGTTCAGAGGGGAGGGAGTGGATCAAGGCCTCGTGAGCTTTCATTTTATAAGTCATCGAACTTGCTTACTTGCAGTTGTAAGATGTTTGAATGTGATGGAATACCGTGCAGGCACATGTTGCAGTACTTTAGTAGCAAGCAGGTTGAGAAGCTTCCCGAACATTACATCTTGCAGAGGTGGATAAAATCAGTGAAAGCTGGGAGAGTTCTCTATGACTTGGGTGGTGGGTTGAATGAAACATGTGACTCTTCCATGTTGGAGACGAGAAATAGCCTATCCCAACTGTCTTCTACTGTAATTGATGAGGCCTTAGTAATTGAAGGTGGGAGTGATGTCGTCAAAGATTGTTTGTTATTAGCTCGGAATAAGCTTGGATTGATGAAGAGTGGTGATGGACATGGTGAAGCAAGTAGTATCCAAATGAGTATCGAAACACCTATTACTCTTCCAAGCCAAGTTAGTTTGAAAGAACCAATCCCAGCGAGGACAAAAGGATGTGGGAGACGACTAAAAAGAGGGAAGGAGAAGGCGATGGTCAAGAAGAGTAGGCGTTGTAACGGTTGTGGGAAAATCGGCGTGTCGCATGAATATGTAAGTCTCACTATATCTCCTAAGTATATGGTATGGTATCTTACTCTCTTTGCGAGAGGAGGTAATACGTAGTGGGTTTCATTTGCTGCTGCTGCACTACCTTGTTGCTGCTGCTGTGATTTGTTTACTGTATAAGCACCACATTTCATACACTTTTGAACTGGTTCATAGTCAGATATACTGTTGTCTCGTGCACTGGGCTTGCCTGTTACCAATACTTTGTTTAAATCTGCGAATACAATCCAGTTATGTGCATAAGTGGCTGTGGTTTGAGACTGCTGTACTGATCTGGGCAGTGACTGTGTTCTGAGCTTAACAAAAAACAAATGAAGTGCTGCCAAATTTTTTTCAAGTGGGCATAACCTGAAATTAAGTCAACTTCAAATCTAGTGAAGGTTTTTCTGAAAGGAAAGGAATATCTTACGCACATGCATGACACTATTGACTTCTGAAATGCTTGTATTTGATTTGCTGTTTTTTTCACCTATTGTAGGTGATGCGTTTGTTGAAGTTAACTGTTGTTGATCACTGTTGTTATGCTCACTGCTGCTCTCTGCTGCTGTTGCTTGATGGTGTTGCCCGCGGCTGTTGTTGCTCGCTGTTGGTCACTGCTGTTGCTCGCTGTTGCTCGCCGCTGCTGTTGCCCGCTGCTGTTGTTGCTCGCTGCTATTGCTCGCTTCTTTTGTTGCTCGCTGCTGCTGTTGCTCGCTGCTGCTGTGCTTTTAATTTTACTTTTCCATGTATTTACAATGACTACTAAATCCTAGCTTAACTTGGCTAAGCAAATATTAAGCATAATGAAGGAGGGAGACTATGATGTATCCGTTAACTTGGCTAAGCAAATACTAAATCCTTTTGGCTAAGCAAATACTAAATCCTCGCTGTTGCTCGCTTCTTTCCCTTTCTTTTACTTGATGTATCCGTTATCGAATTTTTTCAATATAATCTTTTCGCGGATCAAACAAAAACGTACATAAAATCAGTACATGTCAAATATTCACATCTCGGTTGGAAAGATAATACTCTCAGTGCATTGTATCTTCCATGACAAAGAAAAGGGAACAACATTTTCAGTTTCCAAGGTATACCCTTGAATCATGGGACCAATTAAATCCCTTAGCGGACGGGTCATGGGTTAGGTAATGCTTGCAATGTTACTTTCTTGCCAATTTCAAACACATTTTCTCATATCCTTTGTCTATTTCCTGCTAGTCAAAAAAGGAACGTTCCTCAACTTTTTCTGCTACCATAATTTTCCACTGAATCATGAAATGTTAGCAACACATTGACAGCAATTTTTCTCATAAAAATGAAATCATGGACGGAATGAAAATATTACAAGTAGCAACTGACAATTGTCTAGACAAATCACACTTTCTTCTCTTAGGACGTACCACCAACCCTTTGAGTGGGCTAGCCAAAAACTTTCGCCCGGAAAACTTAACTTATCTAGTCAAAAGGAATAAGAAATGAGAGTGTGCCATTTCATTCATACCATTACATTCCATTTTCAAATTGAAGTACGACTCAACTATGGTAGATATTTCATATTCCTTGTGTTAGGAACATTTACAAACTGCTTAGCTAACCATAGAACAATAAACACAACTAAAACCCCAAAAAATAATTTTTGGTAACCCAACACTTTAGCTTCAGCTTCTTTGAATTTTTTCCTCAGCTTGTCATTCTTTTTGGTTAGGGCTTGAACCTCTCTTTTCAGCACTTGATTTTCTACTTGTATAAATTCTTTCTCCATGTCCCTTTCAGGATCAAGCCAAAGGAAAAACCCACATGCAGTGGCTTGCTACAGGAAAAAGAAAACAATAAATGTGCATAACATTATATGGAAGAAGTTTTTAGGGTTTTAAAATTACAGAAACAGATATAATGCAACAACTTACCTTATAGTTGATGCAACCAAAAAATCTTCTTCCCCGATTAGGATCTTGGTTTGAAGATCTTAGGGGGGCTGGTACCCCACATCCACAAAGAGGGCCTTGAAATCTACTAGTTGTGGAAGTTGAGGACATTTGCTTGAAGGATGCCTGGTGAAATACAGTGACAGGGGTTTGGGGGGTTTGAAACCTACTTAGGGGTTTGAAATTTGGCAAACCTAAAAAAGGCTACTTTAAACTTGCCGTAGATTTAATCAAGCATGCAGAAGCATTTTCTAATCAAGCATGCAGAAGCATTTTCTACACCAAACATGTTGTTCCTCCATTTAGCTGCAGAACATCCTTCAATGATCAAACATGTTTATGTTAACCCATATGTTAGACAAAATAAATTGGTTTCAGAATCAGGACTGATGTATCCAATTGGTAACTTCTACAGAATTGACTATGTAAATTTCCTTGATTGTTTTGCAAGTACACAAAACAATTCAACATATATAGTACTAAGTAATTTTCAAATGTTCTACCGGCAATGACTTGAGAATTTGGTAAGTTATGAATTGAAATTTCACAGTAGGTGGTAGCTACAATCACAGGCATATTGGTCTTGGTAGTTGACAAGAAGAGTACGGAAAATGTCCCCCCTTCATACCTTGAGTAATTTTGTTGTTGAAAAATCAGCTTATGAAATTATGACAGAATTATGACAAAAATAGGAGTCAATGCAATTTGGGAGCCGATTTGCCTATGTAATCTGTGATCAAATCCTTGAGAACATGCAAAATCCACTCCATGTCATAACAAAATCCAAAAACTAAGGCATCCATTCTCTTGACATGCATTTTCCATCAAATAAATCATCGAATAGCAACTAAAAACCCCCCAGACCAAAGAGAGATAGCTCATTACAACTCCAAAGTTTTTAATCTCCAACTTTAGAGAATTCAAATTTGTCTTGTTGCATAATACTATAAAAACAAAAACTACATGTAAGAAAGAAAGTAAGTTGTTGCTGTTGTGTCATCCTTGTGTGAATATCTTGCTCCGTAAGTTCCTTTATTCAAAATTTTTTCTTTGCCCTTTTCTCTGCAATAAATTTGTTATTTTGCTTACAAGATGCATATTAAAATCCTACGTGCCTAACTGAAGCTAGCTTCTTGTAAGTTCAACATATTGTTGCTGTGGGTGTCCACGAGGGAACCCTACAATTGTGCTAGGTGTGCACATAGTGTGGACTATGGTGATACGAATCTTAATTTGGAAGTCTCTGATTGTTGTTCGAACTTGGTTTTCAGAATCGCAAAACCCTAGAATCGACAAATATTGAACCAGATTGTTGTTCGAATGCCAACATTACCTGAATTGTCTTCGATGTGGTCGATTTCTTCTATCTCTGCCTTGTTCGTCTTTCTAAAAATTTGAAAAAAAACTAGGGTTTTCAGAAAAATCGAAAACTACCCATTTGTGAGAGTAATCAAACGACATAGAGAGAGAGAGAGAGAGAGAGAGAGAGAGAGAGAGAGAGATTACCCATTGTCTTCTCCTTCGCCAATAATGATCGCCAGCCTTCGATCAACTAGTTTGACCTAGGGTTTCGCCTCTCTCCCTTCGATCAACTGGTTACTGTGGGTCGCGGTCGATGTCGAGTAGGTTCTTCTTCTCCTTCTTCTTCGATGTCTGACGTGATTCTTCTACGTCTTCTTCTTCGCTTCTCTCTCTCTCAAATCGCCTCTCTCCCTTCTCTCCAGATCTGGAACAAGTAATGAGGTCAGGGGTGTAAATTTTGGGTTTTGTTGCACTGTATTTGGTCGACCCCTGAACCCCTGACCCGAGAAGGGTTCAACTTAAGTTGAAGGCAGCGTGGGCCGTTGGATTAAATCCAACGGCTGGGATATGAAGCCCGGATACTGTTCCAAACCGCAATCCCTGATAAGAGCCGGATTGTATATGTATATATGTATATATATATATATATATTTGGATTCCGTTCTACTAAGGACTCCCTCAAACTCGTAATTTGCAGACCTCATGGATCGGGGTCGAATCTCAACGATCCGAACCGCTCAATGTGTTTAAAACATGATTTTAAGGGTCACCGCGAGGATTCGTCCAAAAAAAATACTCGGAAGGGCTTCATTCGAGCATTTTTCGATAAATTATATATGTACGGTTATTATGAAAGACCGCTCGGATGAAGCCCTTTCGGGTATTTTTTTTTTGTGATTCCTCGCGATGGCCATGGAAAACATGTTTTAAATACATTGAGCGGTTCGGATCGTCGAAATTTGGTCCGGAAAATAAAAAAAGGGGTGGTCCTCACGGAGGAGATCTTTGAGGGAGTCCTCAATAGAATATATATATATATATATATATATATATATATATATATATATATATATATATATATATATATATATATATATATATATATATATATATATATATATAAACAACTCCTATCTCTGCAGACCACCACCGCTCTAGTGACCAAAAAAATTAGTGAAATGTCACTAATTTTTTAAAGTTAAAAATTCACAAAAAAAAAAAAAAAAACTCCTACCTCCGCCGACCACCGCCCCACCTCCAGCAACCAAAAAAATTAGTGAAATGTCACTAAAAGTTGAAAATTCAAAAAAAAAAAAAAGAAGACAAAAACAACTCTTATCTCCGTCGACAACCACCCCACCTTCGGTGGTCACCAGAAGTGGCCACTTCCGGTAACCACTAATTAGTGAAATGTCACTAATTTTTAAAACATCTAATTTCATATAGGAAATAATAAATAAATAAATGAATAACAACTTTACCTCTGGCGATCACTTCTAGTGACCAAAAAAATTAATAGAATGTCACTAATTTTTAAAAATTCTAAATTGTACAAGAAATTTTTTTTAAAAAAAAAAATTCCTACCCCTGATGACCACGGCGACCAAAAAAAATTAGTGAAATGTCACTAATTTTTAAAACTTCTAATTTCGTATAGGAAATTCAAAAAAAAAAAAATCCCGCCTCCGACCGACCACCGCCACCCCACCTCTGGCGACCAAAAAAATTAGTGAAATGTCGCTAATTTTTAAAATTTCTAAATTCATATAGGAAATTCAAAAAAAAAAAAAAAACAACAAATCCTATCTCTGGCTAACCACCACCCCACTTCTCCTTCACCTCTGACTAACCACTTCTGATGACCCAAAAAAATAGTGACATTCCACTAATTTATAAAAGTTCTAATTTTGTATAGAAAATTGATAAAAATCTCCAACTAGACAACTCTTGAAACTAGTGACAACTCACCAAAATTCATAAAAGCTGAAGAAATCAACGAACAAAGCTATTTCGAATCTAGTGACAAGTCACTAAACTTTATACCTGGTTTAAAACTCCTAATTTCGAATCTAGTGTAGAAATCTTTGGTTCCGTCTCCGAGGTAGATGAACTTCTTCTTCTCCACCCCCCTCCGCTTGACCACTATGGCTTGTCAAAAATGCCATTGTGTCCCTCTTGTTCACCTTGAATTCGTGTTGCAATGTGAACATAATGTAAGCCCTCTGTATTTCATATGATAATCTAGTTCAAAAAGAATCTAGGATGGATTTTCATAAATTCATAGAAAAGAGATATCATCACAAAAGAAAGTTGAAAAAAAATCTAAAGTTTGATTGATCATCACCATGACCCTGAGAAGGAAATAAAAACCTTTCATCAACAGTCAATCCAAATGCAGATTAAGAAAACTGAATGCTCCTTAAACACTTAAGGAAGCTCAGTGCAAGCTGAAAAATTGATGTTCAGAAAAATGCACACGTAGCGTAGTCGATCGTCTAGGGCTTCACCCTTTAAATATTGTTGCCCACCACAAAACCCAAAAATTTCAGGGTTATGCAGAAACATTTTATCTGTTAATTATTTCCAAAGATAAATTGTGCATAGGTAATTATTTCATACTAATGTAGTAGTGGTAGTATTAGGAGCAGTAAGAGGAGGATGAGTGGGAGAGGTAGCAGTCATCTTATACTAATTTTTCAGGGTAATAAGATATTTGCTGATGATGATGATGGGGGGAGCTTCTTGTAAAAATCAAAGCAACCACTCCCACAAAAAAGAGTCATCTTTCATTGGGCAACATAGCATTTCACCAAGTTAAAAACAAAGTCAGGACAGGTGCAACATGAACTAAGGACCTTCTCAAGAATTTAGGCTGAGGAAGAAAGCAATCTCGCAAACTACGAAATTCTGTAAGTATCATATGTTCATTCTATATTGAATTCCATCAACCAGAATGCGAAGTTAATTGCTCACAGTAAAAAGTGCAAGTGACAATTCACCATGAGATTTTGTATACAATCATAACTACCGATCTTTAAAAAAAATGAATTTTCATTTTTTCACATCTTGTTGTGAAGAACCAATGATTTGTTTGTTTACTCATTGACAATGTAGCCTGCTATCAAGGTGTTCCATAGCACAATACACGAATCACTTTTTACACAATCAAAAAAAAATTCTAGCATCTTTCATTCTACCACTATTTGCATACCCCAAGATCAATGCCAATAGAGAGAACTCATCTGGATATTGCATCTCGTTCAAAACATGACTTGCACTATCCATATCACCAGACTTCGTATACAAATTTACAAGAGAACTCGCCAAGACAGAGTCAAATTCCATTTCATCAACAATAATTGACCACGGAGATCTCAAATAGTACAAGCACCATTAACTGTTGCCAATGCAAACGAATCCCCACGTGATTCTTTGAACCCAATTCCTTAAACAACCTCAAGGCTTCTCTAGAATGACCATTACTTGCATATCCATTAATCATCGAGTTCCAAGCGACCCAATTCCTCAAGGCTTCTCTATCCATTACTTGCATATCCATTAATCATCGAGTTCCTCCTTAGCATCATCTCAAACAACCCACGAGCAATCTCTAACTCACTCGCTTTCAAAAAATCCAAAAACCATCAAATTCTGTGAAAAACGATTCCTGTTGGGCATCAATCCTAACAAACCCAATGTTCTCCCCTTGTTTTCTAACTTCATGTAGCCATCAACCATAGTGTTGCAAGTGACAGTTTCTTTGAGTCATTTCATCGAACTTTTGTTGTGCAGAATAGATATATACCTCTGTTCAGAATTCTCAATACAAGATCCCAAATAAGAGAAATCACCAGGAACAATAGAATGATCCGAGCTATACAAGTCCTCACCTGTCACATATATGGGTTTTTTCACTAATACACTTAATCCCCTCAACTGAAACTCGAAATTCTCAAAAAGTTTAAAGTTGAACAATATACAAACTTATCTCTTCATGTTTATAGTCTACATTTCTCTTAAAAACTCAAACAAATAAATATGTTACAATAAGTATTTATACCAGTCAATGAATCTTCGTGATATGGGCAGGGGCGACTTCAGGATTTTCATTCAGCACTGTCAAAAATACATAGCGGTGTCTATGATGAAAAGCTGTATGCAAAAGAATTATGTGTGTGTGTGTGTGTGTGTGTGTGTGTGTGTGTGTGTGTGTCTCCATTACATCGTTTAACAAAAAGAAACTTCAATATATTACATCATCTCATGACGAGTCTTCATATTTTGAAAGTGTTGAATTATAGTTTCATTGTCAACACTCTTAAACATATTCTTCTCAATGAATGTGACCAAAGAATCATTCAACCATTCATCTTCTATCCAGTTAAGCAATTGGGTTTTTATCAATTTCATCTACGAAAAAGCTCTTTCAATGGTTGTTGTGGCGACTGGAAGAAATAAAGTTAACTTCACAAGTAGATAGACTAATGAAAATGCATGAGTTTTGGTTGTGAGATTATTATCCTCTTAAATGTGTATATTATATATCGGACTTTAACTTGTATTATATATTGGGCTTTACGCTTGTTTTGTTTTGTTAGGACTATAACAAGTTGGTTCAAATTTAGTTAGAAATATTTATTTTAACCTCATACGAGTAACCCAGCGCTGAAAATATTAAAGAAAATTTAATTTATTTCTAAATTTTATTTTTTTCAGTACATTTTTTTAACCCAGCGAGGTTGCTTGACCACGCTGCCAAAGAGGTAGAGTCGCCCCTGGATATGGGTCTTTCTCCCCTTTCTTTCACAATTTCTCCCCTTTCTTTGGTTTCTTCGAGTTGAAGTGCGACCACTATCATTACTCTGATTGAAATTGTGCTTACGGAGCAAGAACATACAGTGGACAATGACGCCGACAATAATTAGATCGAGAAGGTTAATGACCACAATGGCGTGGTAGAGAGAAACGTTGACGCTAATGGCGGTGGTATTGCAAATTGAGATTGATGGAGAGAGAGTCAATTGCGAAGAGGGAGAAAGAGAGAGAAAATATTTCTAAATGGGGGTTAATTTTGAATTTTAAATGTGAAGTGGGCTGTAGGGATTATGAAAATACATAGTGGACCCGAGACTTTAGTAAATCCCTATAATGGACCTCCTAAAAATTGACCCCAAAAATGCTCACGACACAAGTACTAAAAAATAAATTTTGAAGTGCAATTACAAAAAAGTAGAGTGCCAAAATCATTCTACAAATCAATTACATACCCAAAAAAACCATATACTTCTGTAAGGTCTTTTGTACCCAAGATGTTCCACTGCACCAAATAAAAAAAAAAATGAAATACCACTTGGAGACTTTACCAGATCGTGGAATTAAGTGCAGGTGCTGGACCTTTACAAATTGGCCCCACCTTGGTAGTATTATTTCTCTTCCAACCGGTTCATTCGTTAAGAGGAAAGAGAGGAGGGTGACTAATGAATGGCTGGATGTTGATAAAAAAAAAAAAAAAAGGCTAGGATTAATTTAGGAAATCCAATAGCTCAGAAAAATTGGGAGCATGGGTGCCCCAATACCACTTTGGGGCACCACATCCGACCCCTTTAATATTATCTGTTAAATGAAAATTTCTCATGAAATCTGGATAGCATGGTAGTTGACACTCTTAGCAATTGATGAATTACACTAAACAATAATTAAACAGAAGCACGTTCAAAAAATTCACCAAAAAGTTCAACTTGGTATATATAATACAAGAATGTTCCAATGCCATTGTTCTAAGATATATATATATATATATATATATATATATGGGGGCACTTCTAGTGCGGACTCCGGACTTCCGGACCTAGGTGATCCAAATTTTTTTTTAACGATCCGATCCGTCCAATGTGTTCAGAAGGTGTTTTCAAGGGTCCACGCGAGAAATCTTCAAAAAAAAATACCGGGAAGGGCTTGATCCAAGCAGTTTTCGCAAAAAATATATATATACAGTTTTTGCGAAAATTGCTTGGATCAAGCCCTTCTCGGTATTTTTTTTTAAAGATTTCTTGCGTAGACCCTTGAAAACACCTTCTGAACACATTGGACGGCTCGGATTTTCCAAAAATAATTTGCAATACAAAAAAAACCATTTTTTTCTTATTAACGGGAGGTGTGGACTAGAAGATTGGGCTATATATATATATATATATATATATATATATATATATATATATATAGGACCCCCTTCTAATAAGGGACCCTTGTTTAAGTTTCCATGCGGACCTAGGGGGTATTTTCGACTTTCCGGACTAAATTTCAACGATCCGAACCGCTCATTGTTTTTAAAATGTTTTTTTAAGGGCCCCTGCGAGGAATCATCAAAAAAAAAAAAAAAGGGGGAGGGCTTCATCTAAATAGTTTTTGATATATATATATATATATATATATATATATATATATATATATATATATATATATATATATATATATATATATATATATATCCCGGTTACTTTTTTTGATGATTCCTCGCGTGGGCCCTTAAA
Organism: Vaccinium darrowii; assembly: GCA_020921065.1. NCBI lineage: Eukaryota > Viridiplantae > Streptophyta > Magnoliopsida > Ericales > Ericaceae > Vaccinium > Vaccinium darrowii. The sequence continues at coordinate 21,743,260 of CM037158.1, read as the reverse complement.
AACACGTTTTAAAAAAATTGAGCGGTTCGGATTGTCGAAATTTGGTCTGGAAAGTCGAAAATACCCTAGGTCCGCATGGAAACTTAAATAAGGGTCCCTTATTAGAAATTTATTGTGTGTGTATATATATATATATATATATATATATATATATATATATATATATATATATATATATATATATATATATCAGTCCCCTTTCTATCCACACCCTTAAGTTACGGACTCCATTCGGACCAAATCTCGGCAATCCGAACCATTCAATGTGTTCAAAACGTGTTTTTAAGGGTCCCCGCGAGAAATGAGCAAAAAAAAAAAAAATATGGGGAAGGATTTGATCCGGGTAGTTTTTCATAAAATTGTACATATACAGTTTTTATGAAAAATTGCTCGGATCAAGCCCGTCCCGGTATTTTTTTTTTTTGCTCATTTCTCGCGGGGACTCTTAAAAACACATTTTAAACACATTGAACGGTTCGGATTATGAAAATTTGATCGAGATCTATGAGGTGTGGACGAAGTCCGCACTTTAAGTTCCTATTAGGACTTCCTGACATAGTCTTACGTCCACACCTCCCATCTTCCAGCCATTTGGTTGGGATCCGATCCGTTGGATGTGTTTAAAATGTGTTTTTAAGGGGTCTATGCGAGGATTTGTCAAAAAAAAAAAAAAAAGCTTGGAAGGGCTTGATCCGAGCAGTTTTCGATAAAACTGCACATAAATACATATATTGCAGTTTTATCAAAAACTGCTCGGATCAAGCCCGTCCCGGTATTTTTTTTTTTGCTCATGTCTCGCGGGGACTCTTAAAAACACATTTTAAACACATTGAACGGTTCGGATTATGAAAATTTGATCGAGATCTATGAGGTGTGGACAAAGTCCGCACTTTATGTTCCTATTAGGACTTCTTGACATAGTCTTACGTCCACACCTCCCATCTTCCAGCCATTTGGTCGGGATCCGATCCATTGGATGTGTTTAAAATGTGTTTTTAAGGGGTCTACGCGAGGATTTGTCAAAAAAAAAAAAAAAAAGCTTGGAAGGGCTTGATCCGAGCAGTTTTCGATAAAACTGCACATAAATACATATATTGCAATTTTATCAAAAACTGCTCGGATCAAGCCCTTCCGGGTAATTTTTTTTTTTTTTGACAAATCCTCGCGTGAACCCTTAAAAACACTTTTTAAACACTTTGGACGGTTCAGATCATCACAACATGGCCGAGAAACGGGAGGTGTGGACGTAAGCTATGTCAGGGAGTCTTGACTGGATCCTGACTGTATATATATATATATATATATATATATATATATATATATATATATATATATATATATATATATATATATATACAATAGCGGTCTCCAAAGGGATCCCGCATACAAAATTTGGTGCGGGATTGGCCTTTTTTCAACTTTCCGGATCAAATTTTGACGATCCGAACCGCTCAATGTTTTTAAAATGCATTTTCCAAGGCCCACGCGGGAAATCTTCAAAAAACAATACCCAGAAGAGCTTGATCCATACAGTTACCGAAAACTGTATGGACAGTTTTACCGTTACCGAAAACTGTATGGATCAAGCCCTTCCGGCTATTGATATATATATAGAAAGATGTTCTATTGAGGACTCCCTCAAAGATCTCCTCTGTGAGGACCACCCAAGGTTGTTAATCCCGTACCGCACCGGCCGGTACGTACCGGATTTGACTGTAACCGGTAACACTCCCTTGTAATTCCGTCCCGTCCTAAGTTCCGGGCCTTTCCGGCCGGTTCCGGTCAATCCGGACAATATCGGCCGGTACTCCTTTACCGGCGATTTCGTCCGAGAAATTGCAGACTGCAATTTTGTAAAATTTTCAACATTAACCCACCTAGATCTGCTAGCCTCGTCGTCGCCGTAATTTGCTAGCCTGATCGAGAGAGACAGAGATCGAGTTTTCATCTCCGGTGACTATCGATCATCCACTTGCTAAATGGAGAGAGAGAGAGATCGACCGACCTGATCGAGAGAGACAGAGATCGAGTTTTTCCTCTGGGCTGCTGCGGCGACTTTTTCCTCTTGTTAATTTTATTGTACACACACACACAAAGAGAGAGAGAGAGAGAGAGAGAGAGAGAGAGAGAGTAGTTGAAGACCATGCCGGAGGAGTTCCAGAGTCGCCGGATCTGGAGTCGCCATCCCTTGTGTTCTGAGAAATTGGAAAAAAATTTCTCTGTAGAAGAAGACAAAGACAGCTGCCCGTTTTACCCTATTGCTTTTCGTTAAATTACACTCAAAGCCCCTAAGATTGTTGACATTTGCATTGAAAGCAAATATGTAGTGATATTGTTTTTTTTTTTTTTAGTTAAAATGGATATAAAATTTTGTTTTACTTTATTAATTTTTGTACGGATATATTTTTTAAAATCGAATATAATTTAAATATATCTATGTGTTTATTGTGCATTTATTCTTATTATTACGTATTTATTCTAATTATAATGAAATTAATGCATTTTGTTTATTAAATTAATAAATTGAGGGCAATTAAGTCATTTGACAACGTATCCTATCATATATTTTGTATGAAATATGCTATAAAAAATATATTTTTGAATGAAATATGCTATAAAAAAAATATATTTTTGTATGAAATATGCTATAAAATATATATTTATAATCATATATAATAGGAATAGCGCTAAATCCGAAACGATACCGGTACCGCACCGGTACCGGTACCATACCGTACCAGTAGGAAAACCGGTACCTTAGCCGGTACGAGATTCAGAACCTTGGGACCACCCCTTTTTTGATTTTCCGGACCAAATTTCGATGATCCGAACAGCTCAATGTGTTTAAAATATGTTTTCCATGGCTAACGCGAAGAATCACAAAAAAAAAATACCCGAAAGGGCTTCATCCGAACAGTTTTTCATAATAACCGTACGTATATAGTTTATCGAAAAATGCTCGAATGTATATATATATATATATATATATATATATATATATATATATATATATATATATATATATATATATATATATATATATATATATATATATATATCCCGTTCTACTAAGGACTCCCTCAAACTCGTAATTTGCGGACCTCATGGATCGGGGTTGAATCTTGACGATCCGAACCGCTCAATGTGTTTAAAATGTGATTTTAAGGGTCACCGCGAGGATTCGTCCAAAAAAAATACTCGGAAAGGCTTCATTCGAGCATTTTTCGATAAATTATATATGTACGGTTATTATGAAAAACCGCTCGGATGAAGCCCTTTCGGGTATTTTTTTTTGTGATTCCTCGCGTTGGCCATGGAAAACATGTTTTAAACACATTGAGCGGTTCGGATCATCGAAATTTGGTCCGAAAAATCAAAAAAAGGGGTGGTCCTCACGGAGGAGATCTTTGAGGGAGTCCTCAATAGAACATCTTCCTATATATATATACACCAAACTTCCGGTCCAAACTCCCGCAACTTATTAAGTTCCGGACCTCCACTTTTCGGACCAAATTTTGAATAATAGCGTTTTTATGAAAAACTGCTCCGATCAAGCCCTTCCGGGTATTTTTTTTTGCCAAATCCTCGCGGGGGACCTTAGAAACACATTTTAAACACATCTAACGGTTCGGATCGTCGAAATTTGGTCCGGAAAGTGAGGTCCGGACGGTAGGTCTGCATTTTGTGGTTTGGATAGGAAGCTTACTATATATATATATATATATATATATATATATATATATATATATATATATATATATATATATAAACACATCTAACGGTTCGGATCGTCGAAATTTGGTCCGGAAAGTGAGGTCCGGATGGTAGGTCTGCATTTTGTGGTTTGGATAGGAAGCTTACTCTATATATATATATATATATATATATATATATATATATATATATATATATATATATATATATATATACACAATAGCGGTCTCCTAAGGGATCCCGCATACAAAATTTGGTGCGGGATTGGCCTTTTTTCAACTTTCCGGATCAAATTTTGACGATCCGAACCGCTCAATGTTTTTAAAATGCATTTTCCAAGGCCCACGCGGGAAATCTTCAAAAAAAAATACCCGGAAGGGCTTGATCCATACAGTTACTGAAAACTGTATGGACAGTTTTACCGTTACCGAAAACTGTATGGATCAAGCCCTTCCGGGTATTTTTTTTTGAAGATTTCCCGCGTGGGCCTTGGAAAATGCATTTTAAAAACATTGAGCGGTTCGGATCGTCAAAATTTGATCCGGAAAGTTGAAAAAAGGCCAATCCTGCACCAAATTTTGTATGCGGGATCCCTTAGGAGACCGCTATTATATATATATATATATATATATATATATATATATATATATATATATTGCGTTTGATAGTTTTACATCAAACTTTTGATAATTATATGTTCGTCTCGAAAGGATTCAAAAATGAAAAAAAAGTTATGAGAATTATCCAAATATTTTGGGAAATATGGGTAAAAGTCACAATTTTACCGAATTCGGATTCCTTTCGTTGGGACGAACCTCAATTACAAAAAGTTTGACGCAAACTAACAAACGCAATTTTTTTTCGAATAAAGACAAAATTAAAAAAATCGTTAAGTCAATGTCACCGGAACAAGAATTGAATGGAACAAGAATGAGTCAAATGCTGATTGTAAAGACCCGTATTTTTAAAAATAAATATATAAATAAATAATTTTTCCAGAATTGACGTTGGGGAAGTGTGAGAAATGTTTTAAATTGCAAAATGGGGTCAATGTGAGTTGGTGATTGCATATGGGGTGTCTTTGCAACACATTAGAACCACTAGGGGGTGAGGGTGTAATTTGGGGAGGTATTTAAAAGCCTCACATCAGATTTTTTTGGAGCAAAATCACACTCCTCTCCCTCCCTCATACACCGACACTTTCTCCCTCTCTACTCCTCTTCAAGTTTACTCCATTTTCTCCACAAATCTACACCTCTACACCTCTTTTCCTCAAGAATCAACCTCAAATCCATCATCTACGCGTGTTTTGGAGTCCGGGACTCCGTGGGTTCGCTTGGAGCTAGCACATTCGGTTGGGGTTTGCTAGAACAAGCTAAGGCTTTCTCATATCTCTTCGTTGGAGCTCAATCTTGAGGTAGGGAACTTATTTCTACCTTCACTAAGTGTATATGGTTTGAATGATTGCATTGTGTTCATCTCTTCTCTTGATTTCTCTCCAAGCTCTTAAACCTCCATGGAAGTTGAGTTTGAACTTGATTGATGCTTGATTCTCCACATTTTTGTTGGATTGATCTTGAATAAGTGCTTAGACATGTTCATTTGATGTTTTATGGTGATTTGGAACCTCCCATTTGAGTTGGATTGAAGTCCCCATCAAGCTTGAAAAGCTGTCAAAAATCTGGACGAAGCCCGCTGGTATCGATACCCCCGCGATCTCGTATCGATACCAGCGCGTTCTGTTTTTTTTTTTCTGGTCGACTGGTATTGATACCCCATTTTGGGGTATTGATACCAGACAGCTCCGAACCTATTTTTTTGTTTTGACCTTTCCTTGACTCTTGGACATCTTGGGACATCTTCAAATGACTTGTTAACTCAAAATCATACTTTTTATCGAACACCTTGATGATTGGGTTGCTTACTTAGCCCTCCTTTGACCCCGGGCCGATGGTTTGACCGTGTATTTGCCTTATTCATCTATTACACTTCAAAACTTGTTGGAAGACACCTATCTAAACTATGGTGGCGCGAATTATGTTTTGTCTTGGTTTCTCACATTCTTGGACACGTGTTATCTTTGTCAACATCGGTACACTACGAGTTTTCGAACTAAACGAATTACATTGAAGTTTTGGACACTTGTTGGTTTAACGAACTTTTGAGAATGATGGTTACTTATTCTAGGGCCACCGTTTGGTGCGTCCCTAGCCATGGGTGTTCGGAGCCCACGAAATCCAGCAGGGGTGTTCGGAGCCCACGAAATCCGGCAGAGGGATTCATTCCCTATTTAAATAAGTGGTTATTTGTGAAGATGTGAAAAATGAAATGTTTTATGAAAATGACAATGTTCTGAAAGGATTGAACCTACGACATGAATTGTAACTATTTTGAGGAATGTGACGGACACTTGGGGATCTTGTGGACACTTCTTGATTGAGTCGATCATCCGTAGCTCATTCTAGCCTAATCATTCATGAGTATCATAATATCACGTGCATCTCTCATTCTCTATACCCTTAGCGTTAGTAGAAAAGTTTCCTACGAGCTAGTGAGCTCACCCTATCATTTTCAGGTACTCGGCAAGGCTTATGATTGGGATGCTTGGCGTGTGAACGCATATCATGAAGCTCATTTGACATGAAGTTATTTTATCCTCTCTATCGTTAATATATTTTGGGAGATGATCTTGTAACTTTAATTCCTTTAATCTTTTGACAAAACTTGGTTTATGTAATAACTTTTAACTATTCATTACTTATGCATGGGTACGGGTACCTCTTGTAGAAACTCAATGTACTTTGACTTTGATCTTTCAACGGTGAAATGTATGACTTTTGGCTTATCTTACGTGGATTTTATTTGTATTTGGTTTATTAAATTCGAGGGCGTGACACTGATTGTAGACATATACGCTTCTCCATTTTCACAAAAAGCAAACAGCAGTATTTCAAATTGGAAACTAACAATTTGTGCAAGCAATCATATGTAATCCAAAAAATTTGTACAACGTTATACCATTTTTTGGGTAACAAGTTGTACAAAAAAATATCAAAACAAGAAGGACAAAAAAAAGTAATTCCACATTGCGTTTCAAAAATAAAAAGCACCGAAAATATGACTAGTTATCTACAATGAGATTATGGTAAGTAGATCCTATATCCTTCCCATTTTTTTTTGGCCTTTAACGTTAACTATGGTTGCAAGTGGTGGCTAACTCATGCGGTAGAGCTATTGGATGACTCAAACTGCATATTGAGATCGGGTCTCATCCCCTCTTCCCTGTGTAATCCATACCGAAGGAACCCTATATGAGAGGGTTTTTTCAATTTTGGCATGGCAATTTGCCAATTTGGACAATTTTACCCTTCAATTGAAAATTTCTGCTTTTGAATTGGGTGTAATTAGGCATTTTGAGTGTGGGCAATTGAGTCATTTGGTGTTTGCTAATACCCCTTCCCAACTTTTGTTTTATTTCCCTCTGTGTCCCCTTCTCATTTTTACGCGAGAGAGAGAGAGAGAGAGAGAGAGAGAGAGAGAGTGGAGAGAAAAAGGCGAACCAGTGCGAAATCACTGCCCTCCACCACCGGCGTGGACCACCAGGGACAGATATCCTGACAAACATGCTAGAATCCACTTCAACGAGGGTTGCAAGAATGAACACGTACCAGACAACCCATTCCGAGAGTCGTCAAACGAGGTATGTAGATCGATTAGGCTGTTTTTTAGGTTTACGAACACTGTTTGCAGATTTTCAGGGGTTTAGGGATCTCGTTTTAGAGTTTTAAAGGTATGATGGCAATCGAAATCAACAGGATGCAGGTCGATTGGATTTGTTAACACCTAGGTAATGATTTTCAAGAGGATTCGAGTATTGGGTCTAGGGTTTCAAATTCGTTCGGGATATATATGGGTTTTCGAACTGGGGTTAATCTTCAAACCAATAAAAAATGCAAAATTTTTATCACACTCGTGTTATATATATATATATATATAGGAGAATGTTCTCCTAAGGGATCCCTTATTTAAATTTGGTGCGGACCTCACCTTTCCGGATCAAATTTTGATGATCCGAACCGCTCAATGTTTTTAAAATGCATTTTTAAGGGCCTACGCGAAGATTCGGCAAAAAAAAATACCCGAAAGGGCTTGATCCAAACAGTTTTTGATAAAACTGTACATATGTACAGTTTTATCGAAAACTGTTTGGATCAAGCCCTTCCGGGCTTTTTTTTTTGAAGATTTCTCGCGTGGACCTTGGAAAACGCATTTTAAAAACATTGAGCGGTTCGGATTGTCAAAATTTGATCCGGAAAGTTGAAAAAAGGCTAGGTCCGCACCAAATTTTTAATAAGGGATCCCTTAGGAGACCGGCTTCCTATATATATATGTGTGTGTGTGTGTGTGTGTGTGTGTTGTGCATTACATTATCATGCTATGCTTGCTAATTGTCAATGAAATTTTGGTACTTGGTTTCACGAGAATATGAACTGTGAAATGTGAAATGGGTTTTGGCTTGGAAAGTGTATTGTGATTGCTTGCTGGAAATCCAAAATCGCAGCCCAAATTTGGGGGCGAGTCTGTCTGATAGTCCGGGAACGAAATGTCAGAGTATCTTATTTATTTAGACTGATAACTTAAGTGCCTTTGCCTTGGCCATAAATGATTCTGATTTATATGAGTTTCCATAAACCAGGTCGGAAATCTTTCGTGTAGCGAATAGGGATGTTCTCCAAAAATGAAATGTTTAGTATCCCCATCTTCGACGTTTACTGCTATATTCGTCTTCCTGGCTTGTGCTGCGGATCATATTTTTAGCTTCATAGTATGTGATATCTTGATTCTGTACTAAACCACTAACAATGGTGATACTTTCTCACAGGCTGCAACCATGTCAAGGTGCAACTTTCAGAAGCCCCAAGTGGCAGATGAGAAGGACATGGACCCAACAGTAAAACTTTTTTTTTCTTTTCGGTACTTGCTATTTTTTTGGTGCTGAACTCAATACTTTTACATTTTTACTTAATTTCCTTGTTCCTAGAGGATATATCGTAAGTCTTTAGTTTCTTGAACTTTATGCCTCATTTTTTTGGGATGGGTTGTTGACTAGATGTACGTTCCGCTTGAGTTAATAGATTGCTTGGAATTTTTATTTACTTAACATTGTTCATAGTTCCCAAATTAAGATGTACGGAGAGTCTTCTCATTACCAAGAAAGCTACATTATTTTTCATTTGAGTTACTTATCTGCTGTGCAATAATCGGAATGGTAAAAATGCTTGGTTCCATTTGATTTCATGCACAACACAGTCTGCAACTACATAATATACACTTGCATAACTGCTTATTCTATTCCTTTTCTCATTTTTTCAGGTGACGAAGTCGCGTCGTACTAATTCTCTGAGTTGATTTGAGTGGGAAAAGAGAGGTCAGTCGCTCACCATAATTGGAATATACTTTTTAGTTTCTCTTATTTTCAAAATTCAGGCAATTTAGATGCTGAGTTTATGCATTGGTCCAATAGTGAACTTTGAAATTGGTTTGGAAACTGTGATTGATGCATCTGAAGTCAAATATATTATGCACTTGTATATGTAGACAGAACAAAAGAGAGATGTAAGAGGATTGATCCTCTCTCCAGCAACCTTCAAAAAACCTACTATCAACCGCAAATGGATTTGGAATAAAAGATGCCAATGCTTGCCTTGGTAACTCATGAGCTGGCTGAACCTTATTGCAAGAAACTTGCATATTGTGCAAACCGTTAACATTGATATTTCATTTGAATGTTTCGGCAACAAAACTCTGTCTGTGTACTGTTCAGAATATGAAATACTGACCTCAACTGGGCATGATAGTTGCGGTATAACCAATGGAATGACTTGGCTGGCCTTATGCTCTTATAAGACAACAGTTTCATTTATTTTGAGTTGTTTTTTCTAATTCTTCAGTATCTGAAGCTCTGAAAATAATTTTCTCTGGTTGTTATTTCAGAACCAGTTTTGCAGATATTTTGAGAATCAAAACAAGCTATTTTAACCGCTTTTGCAGATATGTGTAGTTCATTTTTTAAGCGAATTGGTTGAGAGTTTGGAAATGTCATTTTAAGGCCTTTTTTTACGAAAAGGTGTTGCCTTCTGAAAACTTATGAGGAAACAAGTTTGAAACTGTCAACCAAAAAAGTTCTCCGTTTTTCCAAAAATTAGAACAAAAACCCGAGAGGATATCAAATGCCTACAAAAGCTATGTCAAATAAGGTTTGAGGAGTTGTTTTTTTCACTCTATCCCTTTCTCGTTCCTCCAAGTTTTCTCAGCTACCTAACTGAAAATACCACTTGCATTTTTAGATATTGATGATTTGCTTTAAATATGTTTCAGATGAATTTAAACCAGCTACAATTGATAAGAATCGGGCTGGATCACTGCACAAGAACAAGGACAACAGGGTTAGTGTTGAATTTCATAACCACCAGCGTGGAAAGCCAAAAGTTATCTTTGAAGGCAGTAGCGAGGATTACAAGGATAATGATGCAGTTTTGTTCTTTGATGGTCAGTCCTTTCGGTTACAAAGGTTGCATCGAGCAGTAAAGCGGTTGAGACATGTTAGGCTACCTGGTGAGTCTGCTGCTGCTGCAGGAACTTCAGTTGGATCAGCTGCAGAGGCCGGTTCACCGCCAGTCAGTAAAGTGGCTAAGTTCCAGTCTTCGAACAAGAGCTACCTCTTTCAATGCCAGTGAGTTTTCAATATGGAATGGTCGTGTTTTTCCTTCATTCTACAAGTTCATAATATATGTAGACAGAACAAAGCTCAACTTCAATTGATTCTGAACTCACGGTTCATGTTTTGGTCTTCGATTATCTGCCCAAATGAGAATTTAAAGACGAAGGACCAGCAACAATTGAAGCTTAATGTGTTGGACATTAGTATTGGCTTCTGTTTTGAAAGCGTAAAAATGTATGCTCTCACTATTATGTAACCTTTCATATATTTATTTGAAGAATGGATTAAGTGCTTGGGTTCAGTTTTGGCCCTTGTGTATGAAAATATGCTTATCATATTATGGTTTAGTGTTGTGTGTTGAGTATTTAGGTTTCTTGGCTTGCAATGGAGATAATTTTTAGGGTTAAATATATACTTCCCCCTTAAACTATTCGATTTTTTTTTACTTTGTCCTTAAACTATTGATTGAACACACTTCCCCCTCAAACTATGAAATCGTTACATACTTGGTCCAAATCGTTACTCCCATCCATGGGATGGACGGAAAAAGCTGGGGTTCAACCCAAAAGGGAGGATTGAACCCTACAAGGTTTTTGGCGCCAAAAAACAGGGTCAAAATCTGACTGTAACCCTAAAACCCATATAACTATCTGTCTCTCTCTCTACCATTGTAACCCTACCACAGCCCTCACAACCCCCCATCCATCCATCTCCCTCTCTCTCTCTCTCTCTCTCTCTCTCTCTCTAAAAGAAGGCCACCATTATCCATCAGAAGAAAAAAACAGAGGCGAGCTTTGTGGCTTAGGATGGCATGGATTTTGAGACCTCCCAATGACAGACAACCGAAATGTAAGGCATATTACTCTATTACTTTCAGTCTCTATATAATAATGTGAAAGTGTTTTGCCTTTATGAATTAAGATGTGGGTTTCGAAGTGATAATGGTACTTATTATATGCTTGTTATAGAATCTGTGCATCTGTGGTCCCAATGTTGCCCTACCAGTTGAGTTTTTTTTTTTTAGTATAAAATGGTGTGCAAGTGGTCCTACTCTTTCACATTCTGTCTACAAATGGTCCGACTTTGTAACTTTCTGTCTGTTGTTTTTATTTGGTCAATAAAAATTTGTTCTTTATTGCTCTGTTGTTTGTTTATGACATCATTTTGCAGATTCCAATCCTGATTACTTTACTATTAAGTTGAATCATGGAGGAAATCTAGTTAAGGAAAATATGGTAGAGTATTATGTTGGTGGTAGTGTAAACTACGTTGATTACTGTGACAATGATAGAATATCTAAAACTGAGTTGCATGCAATGTCTAAGGAAGTTGGTTGTGTTGGAGAAGTATCATTCTACTGGAGGTTTAATGGCTTAGATGGAAACTGGGTTTTTAAGAAGGTCCAAGTAGATGGTGACGTCACAAGCATAGTTCAAAACCTTACAAATCAGTTGGTGGAATTGTACATAGTTGATAGCAATTTGGAAGGTCCCATTACTGTGGATGTGGAAGATGGCCTAGAAGTTGTGGATTGGGGAGATGGCCTAGAAGAGGTTGATGTTAACAGTTGGGAATGGGATTCTGAAGCACTTTCACAAGCCAATTACACTATTGTGGATTTGGCAACCCAAGCACCTTCCACTAGTCAAAACCAAGCACCCATCACTAAAAGAAGTAAATTTGATAATGATTCTGATTCTGATCCTGAGGTTTTTATTGATAGTGATTATGACCTAAGTGATGATGATGTCTTGTTTGATGCTAATGTGGATAAAGACATAGAGTGGACTGGAGTGAGCCAGAAAAAGATTGTTGGAAGTGATCTCCTCGATGACTGTTTTCATGAATCTGATTCTGAGGAGGAGAACTCTTCAAATGGTTTAAGGAGTCTTGACTCATCAAGTGATGAAGACATAAGGAAGAGGCTAAAGTTTAGGGAGTACAGGCCTGTTATTGGGAAGCAAGAACCTATTATAGAGGAGGAAATGATTTTTAAGAATAGGGCCCAATGTGTGGAAGCTATAAGGCAACATGCAATTCTCAATGGAAAAGAAATCACATTTGAAAAGAATGAGTCAGATAGAGTTAGAGCCAAGTGTGCTCATCCTTGCCCATGGAAAATACTAGTGTCAAACATCACATCTGATAGGAAAACGCTGCAGGTTAAGACTTTAAACCCCATCCACAAATGTGGTTGGATTTGGACAAACAAGCTATTGAACTCAAGTTGGTTGGCAAAGACTTATTTAAAGGAGTTCAGGATCAAGCCCTCATGGCCTATTAATGAAATTGTGGAACAAGTAATGGGGGACTTCAATGTAAAAATATCAGTAGGTATGGCATACAATGCTAGGAAGAAGGCACTTAAGAAAATGGAGGGTTCATATGGTGAGCAATATGGGAAGTTATGGGATTACTGTGGGGAGATTGCTAGAACAAACCCAGGGACCTCTGTATACCTGCATTTTAAGAAAGATATGGATGGAAGAACTACTGATCAGTTTGAAAGAATATACATTTGTTGGGCTGCATTAAAAAAGGGGTTCATTGAGGGTTGTAGGCCATTCATTGGAGTAGATGGTTGTCATTTGAAAGGCCCCCATGGTGGGCAACTGTTGGCAGCAGTAGGGGTAGATGGGAATAACCAAATATTCCCATTGGCTTATGCATTGGTTGAGGTTGAAGATGAGCCAAGTTGGAGTTGGTTCTTGAAGCATTTGAAGAATGATCTTAACATACCAAATGAACCCACATTCACCATCATGTCAGATAAACAAAAGGTATGCTTTACTTATTTTTTTAATCACATACACCATTATTTTGCATATATTTATAACTCTTTACAATCTGTTTTTATAGGGGCTTGTGAATGCAATTAGGGACTTGTTGCCTTGTGTAGAACATAGGCATTGTGTCAGGCATCTTCATAGCAACATGAAGAGTGCTGGATTTACAGGTCAAGCAGTTAAAGACAGGTTGTGGAGTCTTGCTAGAGCTACCTACATGGGGAGGTTTAGAGGCCTTATGGAAGAGTTCAAAAAAGAGGATGAGGAAGCATTTAAGTGGCTTGCTAAGAAAGAAGCCCACCACTGGTCTAGATCACATTTTAATGTGGCTTCCAAATGTGATATGCTCCTGAATAACATTTGTGAGTCTTTCAATGCTGCCATACTGGATGCTAGGGACAAGCCCATACTAACCATGCTAGAGAGGATCCGGATTTATTTAATAAGGCTTTTAGTGAGGAGGAGGGCTTCTGTTGAGAAATGGCATGATCAGCTAGGTCCAAAAATTGTTAAGTTTTTGGACAAGAACATGGCAGGATGCAAAGAGTACATAGTAGTCTTGACTGGAGATAACCAGTTTGAAGTTAGGGGTTTTCATGGAAACCAGTACTGTGTTGACATGAATGGAAAAACATGCTCATGTAGAAGATGGGATTTAACAGGTATTCAGAAGATGAGATTTTTTTTTTAAACTTATGTTATTCAATTGACAGCTAACTAACCAGTTAACTTTTTTTTTTCAGGTATCCCTTGCTCACATGCACTTGCTGTTTTTAGGGAATCAAAAAAGAAAGTTCAGGACATTGTGCATGACTACTACCAAAAGCAGACATACATCAACACCTACAAGCATGTGATTTACCCCATGAATGGAATGGACATGTGGGAGAAGATGGACAAACCACCAATTCAGCCACCGCATTACACTAAGAAGTCTGGGAGGCCTAAGAAATGCAGGAGGAGGGAAGCTGATGAGCCACCTGCTCAAAGTGATGGAACTAAGAAAATGAAGAGGTATCTTAGGCAATTCAGCTGTAGAAGATGTGGGGGCAAAGGGCACAATGTGAGGACTTGCTCATCTACTATCACAACACCAATGGCAGAGCAATGTAGTCAACCAATCTCACAACCAATATTCACTCCACCATCACAACCCACCAGTACAAGGGGAGAAGCAGGTACAAGTACAATGGGAGGTGCAGCTACAAGTACAAGAGGAGGAGCAGGTACAAGAACAAGGGGAGGAGCAGCTATGAGGCCCCCAATTAGAAGGGGAGGTCCACGCAAAAGAGGAGGCTTAGGGCCTTGATTTAGCTAGACAGTGTTATCTATCTTTTTATAACTTTAAGACTTATTTATGCTACTACTATGGTGTTTTGTTGTTGCCCTGGCTTATAGGGCCTTGATTTGGTATTGTTACGGCTAAAGATGCCTTGCTTTGTTATTGTCATGGCTGTCATGACTTCTTTTGTTTGGAATATTTGACTTGTCTTGATGAGGTACTGCTATGGGGAATGTTTTGGAATAGCTATTGTCATGACTAGTTTTCTTTGGAATTGGAGTTGTTTTATTTTGCACAAAATGCTACTGTATTCATGAGCACAAAATGCTACTGAACTTATGCCCTTTAGTGCTACTAAACTTATGCCCTTTGGTTTCTTGCCTTGTGTGGATGTGAGTTTCTTTTATATATTCAGAGGACTTATGACTATCTTTTTGTTTCTTTGAAACTGGGATCAATTCTTACTCGGTTTGACTGCTGTTTTTTTTTTTTTTAATTCTGCATTTGTTGCTGCATTTTTTCAGAGGAGCTTTGTTCAAGTTCAGAACATTAAGGAAAACTAATGAGAAACTAGTGAGACCTCACTAGTTTTGCAAAAATTAGTGAGACTGCCTGAAAATGAAAAATTAGTGAGACCTCACTAGTTTTACAAAAATTAGTGAGACTTGAGGCCTGAAAATGAAAAATTAGTGAGACCTCACTAGTTTTACAAAAATTAGTGAGACCTGAGTCCTGAAAATGAAACATTAGTGAGACCTCACTAGTTTTAGAGAAATTAGTGAGACCTCAAAGAAAAACAGACATCACTAGTTTTAGAAAGTTTTTTAAAAAATAGTGAGACCTCTCTACTTGTAATTGAATTAGGGAGCTCAAGGATAACATCGGGAGTTTCTGATCTTTCAACATCATTCACCAAGTCTATGGATACAAAGCGCAAACTATAATTTTGGTAAGACAAATAAAAGGACAAAACATGAATATGAGCCCAGATTTGTACTTAACAAAATGGTACATATGTTTCATTTCCAAACAAGATGTTGCCATTTGATCCAACATTCATGGCAATGTGAGGAATTTGCCATTTGCTCCAACATTATAAAACTTAGCAAAGAGGCCAATACAAATAATAGCCAAGGCCAATACAATCACAATTAATTGGAGGTGCCATTTTTTCCCTAATTCTTTGTTCTTTTTGGACATTTGTTGCACCTCTGCACTTAGCTTTTGCACAATGTTCATTAACTGATCAATTTCGTGCTCTTTTTCTGCAGCTGACCTCTTCAACTCAGCATTCTCCCTTCCTACCTTCACCAACTGCTCCTTCAATTCTGCATTTTTTCCCTCTGCCTTCCTCAGCATCTTGATGATAGAAGGGCCAAAATCCATTCCTCTCGCACACGTTGGAGGATCAACCCATTCAAAATTCTTGCACTTGCGACTTGTCTGCAAAAAAAATAAACACAAATCAACAACACTCGAAGGTATTGATAAACCACATTCAAGTTATTACCTTGTAGTTTATGCAACCAAGGAACCTCCGTCCTGGGTTCTCTTCGGTATAGGATGTCTTTAATGGAGATCTTTCACCGCAAAAACAATTTTCGTTAGGGCTCATATTGGGGTTCCAATTGCTACTTGAGGCCCTGGAATTGGTTGAAACCTTTGAATTACTAGAGCTGCTCATAGCTTGTTCACAGAGAGAGAGAGAGAGAGAGAGAGAGAGAGAGAGAGAGAGAGAGAGAGAGAGAGAGAGAGAGAGAGAGAGAGAGAGAGAGAGAGACAGAGAGATGGATGGATGGGAGGTTGTGAGGGCTGTGGTAGGGTTACAATGGCAGAGAGAGAGACAGATAGTTATATGGGTTTTAGGGTTACAGTCAGATTTTGACCCTGTTTTTTGGCGCCAAAAACCTTGTAGGGTTCAATCCTCCCTTTTGGGTTGAACCCCAGCTTTTTCCGTCCATCCCATGGATGGGAGTAACGATTTGGACCAAGTATGTAACGATTTCATAGTTTGAGGGGGAAGTGTGTTCAATCAATAGTTTAAGGACGAAGTAAAAAAAAATCGAATAGTTTAAGGGGGAAGTATATATTTTACCCATAATTTTTACTACAATGCAGTCTATGTTTACCATCTTGTTAAGGTGTTATGTGATCTGGTATTGTATGTGAACGCGGGCATTAGATACTCCGTCCCTTTTTAAGTGATCACTATCAGAATACCTCCATTTCGATTCTCTCTTCAAATTCTTTACATTAAAGCTCACAACGTATCCAACATCTTTAGCTTTCATCTATTCACACATTAAATCGCAAAAGCATAGAAAACAAAGGCAAACAACACACGGGCATCACACTGCACGAAGCCTTAACACTAGTATTAGGAATAACGAACGACAAATTAAATCTCCCAGAATTTGTAGACTAATTTTTTTATTTAGAGGTGATGATTGAAGAAGAAGAAAATTTGTACCAAATTTGGTGCAAATTGATGTAATAATTTGATGAACAAAACAACCGGTTGGAATGAAAAAAAAAATTAAATCCGTTGATTATACCATACCGTTGGGAACACCCATTGGTGTGAAACTCTCTCTCAAACTCTCCCCCCTCAAACTCAAACTCTCTCTCTCCGTTTCCTGTCTGCTATGAGATTAGGGAGGGTTTTCACCGTTGAGATTCCGGTGATGGCAACAAACGAACCACCACCGGTCGTCTTTGTTGGAAGGTAGATGGTACGATCAAACCTACCATCGCCAGCGTCTTCATCTTTTATTTTCCGGCCACTTTCCGGTGGGTTTTTATCGATCTCTCTGTATCTACACCAGCACGGATGATGCCAACACATCACACCACTCTACGATGCGACTTTCACTTGCCATAAGCACCGACAAACGACACCATTGTCTGCTTCGCCGAATTATGTTCTCCTCTGTGTGACATACATGTATTTATATTTTCGGAGTTATTTCCGGTAAGCCCTAATTTCTATAGACATACATCGCTTGCTCGACCTCTCTCACAGTGCTTCAACTATTGGCATCACCGCCGCGCGACAACTCCACCTTTCTTAATCCGATCTGCTGCTTTATTCTACTCTTCTCTTTATGCACTTGTATGCGTACTGAATTTAAACCCCATTGTTCTCATGAATCCCAAATTGCTAAACCCTAATTGCTTGATCTAAAAAATGGGTTGTATCGGTGGTTTGGAAAAAAAAAAAAAAATGGAAAGAAAGAGTAATGACACTAGGGTTTCATTGCAGAACAGAGTTCGAAGGATGATTGAGTACATAATGTAGAATCTTGATCTCATGCTAAGGCATGACCCGCATTTTATTGTTTTCCATCGAATGCATATAATCATCTCACCGTAGTACATTTCTGATTACCCATTACTAGCACTGTAGTCAGTAAAAATTGTTCCCTTTTTGAACTTCTTTGTTTGATTCTCATGTAATTAATACTCCACCCTCTTATTTGCTCAATTGGTCATTTTTTTCCTAACATAGGTGTATATATGTAGGTGTTCACATGTAAAACAAATTCCATCGCTTGTGAGTTTCCTTATTAATTAGCTTATCAGTATGAATTGGTTGGGGAGTGTAGAAGCTAGAATTTGTGGAGAGATAGAGCTAACCATAGCACATTGCCTTGTTTTTAGTTCTTTTGCCTGATTCAACCGTATTCGGGGGTAATGGCAGATGTTAAGAACAAGTGCGAGAATAGCTCCTGGGCAAAAAGCTGATTGTGCTAAAAAGAAGGGCTGCTCTCAATGATTTTGATAGGTTCAAGCTCATGTTGGCACAAAACAAGGTTAGTTGACCTTCAAGAGTCAGTATTTCTGTATGATTGGCTAAACCCTTTTTCTTTTCGAACTAGCTAACAGAAGTATAAATGTTGAATCAATAATCAATAGTATTTTATTAAGCCAATTTGGATCGAGTTTGTTGTCCTTTTTCCTGGTTCGAGTTTTGTTAATTTGTCTCTACTGCATCAGACCATGGAACCAAGTTATTTTACCATAATCTGGCTGATAGCAAGGAAATAAGCAATGTTTACCAGTAAATCATCTAGTTAATTACCAGGCAGATCCATCTTGAAGTGATTGGCGATGACGTAAAAATATCCTGCCTTTTAAGCATTTGTTGCGGTTTTGTTAATGTAAGGCTTACTCTTTAGGATGTGTTATAATTTATCCCTTACAATTTATTATGCTTCTCCTTGTATTTGGCACTAATCATTTACCTCTTCTAGGGTTCGATTTTACTCTCTCTTTTTCTTATATTGATCTTCTGTTTTACATCTTATTGTGTTTAATGTAGGACATTCGACATTGATTAAAAGTGTCTTTTTTAATGTCGGTTTTGATTAAAAGTGACATTGAATCTATTGGGGCAGATACAGCTTTTACGGAGGAATAAATTTACAAGGGCGGAGGCTGCTTTGCGTGGTGAGCTCGGTAGCCGCCCTGATTTGAATGGGTTGATTGAAAAACTTACCATTGAAGATAAGAACTGTGGTAAAGTGTCAGAGTCAGAGAACATGGACAAAAGGGATTTTTAAAATCAAGGGACAAGTAATTCAAGTAGCCGAGAAGTTTCAAAGGAACTTATTGTTGAAAAGATAGAGTGTAGGACTGGGAGAAATGGGTCTGAGAGCAAATGGGAAAACTCTGCCTCCATTGGCGCGCGAAACAAGATGACTGAATCTATTGGGGCTGGTGGAAAACAGTTTACTTTCTCCAAAAGTTTGAAAGATAATGGGCTTGATTTGCATTCTTGGAACTTCAAGCCCGGTAATGGCCCAGTGGATCTTTATCAGACAGATGGTAGCGGCAATGAAAATTTACCAGAGTTTCAGGTTATTGGTCGCTCAAGGCTCCATTCTGCTGAAGCTTCGGATGCTGGTAAGGCCAACGCAAAAGCCGAAGAAGAGATAAATGTTTCTGGTGAAATGAAAACATTATGGGTCGGAAGTAGCAGTAAACCCAGCATTAATGAGAGCAACTTAGCTGGCGAGCTTAAGGAACTTGATCAGCAACTTGATATAAGTAGTGTCCCTTCTCGAGACAACTTTGTTGATAACCCATGGTCAAGGAGCAATGAGCCTGCAAATTCATCCGCAGTGTTGCGGAAAGATTGCTCTGTCAAAACAGTATTTCCATTCTCCAAACTGGAAGCGTCAACCAATTATAGAACTGCTGGTGTTGTTAACCAGAAAAAGTAAGGCAGAGAACTAAGATCAGTGAAATCAGGGCTGCAATCAAAGAGCAAGTGGACGAGGTTGTAAGGGCTCTTTATTTTGGAAAGACTAAGGAAAGTTCTGAGGAAAAGGATATTGGGAGCTTAGGTTTCCCTCTTGCATCTGAGAATCAGAAGGAAGAGTTGCCTAGGTTGCCACCCGTCAAACTCAAGTCAGAGGACAAGCCATTGAGTATCCATTGGGATGAAAAAGTTGATCATGACGAACCTGGGTCAAAGATTACTGCTGCTGACAATGCATTCCTTATAGGATCGTATCTTGATGTTCCTGTTGGACAAGAAATCAGCTCAGCAGGTTTGCTAATCTCTATACTTTTTACAGTTGGCTCAAAGGCTAATTTTCAAGTTATCTCAGGAGATGTCTGGTGATGCTGAATCTTTTTTGTACAATTTCTGTGAAGTTGGCTGTGCTAAGTCGTCACAGTTGTCAGATAGAATGACAGGTCCCATCGATTGTGTCTTATCTAAGTCCACTCATTGTTTCTTCTATGAATCTATTTTTTCTTCTCCTTCGTGCCATTCTTGTGGTCAAGTATCTTTATCATTTGTCCCTTCTTCATGCCAAAGCATATGTTTGAGTGCAAAATTTAATCCCCTCCTTCAGATATCTGTTAATCGTGTGTAAAATGTGCTGGATTTGTAGATAATAACACCCCCATCCCCTTCTCCCTCTATCGGCATCAATACGCCCCTATTAGGAGGTAGGAGAACTTATTTCCTATTGATTTAATTTTCTTGTCCTTTTATTTATCACTGCTGGGTCCTTAAGTGTGTTTTTACAGTTGATTTGTTTATCTGAGTATTATTTTTTTGAAATCATGGTTAAAACTTATGAAAATGAAGTAAAGTTAGTTTCTTGGAATTGTCTTTGGTTGTTGGTGTGCAAATTGATTGTTCTTTGAAGGCCCTTTTGGTGGTTTTGCATTACATGGCTTCCTCCTCCACCTTAGAGAAAAGGAAAAATCTCAAAACCCCTCGAGTGAAGATGCTTGACTGATGTACCAATGACTGCTTTATGAACACTTAAGAAATTCTCCTATCTTTAGATCTTCTGGTGCATATGCCTTTCCCCCCTACTTTATTGTCCTTGTTGCAATTATTTTGTACTTGTGGGTTCCAACTTCCTAGAACAATATTCCTTTCATTCTTTGTTTAATTTCTTGCTTCTGCCAGGTAAATAGGGATTTATGGGGTATGAGTTTTCACTGGGCACTTGTACGGCAAGTAAAGACCCTAAATCGATAAAGAGTGTGGTTCCTAGTATATAAATAAACTACTGACCACTTACGGAAAACAAAAAGGGCTCTTAGTTGGATATAGACCACTAGCACCTAAGCGTAAATCGATAAACAGTGTGGTTCCTAGTAGATAAACGGACTACTGGCCACATACAGAAAACAAAGGCTTTAAGTTGGCGATAGACCACTGGGCACTTAAGCGGGAAGTAAAGACCCTAAATCGATAAAGAATTTGGTTCCTAGTAGATAAATGGACTATTGACCTACGGAAAACAAAATGGGCTGTCAATTAGAGATAGACCACTTGGCACTTGAACGGGAAGTGAGGAGCCTAAATCGACAAAGAGTCTGGTTCCTAGTACATAAATAGACTACTGACCACACACGGAAAATAAAAGGGGCTCTTATTTGGATATAGACCACAAGCTTGAGCGTGAAGTAAAGATCCTAAATTTGATAGACAGTGTGGTTCCTAGTAGATAAATAGACTACTGGCCACATACGGAAAACAAAATGGCTTTATGTTGGAGATAGACCACTAGGCACTTGAACGGAAAGTAATGACCCTAAATTGACAAAGAGTGTGATTCCTAGTAGTACTGATCACATACGGAAA
This sequence comes from Vaccinium darrowii, assembly GCA_020921065.1. Classification (NCBI taxonomy): domain Eukaryota; kingdom Viridiplantae; phylum Streptophyta; class Magnoliopsida; order Ericales; family Ericaceae; genus Vaccinium; species Vaccinium darrowii. Next base: position 21,721,643 of record CM037158.1, on the reverse strand, counting down.
ACAAAAGGTGCTCTTAGTTGGATATAGACCACTAGCACCTGAGCAGGAAGTAAACATCCTAAATCGATAAATAGTGTTTTTCCTGGTAGATAAATAGACTACTGACGACAAATGGAAATAAAAATGGGCTCTAAGTTTGAGATAGACCGCTGGGCTCTTGAACGGGAAGTATAGAGCCTAAATCGACAAAGAGCCTGGTTCCTAGTAGATAAATAAACTACTGACCACTTACGGAAAACAAAAGGGGCTCTTAGTTGGATATAGGCCAATAGCACCTGAGCGTAAATTGATAAAGAGTGGTTCCTAGTAGATAAATAGACTACTTGCCACAAATGGAAAACAAAGGATTTAAGTTGGCAGTAGACCACTGGGAACTTGTGCGGGAAGTAAAGACCCTAAGTCGATAAAGAGTGTGGTTCCTAGTAGATAAATAGACTACTGACCAGCTACGGAAAACAAAATGGGTTGTAAGTTGGAAATAGACCACTTGGCACTTGAACGGGAAGTAAAGAGCCTAAATCGACAAAGAGTGTCGTTCCTGTTAAAATAGGCTTATATTATTAGTTGATGTTTGTCCCACATCGCCTATCTTAGTCATGTAATGTGGTACACACTAATATAAATAATATTGACTTGTGTTTGGGTTTGTTAACACCTTTACACTTTCTTCTCTTTCTCTCAAATAACTTGGTATCAAAGCAACCCCTTCTTCAACCCTAACACCACTACCGTCCATCATCCTTACCAAAAAAAAAAAAAAACATTGTAGATCGTCTTCTACAGTCATCGTCTACCCCTAACCTTGGAAAACCCTAAATCGTTATCTCCAATTACTGTGGCTGCCTACCAAATCACAACCCTAACCCTAGAAAACCCTAATCGAACCTGTGGCTGCCTACCAAATCACAACCCTATACGACTCCAAATCCAGCCTTTTTTTGACCACAAACGATCCTACCTATACTCGATTCGAACCTGTTTGACCCTTGTAACACTAGCCAGAACCTCAATCGACCCCCGAAAATCCGAACCCAGGTTCTGTTCACCTTCGTAACACTAGCCAGAACCCCAATCGATCCTATTTCGAACCATAAACATACATGTCAGCCATCGCCGGACTCCGGCGACTATCGTCAGACCTTCTATCTCACTCGATTCCCTCTGTTGTGGCTTGTCTCTGTGATTTCGAGCCTCAAAGACTCGATCTGAACCTCGTTTGTTCATCTTCAGCACTCGTCAATGCTTGAACAGCCTCGCCGGCTATAGACCAGTTTCCGGCGACCCTTGCCTGCCCTTGTTTGTCATCGGCGACCCTCCTGGTTGCTCGTACTCGTGTTTTTGTTTGGTAACGTTGGCGTATCTCTGCTCTTATTTGCGGTACATTGGTTTCTTTACAAATTATGCTATTCAGTGCCATTGTTTAGACAGTGTTGTTTCATTGGGTTTACTGGTTGGTCACTCTGAGTGATATATGGAGGTTGTTTGTTCTTGCTTACACACATATGGTCTGTTGCTCGGTTCTCTGTTGTTGGTGGCTACTTAATTGGTTGGAGGATGCTTACTTATTTACTTGGTTGATTGATTGAAGTTGTAGTTGGATTTTATTTGCTACTAGTTAATTGGTAAACTTTGATTTATTGGTGGCTGGTTGATTATTTGGCAACATGTCTGAGGAGAAGTCTGAGAAGTCTGCTTCTGGTTCTAGTTCGAGTACTGTTGTTATTGGTAGCTCTTCTAGTTCCTCTCGGCGTCGTGACATGGATTCCATTACCTCCATTCCTTTGAATGGCCACAATTATGCTATTTGGTCTCGTGCTGTTAAGGTTTATTATATGGGTGAGCGGAAGTTTTGTTATTTGACAGATGATCCTCCTGCCAAAGAGGCTACAAACTATAATAGTGATTGGGAAGCTGAGAATTGTCATATACTTGTTGAGTTGTGGAATAGTATGGAGCCCCAGATCAATGCTCCTTTGTTTTATCTCGACACTGCCAAACAGGTGTGGAATCGGCTTGCTGGGATGTATTCTGGTGTTAATAATCTTCGTCGTACATATGATCTTCACCATCAGTTCTTTTCGTTGTCCATCGGTTCTGGATCTTTGGAGGACTACTATTCTAAATTTCGGGGACTTATGAGGAACTCCGTGTTTATGAGCCTATCTCGAGTGATCCCCAGGTTATGGAGCGTCAGCGTGAGCGTTTGGAGGTAGCTCGATTTTTATATGGTTTGTCGTCCTTCTATGATCCCGTACGGTCTCAGATATTGGGAGAGCGGGAGTTGCCCTCTCTTGATGAGGTGTTTAGACGTTTTCGTCAGGCTTCTATGTCAGATACTGGTTCTGTTTCTCAGCCACCGCTTGATCGTTTTGCTTTAGCTGTTTCTGGTGGTTTTGGATCGAGTGGTGGCCGTGGCCGTGATTCTGGGTTTAGCAGTCCTGGTCGTGGTTCTGGTAGTCGAAGTTTTGATGGCTATGATTCAGGTAATAATTCTAGTGGTCGCGGTGATTCTGGTTCCCGTGATCTTGGTTTTGGTCGGGGTGGAAATCGTTATGGTCGCACGTCAGGGGGAGGTAGTTTTGGTTGCGGTGGTTCTGGTCGTGGCCGTGGTACCAGATTTTGTACTCATTGTTAGAGTACAAATCATACCGTGGACTATTGTTATGATCTTCATGGTTTTCTCCAGGCTCATCAGGTTGCTCATTCTGAGGATGCTGGACAGCTTACTCATTCCACCGATAGCAGTGTGACTATTTCAGCAGAGGAGTACCAGCGTCTCATGTCCCTTCAGCCTTCTGCTACTGCAGCTTCTTCTTCCACAGCTACGTTCGCTCAGACAGATTCCTCTGTTGCTTGTGTTGCCTCTTCTTCTTCTCCTTGGGTTATTGTTTTTTGTGCTACTAATCATATGACTGGTACCTCTACTATCTTGTCTAATTGTCAATCTATTGGTCAAAAATCTCATGTTACCTTAGCAGATGGTTCTGCTACTGAGGTTACTGAATTAGGTTCTTTCCTAGTTTCTTCATCTCTCACTTTGCACTCAATGTTACATGTACCTCGTTTACCTTTTAATCTCATGTCTGTTAGTCAACTTACAAAATCTTTAAACTGTTCCGTCACCTTTTCTTCTCATGGCTGTGTGTTTCAGGATCTCAAGACGGGGAGGACGATTGGAGGCGGTGTTGAGCGTGGTGGGCTGTTCTACCTGACCCATAATTCTGCTAAATCTGTTGCTCTTCAGTCCACAGAGTCCTGCTATCAGCTACATTGTTGGCTTGGACATCCTCACTTCAGACTTTGAAGCGTCTAGTGCCCTCCTGTGGTTCTCTTAAAGAGTTGTCATGTGAAGTCTGTGAGTTTAGTAAACACCGTAGAGTACCTTTTTATCCTAGAGTTGAGCGTCGTGCGTCGAGTCCTTTTGAGTTAGTTCATTCAGATATTTGGGGGCCTATTCATGTGCCTAATGTTTTTGGTTTTCAGTACTATGTTATTTTTGTTGATGATTTCTCTCGTATTACATATCTTTATCTTATGAAAGCGAGATCAGAGTTGAAGTCTGTTTTTCACTCATTTTATATGGAAATAAAAAATCAGTTTAATACTTGCATTCATATATTTTGTTCCGATAATGCACGCGAATATTTTCATAGCACATTATCTCAGTTTTTTGATGATCATGGTATAATCCATCAGTCATCGTGCGCTCGGACTCCATAACAAAATGGAGTTGCCGAACGCAAGATTCGACATTTATCAGGGGTTATGCGTGCATTGCTATTTCAAATGCAGGTCCCTAAGTCAAACTGGACTGATGCGGTTCTTGCCGCTTGTTATCTGATTAACTGTATGCCCTCTACTGTCCTTGGAGGTGGGATACCTCATACGGTCTTGTTTCCTGGTCATCCACTCCACTCATTACCTCATCGGGTTTTTGGGTGCACGTGTTATGTCCATGCTCTGGATCCTGACCAGAGCAAACTTGACCCTCAATCTATTAGGTGCATTTTTCTTGGCTACTCTCGCACTAAAAAAGGCTATAAGTGTTACTCTCCGTCTTTACGTCATCATTTTGTCTGTGCTGATGTCACCTTTAATGAGTCACTTCCTTTTTATTCGGAGTCTGTCTCTCCCAATGATTTGCTTGCATATGAGTCTGTGTGTCTTATACGTGTCCCGTCTGGTAATGTTCCCCCAAGTACTGTCCCCCCATCACCACCTTTGCAGGTCTATCATCGCCGTTCTAAAAATCCACCAGTGCCACGTCAGCAGGTTCCACCTCCGTTCGAGCTATCTCCACCCGCCGCCCCACCTTCGCCCACTGTTTCATCTTCCTCTCCATTGCGCGATCCCAACGACCTTGATCGTCCTATTGCCCATCGTAAAGGTATTCGGTCCTACACTGTCCATCCTATTGCTCACTTTGTTTCTTATAATCATTTGTCCCCGTCCTTTCGTGCTTTTACTACTTCGGTCTCCTCCATTTTTGTTCCTAACACTGTTCAAGAGGCCTTCTTTGTGTCTGAGCGGCGGACAGCTATGGAGGATGAGATGTCTGCTCTTCATCATAATGGGACTTGGGAGTTAGTTTCTCTTCCTGCTGGTAAGACTACTGTTGGTTGTCGTTGGGTATTTACTGTCAAATATCTTCATGATGGCACTGTTGAGCGTTATAAAGCTCGCCTTGTTGCCAAAGGCTACACTCAGACTTATGGGGTTGACTACTCAGAAACCTTCTCTCCTATTGCCAAACTTGGTTCTGTTCGAATTCTTATTTCTCTAACTGCAAATCTTGGCTGGCCGTTATTCCAACTGGATGTCAAAAATGCCTTTCTCCATGGGGATCTCCAAGAGGAAGTATATATGGAGCAACCACCCGGGTTTGTTGCTCAGGGGGAGCGTAATCAGGTGTGTCGTCTTTGCAAAGCTCTATATGGGCTTAAGCAGTCCCCTAGGGCATGGTTTGGCAAGTTCAGTGATGCTGTGTTGCAATTTGGTATGAAGTGTTGTCATCCTGATCATTCTGTCTTCTCTCTCACATTTGCTCAAGGGAAAATATTGTTGATCGTCTATGTAGACGATATCATTATTACAGGTGACAATCAAAAGGGTGTTGATGACTTGAAACTGTTTCTACATCGTCAGTTTCATACTAAAGACACGGGCAAATTGAGATATTTTTTGGGTATCGAAGTGGCGCGGTCTAAGGATGGTATTAATCTATCGCAGAGGAAATATGTGCTGGATATTCTGAATGAGACTGGCTTACTGGGGTCAAAGCCAGTTGCGACTCTTATGGATCCTAATATCAAATTGTGTGCTGATTAAGGGGAGTTGCTTTCCAGTCCGGATCAGTATCGTCGCTTGGTTGGGAAGCTGAATTATCTTACTGTTACTCGTCCAGATATCTCATTTGCGGTTAGTTTGGTTAGTCAATTTATGTTAGCTCCTCGCACTCCACACTGGGAAACTGTTCTAAGAATTGTTAAGTACCTCAAAGCCCATCCAGGACGTGGTCTGTTATATCGAGCTAATGGACACTTGCGTGTTGAGGCGTTCACTGACTCTGATTGGGCGGGAGGACCATCTGACAGGAGGTCTACTACAGGATATTGTATCTTTCTTGGTGGGAATCTTGTTAATTGGAAAAGTAAGAAGCAGAATGTAGTTGCGCGGTCTAGTGCAGAGGCAGAGTACAGGGCTATGGCTCACACAACGTGTGAGGTTGTGTGGATATGTTCTTTTCTTGAAGAGATAGCATTCCCTGTGCAAGTGCCTGCGAATCTTTATTGTGATAATCAAGCTGCAATTCACATAGCATCCAATCCGGTGTTTCATGAGAGGACGAAACACATTGAGGTGGATTATCATCTTGTATGAGAGAAGTTGACTGGTGGTGTGATTGCTACTCCATTTGTGTCTACCGGTGCCCAGTTAGCTGATATATTTACTAAGCCGTTGTTCAAGCCACGGTTGGAGTTACTTTGTGACAAGCTGGGACTTTCTGATATTTATTCTCCAGCTTGAGGGGGAGTGTTAAAATAAGCTTATATTATTTGTTGATGTTTATCCCACATCGCCTATCTTAGTCATGTAATGTGGTACACACTAATATAAATAATATTGACTTGTGTTTGGGTTTGTTAACACCCTTACACTTTCTTCTCTTTCTCTCAAATAACAGTTCCTAGTAGATAAATAGACTACTGACCACTCACGGAAAACAAAATGGGCTCTTAGTTGGGTATAGACCACAAGCACCTGAGCGTGAAGTAAAGATCATAAATTGATAGACAATGTGGTTCCTAGTAGATAAATAGACTACTGGCCACATACAAAAAACAAAATGGCTTTAAGTTGGAGATAGACCATTAGACACTTGAACGGGAAGTAGTGACCCTAAATCGACAAAGAGTATGGTTCCTAGTAGATAATTAGACTACTGACCACTCACAGAAAACAAAATGTGCTCTTAGTTGGATATAGACCACTACACTTAAGCGGGAAGTAAAGATCCTAAGTCAATATACAGTGTGGTTCCTAGTAAAAAAAATAGACTACTGACCACATACGGAAAACAGAATGGGTTTAAGTTGGTGATAGACCACTGAACACTTGAACGGCAAGTAAAAACCCTAAATCGACAAAGAGTGTGGTTCCTAATCGATAAATAGACAATTGACCAGTCACGAAAAACAAAAGGGGCTCTTAGTTGGAGATAAACCATTGGGCACTTGTACGGCAAGTAAAGAGCCTGAATCGACAAAGAGTGTGGTTTCTAGTATATAAATAGACTACTGACCACTCACGGAAAGCAAAAGTGGCTTTTAGTTGGATATAGACCACAAGCACTTGAGCGTGAAGTGAAGATCCTGAATTGATAGATAATGTGGTTCCTAGTAGATAAATAGACTACTGGCCACATACGGAAAACAAAATGGCTTTAAGTTGGAGATGGGCCACTAGGCACTTGAATGGGAAGTAGTGACCCTAAATCGACAAAGAGTGTGGTTCCTAGTAGATAAATAGACTATTGACCACTCACAAAAAACAAAAGGTGCTCTTAGTTGGATATAGACCACTAGCACATGATCGGGAATGAAAGATCCTAAGTCGATAAACAGTGTGGTTCCTAGTAGAAAAATAGACTACTGACCACATACGGAAAACAAAATGGGCTTTAAGTTGGAAATAGACCACTGGGCATTTGAACGAGAAGTAATGACCCTAAATCGATAAACAGTGTGGTTCCTAGTTGTTAAAGCATCCAACTCAAAACCAATTGGCAATGAGTGGAGAGGCTGCCCGGGCTCATATACTAGACTCGGAGGTTATAATTAACCAATGTGGGACAAGCTCTAACACTCCCCCGCACGTGCGACCCCTGACCCGCACGTGGAGAGTTAAACAATGGATCCACAACAATGGGATCCACAACGAAACAAGGTGCACTTATGGCACAAACAACGGGGCAATAACTAAGAGAGTCTTGTCCAAAATCCTCCAAGGCCTAGCTCTGATACCATGTTAAAGCATCCAACTCAAAACCAATTGGCAATGAGTGGAGAGGCTGCCCAGGCTCATATACTTGACTCGGAGGTTATAATTAACCAATGTGGGACAAGCTCTAACACTAGTAGATAAATAGACTATTGACCACATGCGGAAATAAAATTGGGCTGTAAGTTTGAGATAGACCACTGGGCACTTGAACGGGAAATAAAGAGCCTAAATCGACAAAGAGTCTGGTTCCTAGTAGATAAATAGACTACTGACCACTTACGAAAAACGAATGGGGCTCTTAGTTGGATATAGACCACTAGCACCTGAGCGTAAATCGATAAACAGTGTGGTTCCTAGTAGGTAAATCTAGTCACATACGAAAACAAAGGTTTTAAGTTGGCAATAGACCACTAGGCACTTGAGCGGGAAGTAAAGACTTTAAATCGACAAAGAGTGTGGTTCCTAGTAGATAAATAGACTACTAACCACCTGCGGAAAACAAAATGGGCTGTAAGTTGGAGATAGACCACCTGACACTTGAACGGGAAGTAAGGAGCCTAAATCGACAAAGAGTTGGTTCCTAGTACATAAATAGACTACTAACCACTCACGGAAAACAAAGGGGCTCTTAGTTGGATATAGACCACTAGCACCTGAGCATATACTTTCATAGAGAGGCATAAATTTGTACATACAACGGTGTAAATACTTATCGTTCGGTTGTATATTTGTCGATGTTATTTTGGATTTGAATTTCCAGATAGGAAATTGGGGAAGGGGAAGGATAGGATATATGACAAAGACATCACATTCCAACGCATGGTTGCTAAGGTCAATCTTATGACTTTCTCTCTTGGTACTTGTATTGGTATTGGGAATTTGGAATCCAAAATTTAGTTAAAAGTAGTTTCTTAGAATCTAGTCATGGATTTTGTAAGAAACAAGACAAATAACTTACAAAGAGAGTTCAACATAGTGATAGGAACCTTCTAGTTGCAGAAAATTGTATCGGAAGAAAATGGGGTAAAAGTCCCACTTGGAGGGCTAGGGTTGGATTTCCAATTAGAGGAGAACTTGACCTCGTTACTTTACGTTACAAAGGAGTAATCGCATATTGAACTAAGATAAGGTAAGAACTATCCCAAGCAGTTAAGGCTATTCTTGGCTTGGAAACAATCATCCAGAGTTTGACTACATCCAACGTCATCCTTCATTGATACACAAACAATGATTACATAGTCCAAGTTAATTCCTACTTACCAATTAATTGCCTACAACGTGGGGGAACTAAGCTATCCCACTATCTAACCCACCACTCAGAACTTGTATGACATAATTTCTTTTACTTGATCTACCAAATACAATTATTGAACAAAATAAAGTGCGTAACTATCTATTATGTCTACTCCCTTCTAACAAACCTTGCCCTTAAGGTTGATATGAATAAGCACTATGTTTACGTTGTCCTCTATTAAAATTAGGCAAGTGATATCTTTGTTAACAGTATGACGCATGGTACCAGGCATAGTTGTGTAGCCAGCATCAACTACATAATTTTTACCTGATTTATGTAATTGATAGCATCTAGTAATAGCCTATTTGCAACTTCTATAGATAAACTAAACTTTCCAATAGTTACTTGGAGGCGGGAGCAGATTGGGATTTCTATATTTGTTATTGCTTATAGAAAATTCGTGAGTTATGGGCACTACCCTCCTAACCGGCATGCACAAATGTGAACTTGATGTCAAATGAACATGCTTCCATCACATTTTGCAAAAGATTGACAATGACCACGATATGCTATTTGGTTTGCAGCTTTTGCCCATGAATCAAAGTGGGTTCCAACCTCAGAAGCACAGATACAGACACGAGACATGAATCCACGCAGCATGGATACGACACGACGTGGACACATAGATGTGTTACTTCTCTAAAATATAGGACATGAAATTGAGGATACATTCAATGAAATATATTCAAATATTGTGGGCCTCTCTCTCTCTCATGAAAATTTGATCGGGAAATAGGAGAATTGGAGGAGTTGCATCCCTGTTTAGGGGGTGTTTGGGAGCTTACTTTTTAGCTTTTGATTTTTGACTTTTTGGTTTTTTGGTTTTTTGGCTTTTGGTCAGAATGAGTTTTGGATGTGGGAGGAGTGTTTGGAAGAAATGTGCAGAATGTGTTTTGGAAAGGGAAAATGAGAAGTAGAAATCAAAAAAGAGCTCCAACCCTCTTTTTGGCTTTTGCTCTAGAAACGTAAAAACAAAGAAATCATTCTCACAGAACTCATTTTGCATTGAGTCATCCAAACACTTAAAAGTTGAAAATGCAAAAATGAGAAAGCAAAAAAGAAGCTGCCAAACAGCCTCTTATATAGCAGATAAGGTACAATAAGTTATGAAGGAGAGGCTGTCGAGATAAAACATGGGCTCGTCTCTTTCTCTCACTAGGCGGAAAAGGCGATTCCATCTGAAACCCTAGATATGGAAGACTCAACTGGATCGGCCATGGCAAACGCATACTCAGACCCTAGTGCTCTAGGTTCTAAGGTGATTGACTCAAATGAGGTAAGGAAGAAGCAATCTGCACAGTCGGGGGGCACAACCTCCTTCATCGTAACACCGCAGCTCTACCCAGATCTGGGCGCTGAAGTGCCCGACACACCTCCAAACCCAGCAAAATCGAGCAAACCGATCCACAGTAAGCTCTTGACCCCGGTGCGGTGTTCTCCACACCCACCAAGTTTATTCCTTTCAAACCCCAAGATCTTTACCCGCAACAACAGACATCCCTGTTCATGAAGTCACAAATCGTGCTCAAAACACCACTCCTAAGAACACCAATCTCAAAAACCCAGATTCACATCCAACCCAGGTCCAAGCCCCAACTCCAAATAGCCCTTATCCTGAAGTCGTTTCTGCATTCAATCCCACATCCACACGATCAATGGTGACTAAACCCAACCAATCTGGCTCCAGCCCTGCCCACAATCTAAAAGAGGTATTCCAAAAGGAAGGGGAGAATCAGGCCTACGAGGATCGAATATCCTCTATGGTACAATCTTTAGAAGATGAAATACATAAATCCGGAGTAAATGTGAATCTCTCTCAGCTCAAATCTCACATTTTGCAGGTGCGAGAGGTACATTCTAACTCTAAACTTGCTTCCTCCAACAGTGTTGTTAAGGTTGAAGGAGATTTTGTGGAAGTCGAGTGTAATTCCCCTCGACATGTAACCACTGCGGACCCAACCAGTACTACCTTTCCACAAACCTCTCCTCATCCTTAGGCCAAGGCCAAGCATTGGGCCTCCCTATTTAGTGCTCAATGCCCTTTGAAGGTTATGCAGCTTAGCCATTATCCTGAATTACAGAAGGGTAAAAGTGCTGTTGTCGAGCTTGATGAATCACATCTTGATGATAGGAACTGGAACCACTGTCTAGTTGGGTATTTTCTTGACGGCAAAATGCCATTTGCTTTACTTAGTTCTACGGCTAGAGCAGTATGGAAAGACCACGGACAGATTCATATCAAACAAGTTGGTACGTGCTTCTTTTTCAAATTTCAGGATGAAGCTACCAAATTAAAAGTTTTAGGAGGGCCGTATTTCTTCTCTCGGAGATATCTTGTACTTAAGGATTGGAGAAGAATGCTTACCCCTTCCACTGAGCATCCATCTTCCATCCCAGCCTAGATTAAAATTCACAAGTTACCTCTTGAGTGCTGGACAGCAGAGGGTCTTAGTCGTATTGCTAGCACCATTGGTAAGCCGTTGCATGTGGATAAAGCTACGGAGAAACAACAAAGATTAGATTTTGCTCGAATTTGCATTGAAATTAACGTTGAATCTGATCTCCCTGATGAAGTCCAAATCAAAGTGAATGGAGAGTCTATAGTGGTGCACTTGGAGTACCAGTGGTTGCCTACCAGGTGTGCTAAGTGTAAGGTTTTCGGGCACTCCTACACTCCTAAACCTGGAGTCAATACTAGCACGCAAGTGGTAGGAAAGCTTCCTGGAATTGAAATAGGGACATCAAAAGAGCCTGCAAATCTGCAAGGACAATGTCGATTGGAAGGTAATGGTAAGGATACCTTCTCATGCCTGGGAGGGATATCAGCACTAGAGGCCGTGACAGTGACTGCTCCTAATTCTACTGGCACTCAATATGTTGTTAAGCCCACAAATTATGAGCTTTCAAACGATGACTCAAGTGAGTCTGTGGATGAGGTCATTGAAGTGGAGAACATACCCTTAACCCCCCTCAGCAGAGTAGAGGAGGATACTACTCTTATAAAGTCAAATGCAGTTGATGCTCCAAAGTTAGATCTCTGTAGAGAACCGGATCCAAAGCCTCCCAACATACCGTTGACTGCTCCACTCCTGTTGCAAATGCTGGAAGTATTCCCCACAAGGTTACTGGAAATGAAGACACAGGAATGGGGGAGCTGGTAACTAAGCCTCAGGATTCACAAAAGTCATCAGCAGGTACTTCCAATAAAAAGAAGCAAAGGAGAAGGAGCAATTCAGGAAGCTCCACTCAACCTGTGAGGAGGTAACCTTGCTCATTAAGTTTGAATTGGCATCTCTCTAATGCTTTCATTATCTGCCATTTTTTGTTATTACATATTTTGACTATGTCTATAAATCCTTTTCATTTTGGGTGCTGGAAAATGAGAGGTCTTAATGACCCCATTAAACAAAAAGAGGTTAGAACTTTTGTTATCAATAATAAACTCTCTCTTTTGGGCCTAGTGGAACACAAGATAAAGGAGCCTAATGCATCTAGAATATTGACATCTATGCTTCCCTCTTGGACTTTTGCTCACAACTATGTCCAAGCTCCCAATGGTAGAATCATTGTTGCTTGGGATCCTGCTGATGTTAATGTTAGCATCATTGGTCAAACCAGCCAAGCCATTCACTGCCAAGTTTTTGTTATCTCTAGTAATACTCAGTTTCTTTCCACTTTTGTCTATGGATCTAATTCCTATATTGAGAGAACTGAGTTGTGGCAATCTCTTAAAGTTTGGAAGAGCTCTGTCCCCTGGATTATTCTAGGGGATTTTAATGCCCTGAGATTCCCTACTGATAAGGTTGGTGGGGATACTCACTGGCCCCCACATATGGAGGACTTTAACAAGTGTATTTCCTACAATGATCTTGATGATCTGAAGTACACTGGCTGTCACTTCACTTGGGCTAATAAGCAAGACTCCCCTCACTTTGTATCCACTAAGATTGATAGGGCATTGGTTAATGAGCATTGGGTGAAGACTTATAGCTGCTCCAGTGCTCATTTCCTTACCCCTGGTATCTCAGATCATTCCCCCATGGTGGTATACTTGAATCCTACACCCAAGAAATCCAAAAAACCTTTCAAATTCTTCAATTTTCTGGCAGACCATCCAGATTTCCTCAACATTGTTCAGAGGACCTGGCACGGGGTCATTATTGGTAATCCTATGTTTGTGGTTTGTGAGAAACTTAGGATTCTTCAACTTGAGCTTAAAAAGCTTAACACCAAGGAGTATAGTGATATAACCTTAAGAACTATGGGTGTTAAGCAACAATTGGAAATTGTCCAAGCTGAGCTAGGTTCAGACCCTAGCAACATCTCCTATCAATCTCAAGAAAGACTTTTGTACAAGCAATATAATCAGCTTGCAAGAGCTGAGGAAAGCTTTGCCAAACAAAAGTCCAGAATCCAATGGCTAAAACTGGGAGACCAATGTACCTCTTACTTCTTTAAGTCCATAACCCAAAAAAGGAATAGAGGGAGAATCACAAGTCTCATACTTTCTGATGACAGCCTTTCTTATGATCCTGAAATCATTAAAGGTACCTTTGTAGATTTCTACACTAGTCTGCTTGGTACTCCACACAGTATTCAGGGGCCTCTAGAGTTAACCAACTGGTTGCCTCTAGGCTTTCTGATGCTCAGAGAAATGCCATGATCACTGAAGTTTCCAATCAGGAGATCAAGGAAATCTTCATGTCTTTGAACCCAAACAAGGCCCCTGGCCCAAATGGCTACAATGCAAGTTTCTTTCACAAAACCTAGGATGTGGTTGGTCATGAAGTTACCTTAGCTGTGAGGAACTTCTTTAGGTCTGGTAAACTACTCACTAAGGCTAATGCTACTAGCATTGCTCTTGTTCCTAAAGTCCCCAACCCTTCCAAAGTTGGAGATTATAGACCTATATCCTGTTGCAACACAATTTACAAGTGCATTGCTAAAATCCTTTCACATAGGATTCAAGTTGCTCTTCCTCATCTCGTAGACCATGTTCAATCTGGTTTTGTCAAGGGTAGGAGGATTGCAGACAATATTTTCCTCACTCAAGAAATCATGAGAGATTACCACAAACACTCTCCCACCCCCAAGTGTGCGTTGAAAGTGGATATAATGAAAGCCTATGATAATGTTAGATGGGAATTCTTGTGGGATGTGCTGTATTCCATGAATTTCCATCCTATTATGATTAATTGGATCAAGGCTTGTGTTTCCACTGCTAATTATTCTTTGAGTATTAATGGTGAATCTATTGGCAAGATCAAGGGTCAAAAAGGTTTGAGGCAAGTCGATCCGTTATCCTCTTACCTTTTTGTCATAGTTATGGAAATCCTCACCCAACTACTCAGAGAACAATCACTCAATTCCAACTTTCACTATCATTGGAGATGTGACAAAACTAAGATCATCAATCTCTGTTTTGCTGATGATCTTATGATTTTCTGCAAAGGTGAGTTGAGTTCCATCCAATGCATTCAAAGTGCTCTTAATGAGTTTGCCTCTCTCTCAGGATTAACTCCTAGCCCGGGAAAGAGCAATTTATTCTTTTCTGGAGTTCCAACATCAATCAAAAACTCAATTCTTCAAACCCTTGGGTTCAATGAAGGGACTCTTCCAATCAAGTACTTGGGAGTTCCTCTCATATCTACCAAATTAAAATACATTGATTGTCAACCTCTCATTGATAGAATCACAAGTCGTACCAAGTCTTGGGCCAACAAATACCTTTCTTATGCTGGCAGAGTCCAGTTGGTTAAGTCAGTGTTGTTTTCAATGCAAACTTACTGGTCTTCTATATTCATTTTGCCCAAAAAGGTACTTAAGGAAGTTGAATCAGTCCTTAGAGCCTTTTTTTGGACTGGCCCTGAACTCAAGCACACTGGTGCTAAGGTCTCTTGGGACCTTGTTTCAGGAGGAGAGCAGTCAATGTGGTGTCAATGGGTAAAGTCATACCTACTCAAAGGAAGGAGCTTTTGGACAGTCAAACTACCAAGTAGCCCTTCTTGGACATGGAGGAAATTGCTTCAATTGCGCCCCCTCATTCAACCCTTCATCCTTTATCAAATTGGGGATGGTGGTTCCACTTTTCTGTGGCATGACAACTGGCATCCCTTGGGACCATTGGTTGAGAGATTTGGCAATCGTATCATCTATAATTCTGGATTACCTGATGATGCCAATGTTTCCTACATCTTGACCAGGGCTAATCAATGGAAATTCCCTATCACACAAACATGGGAATTAAATGAAATCAGGGATGCCCTTCCTGTAATCACACACCCCTCCCCTTTACAGGATATCTGTAGATGGACCCTTAGCAATGATGGTTTATTTACTGTTTCCTCTTTTTGGGAGCAACTCAGAACCCATTTCCCTAATATTGGATGGAGCCACATTGTTTGGTTTCCTTCTCACATTCCCAAATGCAACTTGATTAGCTGGCTTGCCATTCAAAATAAACTGTCTACAGAGGATAGATTAGTCCTTTTTGGAATTAAGGACATTTCTTGCTGTAGGTTTTGTTCTGGGGAAGAGAATCACAATCATCTCTTCTTCAACTGTCCCTTCACTAAGAAAGTTTGGGATGAGGTTTCTCTAAAATCCCATCTCTCATGGCAGCCCCAATCTCTTTAGAGCTTAGTCTCTCTTCTTTCTATTAATAAAGGGCGAGGTTTAAGAAGCACTTTAATCAAATTATCCTTCACTGTCACACTCTGTCACATTTGGATTGAAAGGAACCTTAGAAAATTTCAGAATATTCAGCACACACTTCCATTTGTGGTGAATAAGGTTTGTACTGATATTAGATGCAGATTGTTTTCACTTAACAAAATTCCAAAAGGCCCTTTATACTTATGTGAAGCATGGAACATTAATATTGAACCTGAATAGCAAGTGCGTGGCATAGTGGCATTTAATCAAAGTGGTTCACTATTTGTTTTGCTATCATCCCTACTATCTCCATGTACTAATTGTTTCCAGTGGCAGGTTGTTTCAAATTACTTAACCAAAAGCAGTGGTTTGTCTATGATTTAATGGCCCAGTTGGGAAGATAGTGTATGCAGGTGATAAGTATTCATGCTTCAAATGGCAGCCATGCATCAAATTGGTGATCCACAGGTTTCAGTCGAGTTTCATTTGCTATGATATCAAGTTGAGCTTCATTAGCTATATCTCAGTTGCTTTGCAGGTTCAATATTGTTATGAGATATTAAATTTCAGCAGTTCATTTTACGTGTCTCCTTGGAAGGAGGCATTCCTTGGGGTTTGCTTGAAATCATTATTTTGTTATTTGTCTCCATGGAAGGAGGCATTCCTTGGTGTTTGCTTGAAATCATTATTTTGTTATTGGTCTCCATGGAAGGAGGCATTCCTTGGTGTTTACTTGAAATCACTGTTGTACATCTCTGTGTGGAATTATACTAAATCACAGGAGCTCAGTTCTAGTTCATGTGCAATACTCTGTAGTACATGCAATTGCTGGCACACATTACACTCTGCTGCTGCTGCTGCACTCTCTTTTATGCATATGCTGTGGAGTTCACAGGGGTCCACAGAGGATTCAGGCTCTCTTGGGGCCCTCCTCCACTGGTTTCCACATCACCACAGGATGCCCATCCCGTAGACTTAGGGTGGTGTCACAGCAGCTCATCAAAGTCTTAATTTCTGCTACATTGGAGGGTTCATCATCACAGGCTTCACCTTGTATCAAAGACCTACCTCTTGTTCTGTCCGCTATGGCAGTGTGTAGTATGGCAGATCCTTGCAATGTCATTGCCTTTTGCTACTGTCGTGTTGTTTCGTTGTGACATTAGATCATTTACAATATGGATAAGCTCCAGTTTCAAATAGAACTCTGTCAAAATTTCCAGAAAACTTGATACTTACTGATACTCCATGTTGTATCAACAGGTTTGTTTCTTATTGACCTATCCTTGGGGGGTTGTCCCTTGGAATTTTTGATCTCCCTTGGGGAGAGGGAATTTTCTCCCAAGTAGGTAGCCTAGCATCTGCCTCATCTCAGAAGTTGATTTGCTAGTACTGTATTATGTTCCAAGCCACTCATTTGGTATTACTCGTTTGTCGTCTTGGGTTATAGTGGGCTATTCAAGATTCAAGTTGTGGACTATAGTGGGCTTTTTAAGCCATTCATCAATCTGCCATTTGCAATTTCAAGACTCAAGATTCAAGTCCAAGTTGTGCTTTGTTAGCTTGTCATGTTTTGTGCGGTGTTTCTCTCTCCTCTGTTAGATGAGAGCGAAACACCCAGTAGTTTAGCCTTGGTTTCATCACTTTGCCTTTATGGCCATCTATCCCGTCGGATTGTGTCGGGTTCTTGCATTTTCTTCTTTCTTTTTTCTTTTCTTTTTCATTTTGTCCTCCCTGGGGTATGCCCCTTGTAGACTGTACATTCGTTTAGCCTCTTTTATTTCAAGCTTATTTACCCAAAAAAAAAAGTTATGAAGAATCTGGATAGATATGGACGTAAGAAATCCTTGAAAGTAAGGCATCAGCACGGCTATGAATCCTCTAGAAATCGTTATAAAAATTCCAATTGAACTTAAAATTTGGTTAGATGTAGAATTACTCTCTTTTCCAACTTTGTCAAATTCAGAAATCTTTGATAAATCACATGTTAGCAAGTGTCCCAGATGTATCAATCACATTTATTTCTTAGTCATTTTGATATCCCACATCGGTTAAAGAAATTCAATATGTAAGGAAACTCAAGCAGCTAAACCTTTTGAGCCACGTGGTTAGGCTAAGGGTTAGTATGTCGGCTGGGGCAGGCCGTTGCAGGTGGTATCAGGGCTTACACCAACCAGAAGTGTGAGGCTTGAGTGTATCTGACAGGGGAAATGTTTGACGTGCTTGTCGTGCTTTGGCAGGTCCCACATGAGACGAGCTTGAGGAGCTTGACGTCCTTAAGCGGGTCTTGTCTCACATCGCTTGGTGGATGGAAGTGATGAACCACGGGGCGCAATGAGGACGTTGCAATCTTAAGTGGGGGAGATTGTGATATCACTCATCGGTTAAATGTCAAAAGAGAATTCGATATATACGGAAATCGAAGCGTTAACCTTTTAAGTCACGCGTTTAAGCTAAGGGTTACCAGGTTGGCGCAAGTCGTTACAGTCATAGACACCAAAGAAGTGTCGGACATGTTGCAGAAAGAGTATATGACAAGTGTATGAATTAAAACTTCTACTTAATGCGCATGAAAAAGAGAGGATGGGACACGTGTGGGACATGAACACCCCACCTTTTAAGTGTGAGTGCTTCTTAAGTTCCATCTATGGCACGTATACAGTCCTACTCCTACATGATTACACTTTAAAGATTATAGAAGTAGGAGAACATGAATACTTTCTTCTTTGTAACTCATATTGGTTAATATAAAATCAGAGGCAATATTGTAGACACCCCAATTTTTTATAACTTGTGCATCCCCAATGATGAAAAGAATGCGCGAAATGTACCTTGGAACGGATACTTGAGTCGGATGGATTAAAAGAACCAAAAACCCAAACCCACCTGAACCGTACGACCTAAAACCCATAACCGTACGGCTTGAAATTCTCTTTGCACCGTACGATGTTACACTATGCACCGTACAACATACTTTTGACGTCGTACGGCGTTCCTTGTCCCATCAACAGGATTCCTGGATTCCTCCAGCAGCTCAGAACAATGATGATATTCGTCCAATGATGATATTCGGCAATGATGCTGGCTCACCTTCGCCTATAAAAATCGGACGTCCAACGGTTTCGAAGAGAGAGAGAGGAGGCTCGATCAGATAATACCAAAAAAAGGAAAACCCGAATCCCTTCCGTACAAGTCAGTTGAAAATTTCCAGTGATATTGTTGCTCTCTTCAAAAATCTTGTTGCTATACTTATATTCACTCACAATTCAAGCCTTTCCTATCCACAAGCTTAGAAGTCCAGTGTCCATCCCTCGTAATCATCCAATCTAATCCGTTCGGTTCTATTTCAAGGTATAACACTTCGTCTTCAAATCGCAATCTTTTGAGGGGAATCTCTATCGGGCTCGAGGAGGGCTCCGTAGCTCTTCCTTGAGTCCAAACGGAGACATTTCAATAAGATTCGAGCCTCTCGGGTAGGTATTGCACGGCATTATCAATTGTCGCGGGATGTCGTCCCTAAAACGAGGTACATTCACTCAATAAAACCATTTTCCAAACTTGTTTTCATCAACAAATAATGTGGTTTTTACCCAAAAACAGAAGCCGGTTTCAATCAGACAAAAATGAGATATTTTTTTTGGAAAAATGCATGCACAGAGGCACCGTACGGCATCCAAGGTACACCGTGCGGCATAACTTTGGACACCGTACTGCATCATTGAAGAATGCTCTGTTTTCCGAATCGCGATGCTCTGTTTTGGAAAAAAACCAGAAAGGTCTAATCGCACTTGCCCCCTTTTAGTTTCTGTTTTTATATTTACACCCCCCTCTTAGTTAATTTTCTCGCATTTGTCTATTTGATTGCGCGTTGTTTGATTTGTGATCGTTATTTATTTCTTTTAAAACATGATATTATTTGATATATTGTTTATGTGAAATAAAGCTTTCAATAAAATATTTTCAAAGAGTAATCCCACAAAGATTTAGTAAAGACCGGAAAATTCCAGGCACGCGGGGTGCATTTTTCCAACAAAACCTTCCCCGCAGGTAACCTAGCTCCCGAACCCAAATCTCTATTTTTCGCAGATCAAACCCCTTTTTCAGCGGCATAAGAGTCATTATTTTTCTAAACGGTTTCTCGAGTACCTAACATTTTCCAAAATCAAACCCCGGGTGGCGACTCTGAATTTTTGATTTTTCCGGATCGCTCTTTTTCATAAATACAACAAAAACGCGTGGGCTGCCCGCGACGAGTGTCCACAAAATGGCGACTCCGCTGGGGATCGATATTTTTTAAATTAATCTTTATTTTGACATTTTACACTTGTAAAACAACCCTTTGAAAGCTTGACACCAAGTACGTGCTTCACGCTGTACTAGAAAGGATTGATGTCAGGGTGAAAGCCAGATCAGTCTGGACTGGAGCTTTCCCGGTTGTTTGCGTGAGTAAAATTTCAAGGTCTTAATTAATTTAAAAAGTGAGCCAAACTTGAAAAATATTTGTGGGATTTTTGAAAAGATTTTATTGTTAAACTTTTGCATTGCACATGCATGGTTACTAGCCTCGCCGCTGCGTCCTGGTTACCCTACCCAGCTTGCTGGTGTTAAGACATCCCAGGATTCTCGGCAACCTTGGACGATGATGAGTTAGCTTGCCGTTACTACCCTTGCCACGTCAGTACTCTTCGCTCAGGGGAGGCAAATATTGGCTCTAGTCTGGGGAACCCCTTTAAACCAAAACCAGCCTTTGCATATAGATAACCTTAGAACTTTCCAACCTAAGACAGGACCCACAGGATAGGATTTCGTGATATATCCTGCTACGTACTTACTGTTTTCCTACACCCTGTCAACATGCTACCTGCTTACCGATTTTTGCACATACCATGCTACCTGTCTACTGCTTGTGTATATACTGCCCTCATTTTGCATGCATACACCAATTAGATGACCCTAGGTTATCACTCCACTCACCCGAAGATACCGAAAAAAAAATCCAAAAAAAAAAATTTCAAAAAAAAAATAAACATTGCAAATAGGCTCCGCTTTTCTCCAAATAAAACCAGTACTCCTCTTGTCAAAAAACAATGGCTGACCAACCGAGCAACAAGAGACTCAAGTCTACCTTCTCCACTCACCACAACGCCTCTATCTGGATCATTGAAGATTGCGAGTCCCCCAAGCCTGAAGAGAAGACCCCTGAAGGTGAAAAGCTCTACAAATGGGTTGACCAGGTCATCGAGCCCAATTAGTGAAACAGCACTGAAAGCCATCCAGGCTAGAAGTTCCACATCACGCCAGACAACGTCCTGAATATGCTCCTAGACAAGATTACTGTCATGTACGAAGAAAATGATGAAGACTTCTGCCCCATGCCGCCAGTCAAGTACTTTGATGAATGGGGCAATCCGGTGTACTACTTTGCTGACCCAGTCACTGGCCACAAATACTGGGACGAATGCAACTGTGAAGGCTGCTACGAGGATTACCTTCTCAACAACGAGGGCATATCCCCCCATCAGCTCCAGGAACAACATGTTAAGGAGGAACTGCAGGAAGAAGAGGCCAAGGTCCGCAAGGGAAAGCAGAAGCTCGGTGAAACCAGTTCACCATCCACCCCGGTCATCCCAACTCATCCCATCCCGTGAAGCCACAACCTGAACAAGTTGAAGCGTACACCATAACCAGATCTGATCAAGCCGTCGAGGGCTCTTTTGGAATAAAGCCAACATCAGTTGCCTAGTCTAAATGCCGAGTCTGTTGCAGTTGCTTATCGAGTCTGTTGTTGTTTCCTGTACGGGTTATTTACCGAGTCTGTAATGACCTGTACTTTGCTTATCGAGTCTGTTTTTCGTCTAGCGAAACTCCTTCTGTATCACTCTATGATTGAGTGATTAATGAAAAAAAAAAGGCGTCTTTTCATAAACATTTGGGAGCCAATTTGTAGTCATGAACTACGCTACGGCCTGATTCCTCTCCACGGGGATACGTAGGAAACCTCGGTCCGGCCGTTGTATTCAGCAAAATCAGAGAAAATTGGGGCAACCTTGCATCATGCATAACACATCATTCATCCATGTAAATAGGTTGCATGTACTAGGGGTGCACAAGAAAACCGATATAATCGCTAAACCGGCCCGATCCGGACCGAACCGTTCTATTTGGTTAGGTTATATGGTTCATTGGTCAGGTTATGGTTCTGAAAAAATAAAAACCGGTAATTATGGTTCGGTGACTGGTTCTCAATCTAAGAACCATGGTTAGAACCGAATCGGACCGTATATATATTTATACGTGTACGTAATTATGTATCTTGATTTGATAAGTTAAAATTTTTTCCCCTAATAGATAAAGTATTCTTTTATGTTTATTTAGAGTAGAAATCTATTTTGTTAGGAAATCTTTGATATATTACTATAACTATTTGACCCTATTAATATCCAATTTTCAATTTTCATTCCTTTGTAAGACATGCTACTGAATTTCTTTTCTCGTTTTTTGATTATTCTATTTTTTGTTTAAGCTACTTTATTGGTTGTTTCACCAATTTTACGAGTTTTATTGATGGTAGGTTGTCAAGTACTTTGTGTATCATGTAGACCATATTTGGTTTTGAATCTTATAAAATCTTAGAATTATTTTATTAGTTGTTTGGGCACTCCGAATTCTAAATAATCTTTTTATGTTTATATGCGTGAAAAAGTGTACGCTAATCGGGTAGAACCGGAACCGAACCAAAACCGATCCGGTATTGCGGTTTGGATCTGGACAGGTTCCACACTTATATTGGTTAGGTTTTGGTTCTTAATTTTCAAGAACCGGTTAGAATGGTCCGGTTACTGGATTTTTAGAGAACCGGTCCAATCCGGACCGTGTGCACCCCTAGCATGTACAGCATGATTTATTTTGTTTATACCATCAGTACATAACCATTGGCAAAAACAAGAACATTCCTGCACCTGGTTGGGCTCGAACTCCCCAACAGCGATTAATTCGGACAGAGTCAAGAGTAGAACAGTCAGCTAGCCTTGTAGTCATGACCAAGAACACAGAACAGACAGAGAAGACCGAGGTTCAGATTCTCAAAGAAGCTTTAGAAGATCAACGAGCCGCTAACAGCAAGCAAATGGCTCAGATGATGATCTTAATTCAGGACATTACTTCCCGGTTTCCTTCTGGGGAATCATCAAATTATCACCTCGAAATGGAAGCCATGATGGCCAAGGTGGCCAAGCTTGAGGAATCAGCTCAGAAGCAAGAAAAGATCGCTGCTATAGGCATTGATATGGAGAAACTATGCCTGTTCCCCGATGCCAAGCTGCCTGACAAGTTCAAGCCAATTGACTGGGACAAGTTTGATGGAAGTGGCGATCCGAAAGCACACCTGCAAACGTACGTGGGTACCTTGTCCATGTATGATGTGGAGAAAAATGCCATGGCACAGATGTTTCAGCAAACCCTGACAGGATCTGCACTCCGTTGGTTTCTAAACTTGGACAATTCAAAGAAGAAGACCTGGGAAGACATTGGGGCAGCCTTTGTGGCTCAATACAATTACAACATCCAGCTGGAAATGACCATTTGCGAGCTAGAATCCACAAAGAAGGATTATTACTCGGAACTTGGAGAAGAAAGGCTTCACAGATGATGGACAGGCCCTCGGAGAAAGAACAGATGAGGATTATTACTCGGAACTTGGAACCAGATTTTGCTAAACACCTGGTGGTCTTTCAAACCTCCGCCGACTTCAAAACCTTTTATGAAGCTGGCCTTGCAGTTGAAGACGCAATCCGCACTGGCATATTTGACAAAGGAGAATCTGTTTCTCGACCTAAGCGAGTTTACTCCGGCAATAGCAATATCCTTTTATGACCAAACACCTACAATCCAGCTCAAGCCAGTTCCTCCAATCCCAAACCAGTCAAAACCGAGCCAGTTAACCAAATAGCCACCCAGTCACCACCTATCCAAAACACCTCCCAGCCAAGAAGAGAATTTTACCAATTCCTTTTCCCTCTTACCACTGTCTACAAAAAGCTCCTCGAGAAAAATGCCCTCAAGCCTCTTGATCCACCTAAAGAGCTTCCTGCAAATCACAACCCGAATGTCTACTATGCCTATCACCAAATGCCCGGCCATCATACCAACAATTGTATCCGCCTCAAACACATAGTCCAAGACTTGGTTGATGATGGAACCATCCCAATTCCCAAACAAAAACCCAATACCATTTCCAATCCCTTGCCTAACCACAAGCAAAACATCCAGACCAACCAAATATCCTTTAGCTCCACTTCAAAAGGCCAAAGCCCTACTCAATTCAATCCAAGTCTATACATCGTGCCAGTCATTGAACCGAAACCCTTTGTACCTGTGTCAGAAGACCCAGAGGTCTATGCCATTGGAACTCTTGAACAGAAACTCAAATGGGGTGACCTTACTGAAGAAAAAGAATGGGCCATGAATGATCAGGAATGTGAAGATTCCCAACAAACATTGTTAGGTTCTTTGTTAATCTCTCAGGACCCGAGCCAGTACATCGTCCCCGAATTTCATGACAAGCCAGTTGTTTGTATATTGGAAGGTCTCAATATCAGCCAAATTAAAGAAACGACGATCTAGGCTGACCCTCTGGACACGGTTTCACTCCCAGCTTTATTTCAGCACAACTCTTCAAGTCGTTATTCACTATCCCAACTTCCTGAAGAAGGAAATCGTCAGGCCATCGAAATTGTCTTCGGCGATCACAATTGGTTCCCTCGAGCATACATTATTGGAGAATCTCTCCCACGGCCATCCGCGCCATTTCCACACACTTCCAACATATCGGTTCTGGTCACCGATCCCCAGACAACCACATGGAATGAAGATGAAGTTATCGACATCCGAGTCGGTAGTGACGAAGTATGGACAGTCAATAAATCCATGCTAGACCAGTCTTTCTAGCAAGAACTAGAGGTGGCGGATCTGAAAACGAAATTGGAAACGGTTGATATCAGCAGCCAGGAAACTCCAGACAATTTGATAAACTTGTGGTCTGAAGATCAACATGAAAAACAGAAGAGGGAAGCTATCAAAGTCGGCAAGCGCAAAGTCAGTGAAGGATTTGCAGATTTCTGGGGTGAAAACCAACAACTCTGGGAGGATACGGTCAATCGAGTGATAAGAAGCGGCTGAATCTACCAACCGGCTAATCTTCAAAGAAACATTCCGTACCGAACTCAGCCAGAAGAATTCATCTGGGACGACCCCGTTCAGGAAAATTCATCTCCGGTCGAGCCAGAAGTTACTACTCAACTACCTCAAAGGAACCGAGCAACAACAGAAGACTTGGTTCAAAAGCAGCTTGAAAGAACTCCAGTATCGGTCTCAATTTGGGGTCTACTCTCTTCCTCCCGGGAACAACGTCAAAAGTTGATTAAAACTCTGTCCAACATGGAAGTACCACCTGATACTCCCCCGGAAACCATGGTGGCATTACTCACTCCAGCTTGTGCAAAACACGTCGTTGTCTTTACTGAGAAAGATTTACCACCAGAAGGGGCTGGTCACAACAAACCTTTGCACATCACTCTCAAGTGCATGGGAAAATGGGTCCCGGTCGTTCTGCTTGACAACGAATCCACTATGAACGTGTGCCCTCTGCGGACAGCCTACCGCCTGGGTTTCAAGAACAAAGACTTCCAACCTTTTAACCTCGGAGTGCGCGCATATGACAACACGCGCAGAGATGTAGTGGGAATAATCCAAGTGGAAGTGGTGATTGAAGACTTCAAAACAGATATCGAGTTCCATGTACTCGACATTCCTTCATCCTTTAACCTGCTGCTGGGCAGACCTTGGCTCCATCAATCAGATATCATGGCAGTCCCTTCTTCTCTACACTAGAAAGTCCAACTTGGTCTGGCTTCAGGAACTTTAAACATTCATGGAGATTCAGGAATCCGCCCCCATGTCCCTAACAATGCACCATTACTCGAGATTGCTCATGGAGAAGAAGATGTCACTCTCGGTGGTTTCTCTTTTGACACTTCAGGGTCAGTCCTTACTGTCAAGATGGATGAGGATTTCTCAGTCAGCTCAACTGCTCTGGAAATGATGAGAAAAATGGAATACCTACCCGGCCTGGGGTTAGGTCTGAACAATCAGGGGATGGATGAATTCCCCAAATTTTCAACAAATAACCACCGCTTCGGTCTAGGTTATGAATCAACTGATGGCAAACCAAGAAAAGGAAAGGAGACGCCATCTGGTGCCAAGAAGAAGCCTATTCAGTTTGTGAAAGCTCCAGAATCTATTTATCAAAGGGAACCAGAACCATTCTGGGATATGGAAACAAAGACTAAGCTGCCAGGCTTCAAAATCTTTGCAAACGATACTTGGGATTGTGACGATGAAGCCGAGAAGAGGGAAGAGCTGGTTAAGGCACTTCAAGTTGACTGGATCAAAACTCTTGACTCAGGGAATCTTCAATCGTTGTTTGGGAAAGAGAGCCTGATGAGTGTAGGAGGAGATGAGCCTGCTGCGATGCTGTTTGATTTGAAGCCTGATTTGGAGCTTGCCGAGGAGGTAGAATTGATGATGCTGAGCCAGGATGCCCTTGGAGATGTTACTGCACTCATTGTGGATGCCAATGGAGTTTATAAAAATTGCACTTTTGTACCTAGGATCACTTACATTAGCACTAAATTTGAGTCAGAATCTGAGTCTAGCACTGAATCTGAGTCTGACCCCCAACATGTATCTGTCATTCCCTTGCATCATCACTTTTCTTTTGAATTCGAGTCCACCTTCACGTATCACGCCCCTGGGGCTCCCACATTTGCTATCAATGAAGTAGACTTTGTTTATCTTGCTGTATCCGAAATAAATTGTGTTGACCCCGACGATGAAGGGATGGAGTTCGAGGAAGAAATTCCAAAAGAACTTTGATCTCTGATCGGAAGGGAAGACGAAAGGCATGCTCAGCCTATAAAAGAAGAAATTATTTCTATAAATTTGAGAGATGAAACCAATCCACGCATGGTTAAAATTGGTTCTGGACTATCTCCAGAAGAATTCAAAGCCCACTAGGATCTCCTGAAAGAATTCAAGGATGTTTTTGCATGGTCACACGCGGATATACCTGGTATCAACCCCGAAATTGTGGAGCATCGAATCTCGCTTTATCCGGATGCGAAGCCTGTCAAACAGAAGCTGAGGAAAATGAGGCCTGACTGGGTATTGGAAATTAAGAAGGAGATTCAGAGGCAGATAGACGCTGGGTTCTTGATGGTGACAAAATATCCTCAATGGGTTGCAAACATCGTTCCCGTCCCTAAGAAGAACGGAAAGATTCGAGTCTGTGTAGACTTCAGGGATCTGAACAAGGCCAGCCCTAAAGATGATTTCCCATTGCCACACATAGATGTGCTTATAGACAATACTGCAGGGCATGCACTTCTCTTTTTCATGGATGGTTTCTCAGGATACAATCAGATTCTCATGGCTCCTGAAGATCGTGAGAAAACTACCTTCACCACAGAATGGGGCACTTACTGCTACAGGGTCATGCCCTTTGCATTAAAAAACGATGGGTCAACCTATCAGAGGACAACCACAACGTTATTGCATGACATGATCCACAAAGAAGTCGAAGTTTACGTAGATGACATGATTGTCAAAGCTAAAGAAAGAGAAGGGCATTTACCAGCCCTCAGAAAATTCTTCGAAAGGATTCGCAAGTACCGGTTGCGTCTCAATCCTGAGAAATGTACGTTTGGTGTCACAGCTGGAAAGATGTTGGGATTCATGATCACTACGCGAGGAATTGAGATAGATCCTTCCAAGATCAAGGCCATTCTCGAAATGGAGCCACCACGGACGAAAAAGGAAGTACGAAGCTTTCTCGGAAAAATTTAGTTTATCAACAGATTCATCGCCAAGTTGACCTCAACTTGCGAGCCGATGTTTCGATTACTCAAAAAGGGTGTGCCATTCAAAAGGGACGACGGATGCCAGAAAGCTTTCAAAGCCATCAAGAATTTTCTTCAGAGCCCTCCAGTGCTGATGCCACCAACTCTAGGACAACCCCTCATTATGTACTTGTCTGTCACCTCATCAGCAATGGGATGCATGCTTGCGCAGGAAGGCGAAGGTGGGAGTGAGAAAGTAGTATATTACATTAGCAAGAAAATCGTAGGATGCAAGGAACGGTACACCTCCCTAGAGAAGGTTTGTTGGGCTTTAATATGGGCTTCCAAGAAGCTGAGACACTACATGTTAGCCTACTCGGTAAGGCTGATCTCTCAGATGGACCCTCTCAAATACCTGTTTGAGAAACCGGCACTCACAGGTAAGCTGGCACGCTGGTTGCTTCTGCTAGCTGAATTCGATATCAAGTACGTAACTCGGAAGTCTGTGAAAGGAAGAGCTGTCGCTGAATTTCTGGCCGATCATCCGGTAGAAGGTCCAGAAGATGTGGAGTTCAAATTTCCTGATAAAAATGTCATGACCACAACCAATGATGTATGGTTGTTATATTTTGATGGGGCTACTAACCAGAAAGGATTCAGGATTGGAATTCTGCTTATCTCACCAGAAGGGGCACACATCCCTCTTGCTTTCAAGCTAAACTTTGAAGTCACCAACAATCAATCTGAATACGAAGCATGTATCGTGGGGATGGAAGCTGCCCTTGCAATCGGTGCCAAAAGATTGGAAGTGGTTGGATATTCCAACTTGGTGGTTTCACAAGCAAACGGCGAGTGGAAGGTCAAGGAAGACAAGTTGAAGCCTTACCACAAGGACCTTGACGATTTGATCCATCGATTCCAAGTTGTCACTTTCACTCATGTGCCCAGATTAAACAACTGGTTCGCCGATGCCTTGGCAACATTGGCGTCAATGGTGGAGATACCTAACGGAGTCAAGCTTCGACCAATTATGATTGAACAAAGGGACAAACCCGTTTATGAGTACATCATGGCTATTGATGAGCCTGATGATGGTCTGCCTTGGTATCACAACATCTGAAATTTCATTGAGAAAGGCGAATATCCGACTGGAAGTGACAAGAAAGATCAAATCGCTCTCCGGAAGTTAGCTTCTCATTACATCATTTGCGAGGGCAAGCTGTACCGAAGATCCCACTGTGGAATGCACAAGTTATGCGTAAAGGGCGAAGAAGCAACCAGAATCATGGAAGAAGTACACAACAGAGTCTGTGGCCCTCACATGAACAGTACAATGCTCGCCAAGAAAATCTTGCGACAAGGGTATTACTAGTCTACCATGGAAACCGAGTGCATCGAGTATGCAAGACGGTGTCACAAATGTCAGATTCATGCCAATCTCATGCACATACCACCGTCAGAGCTACATTCTATGACTTCACCCTGACCTTTCTCTACCCGGGGCATCGACGTCATCGGCAAAATCATCCCGGCTGCTTCAAATGGAAACAAGTTCATCCTGGTTGCCATCGATTACTTCACCAAGTGGGTTGAGGCTGCCTCCTACACTACTCTCACAGCAGTTCAGGTCGCTCATTTCATCAAGCAGAACATTGTCTACCGGTATGGAGTACCTCACTCATTCGTGTCCGACAATGGTGTTCACTTCAAGGGTAGAGCTGCAGAAGTTCTCGAAGATTTTGGGATCCAGGTCCACAAGTGAACCGTCTACCGGCCACAAACCAATGGAGCTGTAGAAGCTGCCAACAAAACCATCAAGTCAATACTGGAAAGAACCATTCAGTCTACAAGAAAATGGCATGAACAGCTGCCGTTAGCACTTTGGGGATACCGGACATCTATCCGTACTTTGACAGGGGCAACACCCTATTCTTTGGTTTACGGTATGGAAGCCGTTCTCCCTATTGAACTTGAGGTACCGTCTCTAAGGGTCATGATAGAAGCTGACATTGAGGAAGTTGAATGGCAGAGCACGAGATTCGAAGAACTCATGCTATTTGACGAGAGAAGGCTCAAGGCCTTGTATCATGTTCAAGGATATCAACGCTGAATCGCCCGCGCTTTTAACAAGAAAGTCAAGTCCAGGAATCTGCAAGAAAGAGATATGGTTCTAAAGGAGATCCGGGCTCTAGTTTTCGATCCGTGCGGAAAATTTTGGCCAAAATGGGTAGGGCCATACATTATCAAGAAAATCTTATCTGGAAGTGCAACTCAGCTCATCGATCTCGACGGCAATGAATTCTCCACATTGGTCAACATGGATCAGCTCAAGCGATATTACCCCTAAGAGAAGCTCGCTGGACTGAAAACCGCAAGGGCGGGCAGTGCTAGGCAAAAATTAGAGCAAGTCTGCTAAGTCGGAAACCCACACCGGGTGGCTTAGGAAAAATTCAAGATAAATCAATCAAAAGAGCTCGCTAGACCGAAAACCCGAAAGGGCGGTACTAGGCAAAAATTAGAGCACAAAAGGAGAGTGAAAATACTCGAGTGAACCCTAGCCAAAATTGTATGCATGAACTACGTCATGACCAGATTCCTTTTTAAGGATACGTAGGCATCCTCACATTGGGGATCGGTCGCAATCTTTTGTAACATCCCTTGAGTTGATCCATAGCCATCATTCGCGCTTGCAATCACAATCAATAAGAATCAAAGCGGAAAACTTTCACAAATCACTTTTATTCAAATTGATTTCTTCGATTACATGGCTGAGCATGATTCTTTCACACAACAAAAGCAAAACATCAGCCCACATGAAACATGTCATGGGTCAGCAATTTATTTCGGGTACATTAAGACTAAAACAGATGTCAATTTTGATTCCCATTTTCTCTTGCTTCAATTTCTTGTACCAACCATCTCTTGTAATGCCCCGAAAGCACAATGCTGGGATGCTGATCTCTGGGAACAGTCACACACTCCCTCCAAGTACGCTGATAAGCTTGGATAGTCGCATGGTTGAAATTTGGCACGATAAAGTCTTCAGGATTCACAAGTGGTATTGTTTGGCCAACACCAAGCTGACGGAGAATGCGGTAAGGAATATAAAAGGTCTAGCAAGTCAGACCCGCCAAAATGATCCTATGACGTCCCATGTTGCTCACCATCATTGTCGGACGATCCATCCAGTTCAAGTGCCAAGAAATTGTGTCCTCTTTAAGCTAGGAAAGCACTTGAACCCAACCAGAAACACTCCTGTGAAACTCCTGGTACTCCCTTTGAACGAAGCCTTATGTCTCATGGATCCTGTTCCGCGGCACTGCCTCCAGAAGGGCAGCCTTATCACAAAGCCAAGTCTACATGAGAGAGAAAACAAGTAAGGAACCATAGAAAGCCTAAACCCGAGCGTTGAGGTAAAAAGAGAACGAGAGATGAACCAGAAAAAGGAGAGCTGAGTGAGAAACCTACATGTAGGAGCAAAGCACTGCCTTCAAAAACATTGGTACGCCCAGCATGGACTCCATCCAAACCCATCAAAGTTTCAGCCAAAACCATTAGAGCTACATCTTTGCGCTCCTCAATCTGCTTAGCCACTCCTACCAGCGCCGCACTTGCCTGATTATCTGAACGAATAAACAGGAACGCCGCAAGAATGACGAGACACAACGCAAAGCCTTCAGGTCGAAACTGATTGATTAAGCGCGGAATGTTGAGCACGCCTCCTTGGGTCATGGACCTTGCCGCATTTTTACTCAAGCCCAGCTTTGAGGACAACACATCAGCATAATTCACTCCTTAAAGAGGAATAGCGGGAGTCTCCAGGTCAAAACCTCCGAGATACGCGTGGAACTCTTCCACTGTGGGACACAACTCTTGAAGGCTGAAGTGAAACACATGCACTTCAGGATCCCAAAAGCGGACAGCAGCATGTAGCAACTCAGGACGTATGGTTACATCCCGAATGTAACGCACAGATGCCAATCTATGGTCACGGAAGTTAAGCCAACCCAGGTCGTCAAGCTCATCAAGCCAGGGACGAACTAAAGCTGAGATACTAACGGCCATTTGAAGGATAGGGAGGGAGATGAAGAATGTGATTTTCAGGATGAATATGCTGTGAAAACAATGCTATTTATAAGCATTCAAGGGAGAAAAGTTCAAAAATCTTGGAAAACGCGCACCTCGGGAAGCGTGCCACATTAAAGAACGTGAGGATAAGGCGAAAGTTTTGTAAACTTCCCCAAAATATATTTGGTGCAGCATTTCAAGACTTTGGAACATGTAAAATTACGCTGGGAAGATGAATCAAGAAGCCAGAGCAGCAGAAAACTGTGTCAGATGTGGGGCATCAAACTTCAGTGCCGTACAACACTATGCCTGCACCCTGCAGTGCCATTTCCTACACCGTACGGCATACTTGGCTACTGTTGGACCAAAATTCCAACTTTGACCCTCCGGGACCCATTCCGAACTTCTTTTGGCCATTTTTCTTGTACATACAACCCAAAGTGAGCATCGAAGGCTTAAATGGAAGGATTGTTCCACATTTTCGAAGATGTCTCAATGGACGGATATGCCAAAAAACTCCGGATACGGAGCTTCAGGTGAAATTTTGTAACTTTTTCACAACTTCTCAAGATATTCACTTCAAGCAAGCATTGTTGCATACATTCGAGATTTACTGAATCAATCAAGTGAAGACGTCTAGCTACGGGGCGTTTTCACTCTAAACTCCTCTCTCTCATCATTTTTTCTAGTTCTTCCCACAAAAAGCCAAAAGAGTCCAGTTTTATGTCTTTCCCCAGTTTCAAACTCATGTACATCTCCCCATGGTATCTCGTGTCATAAATTCTCACTGCTAAGTTTGGTTTTTAAGATTCAAGTCTTTGCTAATGTAAGTCATTCTACATAATGGAAATGCGAGTTTTATAAAAACCAAAACAATATCCATGTCATAAGTAATAATGTGCATCTACCCAGGGGCAAAACAGGCCCGACATCATCAAAACTACTACCACGGCACGCAGGCTGTATCCATGAAAAGAAAGAAAAGAACGGGCAAACAGGTGCCCAAATCAAAAAGCAGGCACGCAGGCCTGTCCTACCTACTCAAGCACGAGGCCTTTTCCGCGAACGAGGCCTAAGTCCCTTAGACTCAGAAGGACCCGTGTCCTCCTCCTCACTGCTCTCTGCCTC
Organism: Vaccinium darrowii; assembly: GCA_020921065.1. Classification (NCBI taxonomy): domain Eukaryota; kingdom Viridiplantae; phylum Streptophyta; class Magnoliopsida; order Ericales; family Ericaceae; genus Vaccinium; species Vaccinium darrowii. The sequence goes on along the minus strand of CM037158.1, from coordinate 21,689,105 downwards.
CCTGAAAGACCACCGTGATGGTGGAGCTGAACTCCTTAGTGCACTACCTCCTGGTCTCTCCACAGAAGACTGGCGGTCTCGAAGTACTCTGTCAGAAGGAGGAGTCGCAGGACCACTTCCAGCTTGCTTCATCAACGACCTCCTGCACTCAGTCCTCGGAGGTGGGGACATACTCTGCACAAAGCAAAGAAATTCCATCAGTATACAGGATTGATATACAAGTTTGAAAGCACACAGTTCAAATAACAAAGCACGAAGATTACCTGAGAACTCCCTCTGCCGGGAGAAGGGCTACGACTAACTGTATGCCCTCCTCCTCTACTGGGTCCACCAGCCCCTCTACTAGCACCTCTCGCAGCCCTGCCTGCACCTGCGCTACCAGCTCCGGCTGCACCACCTCTGTCAGCTCTCCGGGCACCTCCGCCTCGGGCACCACCGCCTCTATCAGCGCCTCGGCCTCTCTCAGCACCGCCACCACCGCGAGCTCCACCTCCAGCACCTCGAGCTCCTCTACCATGACCAGGGCCACCTCTACCAGGACCACCCTCTCTGGAGACCACTCCCGGCTCAGCTCGGGTGCGCACCTCTGGGATGTTGCCTATCATCGGTCGGCGTACTAAAGCCTCCAAGTCCAAGTTTAGCTGATAGGACTCTGACGCCTAGCTGGTAGGAATCTGCAAAACAACGAGAACATTGCACAGGTATTTTCAATAATGCTCAAGAAAATACAAACTGAAAATGTGTTTTCTTTTACAGGTTACCTGAACAGAAGTAAGGTCTAGTTGGGGTACAACACGGGGAACCTCCAACACTCCCATCATTCCACCAGGCATCTGCACCTCTATCTCTCCTCAGCACCGGCAAGGCCATCTCCATGGCTGCTATACGGGTCTCCATGTCCAGAAAGCTAGCCAAGTGGCTAGTTAGAAAGCCCTCGTAGTCTAGAGAACTGCCAAAAGGAAGCACGGTGTCCAGCACAGTGTATCTCTCTATCTCAGCCCGTGTGTACTTGTTAGTCCACTGTACACCAAGGGGTATACGCCCTGGTATCCTGAAGTGCGCCAACCTAAGGGACTGACGAGGCACCCTCTCTCCCAAGTACCACTGCCAACCATACGGGGACTCCAGCAGGATTCGTCCCCGTGACAACTCCCTGCTCCGCTCCAAGTACTGGTCAGTCACTGCATCCCAGGCATGCCATCTCACCTACAAGGAAATTCAATTTCTTCAGAAAGTTGAAAGCAAAACAGAAAGCTCAAGTTTGAAAGCAACACAGAGTTCAGAAACATACCGTACTACCGTCAGCCTGGTCCAAGAAACGACGGAAGTCGTTCACTCTCCCTGCATGTACACTGCCACCACGGTGCTCTCGGTCCCACTTTGCTGCTCGGGGGATCACCTCCTCATTTTCATGACTATTCGCTGGTGGATACATCCCCAGCACCTCATAAGCCCACACCTACATGGTTAAAGGGTATCATCAACAAGCTAAGATCTACATGGCAATATCTCAAAAACTTGAAAGCAAGAAAAAAGCATGTAAAGTTTTACCTTGAGCACCCTCCAGAAACCGCCAAGGCTCATCCCAACTCCACGGCTGACAGAACCCAAGAAACAGTAAAGGGTACAAAGAGCAGCACCTCTATCCAAGCTCGCCACTCTACTCAAGTCAGCCAACCAAGGTGAACCTCACTCCGCCTGTTCGGAAACAGGGACACACCAAACAAGTACAACAAGTAAGCTCTCGCCATCTGAGCTACCTTTGTCGACGACTCTGGCTCGTGGTCCCACAAGGCTGGCAAGTGGTCACAGCTCACCATAGGCTCTCCATCGCCTATCTCTCTCCCCAGAAAGTGCCTGATAGCTGCGCTGTCTTTGTATAGCCCCGAGTCAAACGGGACCGACTCACCACCTACTCTCAAACCCGTGATCGCCGAGAAGTCCAATGGCGTCACGGTCATCTCAGTGCTTGGTTAAAATTTTTCCATTTAAATGTCATATCATTTTTTCCTCCTAAATTGCCCATAAATCATGTTGGGCATAGTGGGCCCATTGAACATTAACTTCCCATGCCATGTACATTGAAATTCGATTAAACTAGCACCAGCTCTTAAACTACAGCTTAACTAGCATGTTGTTGGACATGTTAAAACATACTTATCACAAACAGTGGGCATTACTCGTACCTTAGTGGATTTTATGCCTTAACAAATAACTATCAACTCTGGTAATGTACCCATATTTCACTTTTTAATGTTCAAATGAAAATAATTAGATCTGCAAGAGTAGTTGAGCTTGCTTTCAATGCGTTGGCCAAATTCAAACTGTTTGTTGGGCACATATATTGGCTGACAAGGTCCTATTCTTAACCCTATTATGAGCTAAATATCCTTTCTTTCATCGACTGAAAAGCCTAATTCTCTTGTTTCATTCATGGAATAACCATGGACCATTGAATTGTCCTTTCAAGCAAAGGCAATTCTTGTAGCCTATCATCATCTTCTTTCGACAAGACCTACTACTCCCTCCGTCCCAATTTGTTGGGACCTCATTGAGAAACCAACTATTCAAGGGAAGATTATAATTACATTGTACTTTTGCTAACTTTCCAATTTTGCCCCTTGATGTGATATTTCTTGAAATTCTAACTTTTTTGAAATAAGAAGAAAAAAATGTTGTGATACTTTTTTGGAAACTTTTTAAAATTGACAATCTTTCCGAGACATTCTTAAATGGAATACTAGAACATCTTTGCAGGACACAGGGAGTAAAATGTTTGTGTGTGTTGCTTTTGAACTTGCATGTTTATTTTTATTTATAGTACCTATCTCCTTTACTCCATCACTGTTATAAATGTTTGAGAGATGAAAGGTTCAATGGGTTGTGTTAAAGCATCCAATTCAAAAATAATTGGCAATGAGTGTAGAGGCCACCCAAGCTCATATACTAACTTTGGAGGTTGTAATTAACTAATATGAGACAAGCTCTAACACTCCCCGCAAGTGCAACCTTGACCCACATGTGGAAAGGTAAAAAAATAGATTCATAACATAGGGATCACAACGTAAATGAAACAAAGTGTGCTTAAGGCACAAACAATGGGGCAAACAATCAAGAGAGACTTGTCCAAAAGCCTCTGAAAGCCTAGCTCTAATACCATCTTAAAGCATCCAACTCAAAACCAATTGGCAATGAGTGGAGAGGTCGCTTAGGGCCCAGGCTCATTTACTAGCTTTGAAGGTTGTAATTAACCAATGTGAGACTCGCTCTAACATGTTGCATTAATTAATAAGGTAGTGTATTTGATTCTAGGTTGACCTACTTTTATCCTTTTTTGATGTGAAAATGGAAGAGTTTCCTGATAACATGCCCCGATAGGGATATTGGCTCCTTCTGGGTGGTTGATGTACATAGATGCAAGAGGTTGCAGGAGAACATGGAGGCTACCTTCATGGACGAGGCTTATTATTTTGTGTATAAGTGCTTTATAAATGCATTTGATGGAACGGGCTCGAATTTGTGCGCCATGGACTGGGGGTGAGAATTGTTGAAAACCTTTAGGGTTGATTGTTTAATTAGATTTTTTAGCTTAGGGACCTTTGTGTATTAATTTATAACACATTGGGAGATGGGGTTATTAACAAGTTACTTAGAGGGGGGCTTGTGCAATTTTGCACTTACATATAGTTCAATTGCCAGAGAACTCGTCAGTTCTCTGCTTTTTTTTTTTTCTTTTTCCGGTTGATGTCTCTCTCTCTCCTAACCTCACAAACCCACATGTTCAACCCAAAAATCGAAGCCTTGATCGTGAGATTTGATCTAAGATCCAAGAGGGAAAGTTGTTCCACGCGTTGAGAGCTTCAAATCCATTCGAACAAAGTCCAATTTGGTCGACTTTGCGTTTCCATTATTTTGGGGGTTTTGCTCTTTGAGGTAGGATTTATGCTAAATGTTTACATATGAATATGTATATGTGTTGATATGCCTTTATTTTGAGTTTTCTTTGGTGGAGTAATCAAATTTACAAGCAAGCCCTAGTCAATGTATTGAATATTTTTGCTATACATGTGTTTTGTTTGGGGATTTTCTTTACATGTTTCCGGAGCTCATAATTTTCTGAAAATTTTATTGAGAGTCCCTCTATGTATCCTCTTTGTTGGGTTAAAATTTCAAATCTAGATTCCGTGCATAGAGCTCTACAGAAATTCTTGAAGTGGCTGCTGTCAAATTCGTAACTGTGCAAGTAGCACCGACACATCTTGGAAAAACAGTCGTTTTCTTTAGGCACGGGTATCGCAATTAGTTTTATTTATCTTTATGTATATGTAAAGATTGTACCTTAATTTTGCCCTAGTACAATAAGTTTTTAGGTTCAAGTTGAGGCATGTGTGCAGTTTCTGAAATCCTTTGTTTAGGAAGATTATCTTTCTTTAAATGGGTGTACTAGTGGTAGGTGCTATGATGCACACTGTGTTTGATGAAATGCTAGTAACGTAGATGAGTATTTTCCTAAACCTAGTATAATCTTTTTGTGTGTTTAGTGAATTTGTGGGAAGTATGCCTTGATGTATTAATAGGATACTTGTTATTTACTATGTCTGAGGAGACTACATTGAAGTTATTATATCATGGTTAATTGAGATGATTTGGGCTTTAAGCCAAGTATTGAGATTGTTGAGATGAAAAGAAAATCATTGTTGATTGTGCTTGGTTGATTTAGGCCATTGGACTAAGAATGGTGATCAGATGTTGTGTTATTTATCGAGAGGCGATAGATGTGTAATAAGATGATAAGTTTGAGTAATATTGAGAAACGAACAATGTGAGGTGTTGGTAGCCAATAGTCCTCCTAGTTGAGGTGAGGCCGATGTTAATGGGTATTCGAAAAGGACCGATGTATTGCTTGTGTTGACAATGTGCTTGTGATGTGCTATTCTCTTTCTTCATTTATATATGTACAGTGACTGTGTGAGTTGGATGATATGGCGATGGGTGCTTGTGTTAAGATGGTGGGTTGAGCGGACATCATTGTATTAGGAAGGGTTGAACCGGGTTACATGAGGTAATGAAAATTAAAAATTTAGTTCCCATGTCATAAAACCTACCCTAGTAAATTAATGAACTAGTTGCGTGGCTTTCGCTTGGTTGTTTAAGAACATTATCATTTGGTACACTGAAGGAAAAGAAAGCAAGAAAAACTTTTATATGGTTTCAATAATACGAATACAAAAGGAAGAAAGTGTATAATTTTTTCTTTATTTTGACCGTTATATATGCATATCTATTCGTTTAGCATATTTCCTATCCGGGCTTTGGCTCATGTTGTTGTTGATACCAACTTTTCAAGTTCCGAAGTAAATTCGCAGGCTTGAGGATTCTTGGATGTCCTAGCTTTTCTTTGGAGAGATTCACTGCCTACTTGTATATATATTTTTTTGACTTGTGAGCCTACTAGGCCATAAACTTGTAAAATTTTATTTTGGGATTGTATAAATCTAAATAGTAGTTCTTGGAACTTTTGTGCTCAAGTGGAGCTTACTAATTGTACTTTATTATGAACATTATTTTGAAAAATGCTGCATCTTATCGGCATGGCATAGGGATGGATATCATTTTGACTATAATGTGTTATCGATAAACAGGTTTAATTGTGACTTATAGTTGCTCAATTTTGGGAAAGGTCTTGTCAAATTTTTTTTAAAGAAAATAGTAATTTCACTCGTTTCTTTTATATGCCTAAATATCCGCGGCGTGACACCTGTGGTACTCATTCATGCAAAAATTTACAAAATTCTTCTCTACAGTGTATGTCGTACCCAAAAACACAGCAACAATATCAATAACAAAACTCATCTAGTCCCCAATCATTGGGGTTATGGGCAGGGGATGATTGAAGAAAGACCTAACCTTTGGCAATATACACAAAGTGGTTGAGCTTAGAATACCATTGTTGCACTCCAGAAGTAAAGTATACATCTAAGTTGTACACAACAAAAAGATGAAGCTAAGTTGATAATCTCTCTGTCCCATAAATTTGGTCATCTACTCCATTTGGTGATGTCCCAAAATATTAGTCCCATTTGACAAGGTAAAAAAGTGTGGATTTTCAAAATTAACCTCCATAAATAATATAAAATAACTTTAGAGGTGGGATTCAAGGGGTAGAAAAGCAAATTAATGCTCATTTTGAAATGAGACATGCATTAAATGCATGTCCCCTTAAAATGTTGGAATCCCCAAAAGAAACCAACTTTGTGGGACTGAGGGAGTAAGTCTTTATTTTGGGTTCATCCTTGCAATAAAGATTTTCATGTGTAGGTTTCCAATCTAATGACATTAGTCTTTTATCTGTGCCTTAACTTTGACGTTAAATTGTTATTTGGTGTTGGATTCTTAAACCAAGTCATACAACCATTTTTTATTTAAGTGCAGTTACAGCGTGTAGCCCACCCTTACCCGTATCCGTACCTTCATTAATGGTTTTGCCATATCGGCATGCATGTATCAAAACAGTACCGATACATGTTCTTCTTAGATGAAGAACGGGGTTGAGAACCATATCCCAATGTTACATTTTCAAACGTATTCAGTTGAACCCATAAGAGGGACACTCATCACCAGTCAATTACACGCTGACGCCAAAATCCCATTTTTTGTCTCATACTTCCTGTCTCCCTTTGTTTTTGTGTGTGTGTGTGTGTGTGTGTGTGAGAGAGAGAGAGAGAGAGAGAGAGAGAGAGAGAGAGAGAGAGAGAGAGAGAGAGAGAGAGAGAGAGAGAGAGAGAGACTCATCACCAGTCAATGGCACGCTGACTCCAAAATCCCATTTTTTGTCTCATACTTCCTGTCTCCCTCTATTTGTGTGTGTGTGTGTGTGTCAGAGAGAGAGAGAGAGAGAGAGAGAGAGAGAGAGAGAGATTACCATATGATGCAATCAATTACAAAAATCTGGAGAGGGAGAAAAAGGAAAAATCCCTACTTTGATGGTAACTAGGGTTAGAGAGAGAAAACAGGGCAATTGTGCTACCCGTGTTCTTGTAATTCTATCAATAGTATTAGTTACAAGGCGCTTAGACAGACGCTTGGACTTATGTAGTTAGTAATAATCGGCTTGTAAACCATGAACTAGCTAAATGTTCTATCAGACAAAAGCTTGTAAAAAATCTGGATACTAACAAAAGCTTTTTCACTATTAGACATCTAAGCAAACACTTACCATAGTAACCATACTATTAACATAGCATACATTTCAATTTATCTCATCAATTAGTATACTTTTGCAGTTCAGTTCTTGTGTGTTTGGAAGTGTGCAGGATTTGTAGGCAACTCTTCAATTTTTAATTGGAAGTAACTGAATTTTAGATAGCAAGATTTGCTGAAAAGGTGGTGGAAGTCAAACCCAAGCGGCACAGAGTTTCAAGCCTGTCTGATTCCCATCACACTGTCCCAAGTTCTACGACACATAATCTAGCAAGTCTACCGGAGCATGAAACAAACCAGGACGAGAAGCAAGCATGCTCACCACCTCTAGTAGTGAAAAAAGCTACCCAAATGGAGAACCCTGTTAAAAGCTTACTAGCGGCATATGAGAGTTCTGAGCACAAGGACAATTGATGTAGATTGCATTGATATGTGGTCTTGGAAAGTAACTGCACATATCTGTTTTACCCATTGCGAGGCAAAGAGCTCAGAGCTTGTGTAGTTTATTGGTTAACCATATCCTAAATTCTACATGGTACTTGCTATTTGCTAACTGTGTTGATCACATTTCGTTATGGTAGCTGCAATATTTATTATACTCAGCATCTAGATCATTCCATCTGATGACCGTGCCAATGAACTTGCCGTAACTTGCTTTGCTGCCCGAAATGCTCGCACCGATTACCTAGTTCAGTTTTCACTGATTGACATAGAGAACTTCTCAGTTTGTTAGTTTGATAACAAAATCTACATAATGTCTCTTCTCCTCACTAATCTTGCCAAATTTTCATCATTCCACTTGCCTTTCGTGATGTATCTTTTCAATGTTGATTTTTGTATCTTAACTCCAATATTAGAAAAAGGAGGAATTCGTACTTTCTTATTGCAGTAGCCTCTGGACCGAAAGTCATTTTATCTTTCTTCTGAGCCATCCATGAGCTCATGCGTTGGCATGGATCACTATGTTGAGATAAGGTGAATAGATGCAGTAGCCTCTGGGTTTTGTTTTATGTTTGTAAAAGTTGTTAAGGTTACCTAGAACTGTTGTTAAGTCTGCTCATGATCTTGCAAGAGCAGAAATGAAATGTTCTAATTGATGAGACTATTTTTATTCTTTTGGGATGATCTTGTTAGTCAAAAAAAGAAAAAGGTGAATATCGGTACGTATCGATTGTTCGCTTTGCTATCACATCTACTAAAGGAGAAGGAAATGGCTTTAAAAAATTAAACGTTTGTAGATTTTGCATGTCAGTGCATGAACCAAAAGCATGTGGAGTATTTGTTTGGACCAATGCTTGCCACAAATAAAAGGAGGATGTTCTTATGAAAAAGTCTTGTTTCTAGTGTTTCATAGGAATTAGCCATAGGGGTGCTGGTTTTTTTTTGTTTTTTGGTCCTTATTCAAATTTTTTTTGCATTTGTTAGTTTTGCGTCAAGTTTTCGTGGTTTATGGATTCGTCTCGATGAGACGAATCCAAAGAGTATAAAATTATGGTCAAAAGTAATATTTTTTTTAATAAAGCCGAAAAATATACCAGTTTATTGGTTTAATTTTGGCTTTATTAAAAAAAAATAGTTTCGACCATAATTTTATACTCTTTGGATTCGTCTCGTCGAGACGAGTCCATAAACCACAAAAACTTGACGCAAAACTAGCAAATGCAAAAATAAAAATAAAAAGAATAAGGACAAAACAAAAAAAACAGTTTTTGGTTTTTTTGCCAAAGCACCCCTTAGTCACTTTAAAAGTTTATCTTTGGTCCCATATTGTTAATAATCCCAATATTATCCTCCTCTCTCCGCATTCTCCTAATCTCTCTCTCTCTCTCTCTCTTAATTTCTTCTTTCCTATTCTTCTCCCGTAAAATCTCAAAACAAATTCTTAACTACAGTGTAAATATAAATCCTACTATACCAGTCATACCATAATTAAAATTTCTCGCAAAGTGTGATAATTTTTTGACAGATTTGATATATTAGAGATAGAATTACAAATGATAACAAATTAAAAAATAAATTGTGATTACTTATTATGAGTATATCATAATTTCAGATGAAACTCACATGAGTTCGATTTTGTTCACCCGCCTAAAAAGATACTACTACCCTTTTTTTTTTTTAGCAAAGATACTACTACCTTATATTACTTGCCTTTTACAGTATCTTTAATCAATGTTATTAACGGTAGTTAGTTGTTAATTAAAAATGAAAGTAACGATTTACTTTCCCTAATACAGCGGATGGCATCACCGGGAAAACAAATTTAAAGCATTCCCCAATTCTTGAAGAGAAAAGAGAACACTACTGGCATCTAGTATTGGTTCTTTCTAAAAAATTCTTTATTTTTCTTCGGAATGAGTACTTTTAAGTTTTGGTGAAAGAATATTAGTTTCGTGGTTAGTCTGATGAGTGAACTAAAAAGTGAGTATATGTTGACCGAAACCGGAAAAAGATACTAATAACGGAATTATTTGCTTATGTGTTGGATTTCTTTTAAATTAGTCTATATTTGTTTACTTTGTCAATTTCTATGTAGTCACAAACTTTTAAAATAAAGGCCAAAAAGTTGTGACTTGTAAAAAAAAAAAAAAAATTTGCACGGATAAAATTAAATTAAAAAAAGGGAAAAGAATGCATATTATTTTTCCTATTCCAACGAAGTTAGAGTCTTAGAAATTTTCTTCGATTCTCTCAATTAAAATTGTTTGATTCCATAGTAGTAAATAGGTAAGTGGGTAATGATTCCAAAGTGTGGGGCTACAATTTCTCTGTTCAGCCTTCCTTCAATAGATAGAGTGTCTGGATGATCTCCACTTCTCCTGAGCTCCTAGCTTGCACACTTAGCACCCCTGTTAGCACCGTACTGGACCGTTCAGTCTAGAATGGAACTCCGACATTCTAGTATGTGAGGAAGGAGAAGCAAGAATTTAGATCTAGGGTTGAGAGAGTCGATTGTGTGTACCTTTTTCTGGCTATCCATTACGTTATATAGGGGGTGAGTGATTTGCTCTCCAAGTATGCTTGTGCCTTACATGTGAGGTAATCGCTCAGCTGACGTCACTATGACGAATGAGAGCGAGCCAGTTTCGAGCACATGCCGCCACTAGGATAACGACACATGTAGTACACTATTCGCCTGACGTCATTGTTGTAATTGGAAATGGTTACAAGCACATGCTTCGTTGTTCCACTTGCACCACGCTCATGCTGAGTCAATCCCGGATAGTTGCCTTTCTGCATAGTTATTCCTCTTGGCCCCAGATGCCTAGATGTGGCCGTGGCCTTGGCCTTGGCCTCACCTGCCAGACCGTTATGTTGCCAAGAGCTTTAAGTAAGAAGGAACGTAATGCGGAACCTTTGAAATGTTGGTAAGGTCCCGAGACCTTATACGGAGCCATCGATATTGCCTACTGAGAGGAAGACCTTTCATGATTGCCAGCTGGTCCGTCCGGTGTCACCTTTTGGCGAAGCACCTTGGAGGTATCCAAGTCTTTTCTTGTGATTTTGCGGATACCATTATAAACTCCACTCCTTGGCCTTTACCAGATGTTTGGCCCCCACAATAGCCCCTCAACTCCTTCTATCGGATCCGATTGCTGGAGGTGTTGACCGAGTAATGGGCCGAACAATGTAAATGCCAAGTCCTATTGTCCTTGGGAATTGGGAATTGGTGTTGACACCCCTCTGAGGAATTCGATTCGGAGTCGCCATCCGGGTTTTAGCGAATTGTCCCCGAGGAACCAAACTCGAATGACTTGTGCCTCATTTTTAGGATAAGGTTTTAGAACCAGTTTGTCTTCACCATATTCTCTTAGGTTCGGGAGTATAGTTACGAGAGGGGAAGGGTTTTACTAAGTGTTTGTGGGTTTTGCAAGATGTTTATTGATAGGCGCGTGATATTCCATATATAAGCGCCTAAGTAGGAGGAGTTGGCGCGTTAGACGTGCGATTTTATGATCATTTTCCTGTTTAATGCGTGCGTGGTAGTGGTTGTGGTGTTTGCATGAATTTCCCAGGTAAAAGATGCTTTTGGCACTTATTGCATGGCTTGAAGTGGAGCTGGGCGTGGGAGGCGAAGTCTGGGCTTGGAATGCTGAAGAGGACGGCTTAAGGGTTCGGTATCGATACCCCCCTAAGCCGTATCGATACCTACTGGTTATGAAGGGTGCACAATTTTTCCAGAAGGTTTAGTATCGATACCCCTGAAAAGGGTATCGATACCTACGTCGTACGCGGAAGAAGGAGATAAGGGTTCGGTATCGATACCCTTATTAGGGGTATCGATACCGAGAGCTTTCGGAGGCATCAGCTTTGAAACTACGTCGTATTGATGGTCGTAGAACTAATTCCTTAGCGATTTTATTCGATTTTCTGAAGGATTACTTACTAAGTATAAATACTAAAGTTAGAACCCATTCTAGGGTTCCACAATTTTTACGTAGACTTTTGTTTCGCAAGTTTTGGGCTCCAAATCTGAAGTTCTTCGTTCGTTGCTTCGCATTCAAGTTTAATTTCCAGATTTCCAGTGCCTTGTTACTTTGCGGGTTATTAATTAAATTCGAGTTTCTACCTTTGCAACTACGGTACTGTTTTCTATTGTTTCTCGTATTTTAATTCCAAGCATGTCTAGATCTAAGATTATTTTGATTTCTGCAATTGATTTCAATATGTGTGAGTAGTCGTACTGAGTGCGGCCGCGGGACAAGGTGTCCCGTGGCTAGGCTAATTTGCGTTCCACCTCGGTGCCGAATCATTCAAATTAATGCGCAGTTTTTCAATACGAAATCTCTTCTAACAAACAAACCCGGGCATTGCCAATTCCAAATGCGCACAGTGGTTGGTGACAAGTGGTGCGCATTTGTTGGGAATTCTTTTCATATTGTTAAACCTAAATTATTGTGGCCCGAGTGAATGTGGATTAGGCTAGTTGCGGACACTGTAGTGCCCACGGCTGTGCTCTTCTGTTTTAATTAAGAGTCCAATAATTTAATCAGTTTAATTTAGTTAAATTAAATCAGTCATCTGAACAAGGGGTGGCTACCTGAGAGCCATTTGCAAACATAGAATCTAGCATTGTTTGGGTCAACACCGTAGTCCGTCTCTGTGGTTCGATTCCGGTACTTCCGGATTTATTGTGCTACACCGGTCGATAGTCCTACGCTTGGGACGAAATTCTAAGTTAATTTTTAATCACTCGAACGGTCAAGCATTTATTATTCCACTTTGAGCATGTAATGGGGATGAGGGAATGGGAAATAAGCAAACGAATTTTCAAACATAGATCAAGTGATGGTGGATGCTTGTGCCATATGCATGTTTATGAGATATGAACATGATATAACAAGATGAATAAAAATAAATAATAACGAAATGGATGATAATAAACAGAAATAACAATGTTAGACAAAGATTAGAAGCAACAATATAAATATTAGAGAAATGGGAGCTATTTTGGAACAAAAACCAGTTTTGCCTCTGGAATGGGTTTGAGCGCTCAAAGTGCTTTGAGCGCTCAAAGATGGCTTTGAGCTCTTCTTGTTTTGCTTCTGATTTGTTGAAAAATGACCCAATGATCCACTATTTGCTTCCAAAACTCATGTTTCATCACTGATTTGAGGTTAAAGCAACCATTTAAGCATTCTTTTCACTTGATTATTGGAATAAGCAAAGGAATGATAGAGAGACAGAAGGCAAATAAACTGATATCAAATCAAAACAGCCTCCATAACCCTTTTGAAGATGATTTAAACAAGACCTGAAGGTTAAAAACACAAAAATGCCAAAGTTGCATCTAGACAAGTTTGAGCGCTCAAAGGTGATGCTTTGAGCGCTCAAACCAATTTACTAAACTGGTTCGAAAAGCTTTTTGTTATTGCAAGATTTTTAAGCCAAATGTAGACCCAAAGTTGGTATGAGGAACCAACTTGGGCCTACTGGCTTCCCTCAGGGGGACTCAACAACACCTTTAATCGTGTTTTTCTACCTTTTTTGCTTGGAAAATAGCTTGAAAATAGGATTTTTGGCTTGTTGGTGGATGATCAAGGATAATTTCTAGAAATATCTATGATGTGCGAGTGGTTTTTGGCTTGGTTTGGAGAGATTAGGCTCTATGAGGCTTGGTTGCTTAAAGACCCAAGTATTTTAGGATTTAAAAAGGGGATTTTGGAGTGTTTGGGTGCTTGAAAGGAGTGATTGGTGTGGAATAAGGGCAGGTTTAGGTTAGTATATCGATTTGAGGGTGGTTTCTAGGCAATAGGCTTGGTGAGGAGTGGTTTTTCTAAGAACCCATGTGTTTTAGGGCTTAGAAAGTGGTTTTTATGGTGTTTTGAAGGTTGAAGACGATAGAAATGGATGCGAGAGAAACTAAAACGTGATTAGTGGGATGAGAGAGAGTATTTTAGGTCTGTTGGAGTGTGTTGGAGTGTATTAGATTGTAACTCAGACAATGGGTGTGGGTAAGAGTATATATAGATGGATTTGAGAGGGAAAATAGGTTTAAAATTCAAATGGGATGCTTAGGGGTCATGTAGAGGCCATAGAGGGTGTTAGGGGTAGATTTAGGAAGATTCGGGGGCTGAAGGGTGGTTATTTGTAGAAGAATATAATCATTTTGTGTCAAAGATGCTCTGCAAGAGACTGATGTGCGTAGTGGGTTTGAGCGCTCGAAGGGGGGAGGGGGTTTGAGCGCTCAAAGGGGCTTCTGGGGGGGATTTTTGGTTTTTGACTTTTTTGTTGATTTCCAAGAACTTTTCAAGCTTCCAAGGTAGTTTTGTTGGTCCAAATTCATCATAGGGATTGCTAAGGACTTTTAGGGGCTCAAATTGGGGTGTCTATGATTGGATAAATGTCTGCAACCGTTGACCACTAGGGGCTCACCACATGTCCACTTAGGGTTAGGGTTCAGAGGTGAAGTGACAGGAGTTGTCATGTCGCTTTGACTTTTGCCGCATGGGATGACGTCACACTGACGTGTTAGGAGTTACTAATGCACACCATCCTTTAAGACATGTGTCACACTCCTGTTGGCCGAGAGCACGCCGTTTTAGATTTTGGTACGTCACTTTGAATTTTCCCGCCCATTGCTTCAAACCTTGGCGCCTCTTCGGATTCCCTCCTTTTGCTATAAATAAAAGGTGAGTATAGAGAGAAACTTTTTTCTCTTTCTCACTTCCTCTCTTCTCCGTCGATTTTCAAATTTTCTCCAGATTTCTTCAAATCTCCAGGTAAAATCTTCTTCTCTGCTACTTTTTTGCATTGTCATTGCATATTTACATGTTTTTTGACCATTTTTTGGGGGGTTTTAGAAACTTTTGAACAACTGTGAATAGCAACATGAACAATCAAATTCAACCTGTTTTTGACTAGTGGTTGAAGTCCTTGTCGAGGACTCACACTACTTGTTTTGAGTAATTGATGAAACATTTCTTTGGCTACATATGTCAAGCAGTAGATGATAGGACCGACCTCTGGTCCCCTTTTACCGACCAGTAGACGGGTAGTGTTAGGCTTCGACATTTTTTACATTTTGACCTTTACATATTACTATCGGTCTTCACCCGTGCACTTTGATAGGTCTGACGTCACCAATCATCAAGATCTCTTTCGGATCAGTTCACTCGCATTCGGATCCAGAGTCTGAAACGTCCAGCACTATTGCTTCCCACATTCGTGACCTTCTCAGGTGATCTCGGAAAAACCATTGCCGAGAGCTCGTGACTATGGATCACAACTAGGAGGATCCCATGGATGAGAGACCACTTTGTGCTGTCCCCGCATCCCCGAACTCCAACCATTCAAAGGAGCCCATTGATATAAACAATGAGTCGGACACCTCCGATGGCTTCTTGGATGACTCCGACACCACCCCATTCGACGACCTCTTGGATGGGAGCCCTCGGATCCACATACCAAGGAGACTGAGACTGTCAACCAAACGAGCACTAGCACTGAAACTCCATCGGATGTAGAATTGCAAAACAATCCTGGCCGTAATTTGTGTGAAGTTAAATGTAAATTCTTAATTTTTAGTTAAAATCCATCACAGCCATTAATTAAGGGCAAAACAATTCTCTACCGCTTGATTTTTGTGTATTTTCAAAAACTTCTCTTCCCTATTATATAGATGTGTACATGTATGTATACATTAAAAGCATGTATGTACAACAAACCTCTTGTTCAATTTCATCAAAGACCCAGGCTTATTACCCAAAAAAAAAAAAAGACCCCACGCCCAACAGGTGGCCGTTTGGAGCCCTCACATTTGGAATTGATATAACCCTTACTAATAAATAATTTAGCAAACTAGTTTATGTTGAAGCTATGATAAAAGAGAACAAGCCTTTTTTTCCGGGCGAATATTTTTTTTATTTACCCAAAAAATATTTGCCGGGAAGAGGCTCGTTCTCTTTTATCATAGGGTGTGTGAATCAAATCCCACAGGGACCCCTTTTTTTTTTTTATTGAACTCCTATAAGATGTTTTGCCCCTTACTACAATACTAAAATGAGGAATTTTTTTTTAATCGGCAATAGTAATATTTTATTAGGGAAGGGGAAGTGCTTGCGCCCTTGGATTGTATTCCAATATTATTCCCCAAGAATAGGGTTTAGGCCGGCAATAGCATGATAACCGGTAAGTCCGGGTCGATTCCACAGAGACTGAATGCGCAGCGCGTGATGATTGAGTCGCGAATGATGGTTTAGCCTTAAAGCGGCAAACTTGGCTTTTGGAGTTTGTTTGATGGAATTCTCTTAACTTCAAGAATGACGCGGAATTTGAAAAGACTAATTAAAAGAAGGCAAGGTTTCAGGGTTTACAACACCCATGACTTAGGCCGATTCATTCTCCTCTAAAATGACCGGCTCGGGGACATCATTAAACAACCCCAAACGGAAGATTTGGTATTTAAACTCATTTGACTAGAAATGGTGTTTCTCAAATAATAGGATTCTTGTGCCATTTATACAAACATTTTGATTGACATTGCCCTAAGCATCACACGTGCCAAGTGGTCAAGCCCTAGGCGACGTGTGATCAAAGGGATTAACAAAT
This sequence comes from Vaccinium darrowii, assembly GCA_020921065.1. Classification (NCBI taxonomy): domain Eukaryota; kingdom Viridiplantae; phylum Streptophyta; class Magnoliopsida; order Ericales; family Ericaceae; genus Vaccinium; species Vaccinium darrowii. Next base: position 21,672,854 of record CM037158.1, on the reverse strand, counting down.
CCCAATTTTGATACATAAAATTAATCTGTACTCTTTGATTAACAAGCGGTGTTTGCAATGTGGCGAGGAGAGCGAACAAACCTAAGTCACGGGGTGCTACTCACCCCATAACCTAGCCTAAACCGACTACTCGATCATTGCTAAGGAAAACATGGCTAATTTTATAAAGGAAATAAAGAACATGACATATGACTTTATAAACTGATTTTTAAAGAAAATCTTATATTTGCCTAACACTTTAAACCTTGAGAATATAGCAAACAACTAAAAACAAGCCCTTGCTAAGAACAAGTTAGGGAAAACATGAAAACTAAATACTTGGAGAGATTGAAAATAAACTAGATATATTGGAAGAGCCAAACAAGAGTAGCAAGATTAATAAACGGGAAACTTACGGGAGATTAACGGTTACACGGGAAATCTAGAGAGAGAAAACTTGAGAAACCTCCAATGGAGGAGCAAAAACTAGCTATGGAAGTTGATAATGAGGAAGGAGAGAGGAGAGTGTATATATCCTCCAAATCCTCTCTCCAATAAAGTTACATAAAGCACTCACAAATAACAAAACATTCCATAAAAGGAAAGTGCTAAAAGTGCCATGAAGTTGCTTCGATCCATGCTACCTTTGGATCGATCCAAATATTGTTGGTGCAGAATTTTCCAAGTATGGATCGATCCATCCCAACTTTGGATCGATCTAAAGAGGTATGATGTGAGCTTGTTGAATTGGATCGATCCAACATACTTCTGGATCGATCCAAAAGTCTCTGGTGAAGAATTGATGAAGTTGGATCGATCCAACCCCTCTTTGAATCGATCCAAAAGGCTCTGCTAGAGATTAATGAACACTTGGATCAATCCACTTCAAGTTTGGATCAATCCAACTTCTCCTTGGCTTGAATTTCACTTCTTCGTTCACTCCGCTTGAATTACGTGCTTCCGGATCCCCGGGCCATTAGCCGAATCGTCGTTCCTTCGCTCTTGAGGCCCGATGTTGGCGTGCCATGGGGCACATGACCCTCGGTAACGTGGCACGGATCTTAATGCGCACAAAACGCGCTCATTTTCCTTGTTTAACCTGTAACTTAACAAAAACACCACTACACGCATATCAACCAAATTAAGCGCGAATTCGCGTGTGTGTGTGTGGAATAAATGAGCGATATAAAGCCCCAGTTAACTACACTATTGGGGCTTATCAGGAAGGGCGGGGGTTCCAACCAAAGGTTGGAAAATATAACAATGGGCAAAGCCCAAAACACCTGTGGGCCTAAAATGCCCAAATAAAACAATGAAAAACATACACTTGTAGGCGTACAATGCCCAAATAAGATAACAATAGCTCATAAAACACAGGAACCTAGTCCTACAACATGGGCTAAGCCCTGCCCAATGGGTGATAACAATACAATGAGGCCTTTTACTAAACAAAAAGACTACGGGTTCATATTGTTATTGACTAGAATAATTGGGGATACATACTTGGCTAAAACTGATTTCTTTGTGTTTAATTATACATTCCTCTTTCTATGACGAAATTATACGTTCCTCTTTCTATGACGAAAATAAATAATATAGTACCAAAATAAGCAAATTATACAAAAAGAATGAGTTCGTCCTTCCTAATTACTACTCTAATTCTCCCAAGTTCACATATGTCTTTAAGGTATACCTTGCACAACTAAATATGCGTATTCGTCCTTCCTACTACTCTAATTCTCCCAAGTTCACATATGTCTTTATGGTATACCTTGCACCACTAAATAAACGCTTTGTTTTCGTAATTTCTTTTCTAATTTAAGTACTTTGATAGTACAATCATTAATAGAAACTTGAAATAAAGTTCTTCAAGTATTTGTCTCGCGAAGTTTTTAGTTCAAATTAATTGTGTAAGTTTACGATTGTGTGATTAATGGTATCGTAAGAAGTTTAAAATCCTTTTTTCAATATACTTCAATTGTTTACAATGTTATTCTCATGAAATCTTGGGGTGTAGCATCCAAACACTATCAAGTACTTCTTGAATGGCTTAGAGCATCCCCAATGACCTAACCAGAATTGGATATCCAACAGTTGATACCAGCAGTTTTATTTTTATTTTTAGTTTTGAGTAAAAACTGTATTTTGGAAAAACAATACTCAAAAAACAGTATTTTGAAGGAAAAAAAATGTTTTAAAAAACATTTTTTGAATAAAAATAAATTTTATTAGTCATAAATTTCTCAATAACTACTGCAAATACTTTTAAATTAGCCTTAGTGATGACTATCCGCAGCTAACCAACAGATTAAAGGGGGTGTTTCACTAAGGGTGTTTTTATTAAATAAAGGGCTTTTCAAGTTGTTTATGTGATGTATTGTAAGAGAATGGTCTATCTTGGTTTTTGTGAAAAGCTGGTTTTTTGTTATTGGAACACCCCTAACTGTTGAAACCAAACACGATGGAAAATTACATTATAACATTGTCAATAAAGAAGCCCCTATTCAACCATTATCCACAATGGCCTAACCAAAACCAAAATGTTGCTAAGATTAGCAATGTTTGTTTAAAAAAAGGGGGGAAATTGCGCTAAAATGGTGGTAGGGACAAATATTTGCCATTTCATGGACACTTTTTAGAAATTGTATATACATGAAACGCACAATTTTAATTGCATATACATGATACCCATAATAATGTTGACCAAAATACCCCCTTCTTGAATTTGGACAATGTGGGTGCAATGAATTTGTTGAGGAGTGTAATCGTTGTCAATGTAGAGTGCAACAAAAGTGGATGAAGGGTGCAATTGTCAGAAAATCTTCCCAGTGTGACTTGAACACACACCCTTCTTGAATTTGGACCAACTTGGGTGCAATAAATTTGTTGAACTCTTCTTTCACTTTTGTTGAACTCTTAATGGAGAATTGTTGCTCTCCTCAACAACTATTTTGCACTCATGTTGCACGTTTTTTAATCAAGTCGAACTTTTTGGAAATATTTTTACTGACTATTGCACTCTTCTTCCACTTTTGTTGAACTCTTAATGGAGAACTGTTGCACTCCTCAACAACTGCTTTGCACCCATGTTGCACGTTTTTTTTACTCAATTCAAACTTTTTAGAAATATTTTTACTGACTATTGCACTCTTCTTCCATTTCTGTTGAACCCTTAATGGAGGACTATTGCACTCCTCAACAACTGCTTGCACCCATGTTGCACGTTTTATACTCAAGTGATAATCACATCTCCTTTATCCAAATTCAAGAAGGGTGTGTGTTCAAGTCACATTGGGAAGATGTTTTTACCATTGCACCCTTCATCCACTTTTGTTGCACTCTACATTGACAATGGTTGCACTCCTCAACAAATTTATTGCACTCAAAATCACAGATCAAGGGGGTATTTCGGCCAACATAATTATGGGTACCATTTATGTGCAATTAAAATAGTGCGTTTCATGTTGGGACCAATTTTCAAAAAGTGTTCCATGTCTTTGCAATTAATTGCCCCTACTACCATTTTAGAGCAATTTTCAAAAAAAGATGCTTGCATTGAAATAACCAAACTTAGCAACCCCTCAAGAACTAACCAAATTTTGGCCATTGGCAACCTTTTGGCAATAACTAAATTTAGTGGACCCCAATCTACCCAATCAAGTACACTAACCACTACACAAAATGACAAAAGTCTTCCCCCTGTCTCTTTCAACAATGTTTTCAAAATAGTTTTTTCAAAAAAAAAAAAATTGCTTTACACAAGAACTTGTAAAAACTATTTTTTCTTCCAAAATACTGTTTTCTTTTTTTTACACCAAAAAAAAAACTGTTTTTTCACAAAAGCTGTTTTTCCTTCAAAATGTACTATTTTTTGTAAGATTGTTTTTAAAAACTGATTTTTTAATAAAACTGTTTCTTTCTTCTTTTTTTGAAAAATTGTTTTGTATTAAAAAATTCAAAATATTATTTTTGAAAAAAGAGTTTCAAAAACTATTTTTTGTAGTTTGAAAAAGTGATGTGGCAAAGTTTTGGTTATCTAAATTTGAAAATGTGTTGGACAGTCCATTGTTTTTTATTATGAGCAAAACACCAATGTGAGACTTGACATTGCTAACTTTAGCAACCTCTAACAACTTTTGGTTATCCAATTATGGTTAGGCCATTGAGGATGATCTACTAGTAGTATTTTGCAAAATAAATTTTGAAAACATTGTTGAGAGAGAGAGAAGGTTTTATTACTTTGACCTCAATATCTCATAGACTCTGACCTCAATATCTCATAGACTCCTGAACTTCAATAAACTTCAAGTACACTCCCAAACTATCACTCCATTAGTCAATTTACCCCCTACCATTAGTCAATTTACCCCCTACCGTCCAAATCCAACAAAAAACTAACGGATTTTGCTAACGGAGTTATTTTTTCCGTTAAATGTTAAATTGGGTCTCTCTCTCTCTCTCTCTCTCCCTCTCTCTCTCTCACACACACACACACACACACACACACACACACACACACACAAAGAAAGGTTTTTTTTTTTTATTGTAGGTCAGAAAGGGGAGGAGAGATATTGTTATTTGATCCTTGCACAATGACCATGGCTACATCTTTAGCCGAAGGAGAAAGGAAGCATTGGTGGCTTTCCAACAGAAACGAAGGTTGAGTATACACCTACAAGTGATGATTTACGGTTTGAAACTGGGTTGGTGCTTGATTTGGTCTTCAAACAGGGTTTTGTTGTTTTGGTACATATGAAAAACTAGGATGATAATGTGCCAAAAAATCCCTGAAACCAGGTTCCCTAATATGAGGATTGAGGAGGACACGCCATTAGAATTTAATGGCCGAAATTCCTCGTTCAAAGTATCTAGAGCTCAAGTGGTGGCTAGCTCATGTCGTAGAGCTCTTGGGTGTCTTACACTGCATCTCGGGATCGAGTCTTACATTGCCGGCTGGTGGGGATCAACAAGTTCTCTCTTCTCGGAGAGAGATAAGCATCCCTCTTTCAAGTGCTTCTACCTCCGATTTGAAGAAGAAGGTCATGGATGGTCATTGGTGGTCTCTGGTTCGTGCGTGTGTGAGTGAGAAAGAAAGCAATAAAGCCAAGTTAACATATGCTAACATAAAGAATAACTCCGTTAGTGAAATTCGTTAATTTTTTGACGGATTTGGACGGCAGGGGGTAAATTGACTAACGGAATGATAGTTTGGGAGTGTAATTGAAGTTTATTGAAGTTCAGGAGTCCATGAGACATTGAGATCAAAGTTTGGGGGGTTTTTGAAATTTTTCCTTTGTGTGATGATGGGTGTATTTGATTAAGCAAGGTCCACCAAATTTGGTTATTGGCAAAATTTGTCAGTTTCAATTATCCAAGAACTAAAATTTGATTTCTTACTAACAGCTTGCCAAGTTTGGTTATTTCAATCTGAACATTTTTTTAAACAAACATGGCAACCTTAGTAACTTTTTTTTTCATTTTGTGTAATGATGGGTGTACTTGATTGAGTAAGCAATGTTCATCAAATTTGGTTATTGGCAAAATTTGTAAGTTTTGGTTATCCAAGAACTAAAATTTGATTAGTTGTTAAGAAGTTACTAAGTTTGGTTATTTCAATGTGAATATTTTTTTAAACAAATACGGCTGCCTTAGCAACTTTTTGATTCTGGTTACTAAGTTTGGTTATTTCAATGTGAACATTTTTTTAAACAAGAGTAGTGATAATGCCAAAACTGTTTTTGATTGTGTCAAAAGTCCAATGCATAAAAGGCATGTAATTGCACATAAGTACAAGCATTTTATGCATTGGAGTTTTGGCACAATCAAAAATAGTTCTAGCATTAACATTTGCCTTTAAAACAAATATGGCTACGGGGCTGCTTGATAAAACTAAAAACTGAAAGTTGAAAGCTAAAAAAATTAAAAACTGAAAACTGAATCCTGTATTTTTTAGGCTGAAAAGTTGTTTGATAAAACATATTAAGCACTGAATTAAAAAAATAATTTTTTTTGTTATAATTGTCTCTTGATTTACTAATGGTCATCATGCATTTGTGGTAGTGGTGGAGCGGTGATTGGGAGGTGGTGGGGGTGGTGGCAGCGTGGCGGTGGCGGTGTAGCAGTGGCAGTGGAATGTGGTGGTGGAATGATGGTGAGTTGTGGTGGCAGTGAAGTAATAGTGGTGCAATGGTGGTAGTGTAGTGGTGGTAGTGCGATGGTTGTAGCGTGCTAAGGGCAGTGGTGGCTTGGTGGAGTGCTAGTGGTGGTGGAGTGATGGCGATGGCATGGCAATAATGGTGGTGGTGGTGGTGGTATATGGGTAATAGTGATAGTTGTGCAGTGGCGATGTGGCAGTGGTGGTAGTGGTGGTGGTAGTAGCAGTGGTTGTGGGGGTAGCGGCGTGGTGGCGCAGTGGTGGTTGTGGCGGCGGCGTGGCAATGGTGGTGAAATGGTGGCTTGGTAGTTGTGGTGGTGGCTGCGGCGGCGGCATGGCAGTGGTGGTGACGGCGGCGGTGGTGTGATGGTTGATTTATAAGCACATAAGAATTCAACCAAAATTAAGTAGCTCAAAGCTACTTACTTAATTTTTATTATCGTTTTAGCTTACATTTTAAGTAGCACTTAATCTATGAAGTAATATAAAATGTGGTTATTAAACCTATTTAATCACTTATTACTTAATTGATTCAGTTTTAAATATTGAATCTGTGTTGCCAACTTTTTGGTTTGGGTTAGGGAAAAATACAAAATGCCCCCCATACTTTGCACTCAATTACATATCGCATCCCATACTTTGGCTTTTTTCAATTTACCTCCCAAACTTAAACGCCGTTATTAAAAAAGACTCCTTCCGTTCCATTCCGTCATCTCATTAACGGGAAATGCCCATGTGGAGCTTAACGAGAAGAAGAAAAACGTTAGAGTACATTTTGGAGGGTGTGGTTGATGACATGTCCCAAATTGGAGGGAAAATCCTCCTCTCTTACTTGGTTTCCCTCCAAAATGCACCTCTCCCTATAAAATCAGAGCAACCTCCTGCCCTTTCTCTCTCCCTCTGAAAATCCTTTCTCTTCCTCCATCATCAACTGATATCAAATCTTTGCCAAATGAACAACAGTTGCAGCAACAACAGGAGGACCTACAACAGCACCTTCTCAATGGACAACAATCTCTGCATCATATGTATCAAAACCCCGGTAGGAGATTTGTCAAGTGCACAAACAATGACTGCAATGATTTTGGTTGGGTGGATCCCCCCATGTGTCGAAGGTCCACTCAGATTATCCGAGGGCTACTTAGGAGGATCAACAAGATGGAGATGGAGCTTCAAAAAAGCAAGGCTACAAAGAAGAAGATGAAAATGTTGCTTGTTGGCACTTGGATCCTACTTGCTACTGTGTTCTTCTACCATTACATTGGATGAAAAAATGTAGCATGAGATGAACTACTAGGTGTGTGTGGCAGATTAGGTGTGTCTGTTGTAGGAACATCCGCTGTTCCAGTTTTTGTAGGAACATCCTCTGTTCCATTTTTTTGTGTTGGGTGTGTGGTAGATGTTCCCCACATATGGGGATGTCATGAAATGTAATTGACCATTTTGGAAGGTATAGGAACATTATGTTCCCTTCATTTCCTGTCTCCCACATTCTTGCAGTCAACAAGCAAACCATTTCACTTTCAGTCATGCCATTCAACAAGCAAGCAAAACTTAAACTCATAATCTGTCTATGAACATGCATTTCACTGACTGAGTCATGCCATTCAAGCAAACTGAGTCATGCCATTCAAACAAACTGAGTCATGCCATTCACAGCAGTGCAAAGTTTACATCTTAGGCAGATATATAATATTAGGTTTACATCTTAGTACAGTCATCTACCATTACAAAGTACATACTTCACCCTTAGAACTTCCAAGTTTAGACAAAATAAACTGTGTCCATCCTAATACTATAGAACACAGACTACAAAAAACTTCCACGTATGAATCATTTGAGCTTCCAAAAAAAGTACTGGCTTTGCAGGAGTATCAACAAAATCAAACTGCTTATAACAGATTTTCACTTCCCCTATGCATTGTTTGAATAGCCACCTGTCTTTGAAGTTGCCAAATATACATTGGTTCCTCACCACGGCATTGCATGCATCTGGTTAGTCACAGGAACCTGCAAATGAAACAATACAACAGTTACAAATGTGACTAAGCAGAACTGAGTTAAAGTCACAAACTCACAGTACTAACCTCACTCTCAAAGCAATGTCTAACCTTGGGCTGGCTACCTCCTGCCATATTTGTACCCACACTACTAACCTGACTCTGAAATTAAAGGGAAAACTTTAATTTAATAAATACTACCACCTGCCACTTCCAACCCCAAACATGTAATAAATAATACTTACATTGAATAGCCCTTGTGAATCTTGTGAACCACCATATAAACCTGTTACCACACTTGTCACCTCACTCTGACATTTAAAAAAATGATGTGTTAGACAGTTACAAACAGTTACCTATTGAAGTCAATAAAAAAAAGAATTTTTCTCGCTTAAACATAAACTTACAGAGATGGGGACATTCATTAGATTTTGTGCACCATTCAAGGGGCCACCATAAACAACAGTTTCTGAAGCATTGGGGGGGCCACCATGATCAACAATTTCTACAGCATGGTCAGGTTGTGCAGCATTGGAGGGGCCAATTGGTGGACCAACCTTGCATCCTCTCTTGTTATGTCATGTTTTCCCACAAACAGAGCAGGTCATCTTGACTCCCTTCCTTGTCAACTTTGTAGTGTCAGTTGTCACCTCCTCCTCCTCCCCTGGCTCCCTTCTCCTTGCTTTCTTAGGCCTTCCAGCCCTCTTCTTCACATCAGGAGGTAGCAGAATTTTGTCCCCAGTACAAGGCCACAAGTCTCTTCCATTGATTGGACCAAGAACATTGTCATATGTTGATAAATAAGTGGACACTTTGTAGCATTCATGCACAAAGTCCATTGGGTCAAGATCTAGTTTGTTATATGCAGCACTTGCATGGACACATGGAATCCCACACAAGTCCCACTTCCTACACCCACAAGTCCTATTTTTCAAGTCCACTCTAAACTGGTCATTTGATCCCTCCACTTGAAACTGTTCATTTCCAAAGTATCTAGGTATCCAGCCGTTCACCTCCCTTATTTTGTCAAGCCTCTTCCTTATCTTAGGGCATATTGGGTCTTTGCACCTTATCATTGTCTCCCTTCTTCTCTTTGTGGACTCCATGAGAATACTTCTTATTCTCTCCAACATTGTGATGATAGGCTTATCCCTTGCTGGAAGAATAGCAGCATTAAAACTTTTTGAAAGGTTGTTGAGCATAATATCACACTTAGGGAATGGATCAAAGTGGCTCCTAGTCCAATTAATAGCAGGCCTAGCATTCAACCAATCATATGCTTTTGGATCAGCCTTCTTCATCTCAGCCATTGCCTTTTGAAATGCTGGAACAGTGGATGCTCTTGCTGCTTTCCATAAGATTTCCTTCAACACCAGTCCTTTGAAATCCCCTTTAAAGTTATTATATAAATGCCTCACGCAAAACCTATGAGCTGCATTTGGGAACAACTCTGCAACAGCATCAATCAAACCCTTTTGTTTATTTGTCATGAAGGTGTACAAACCTATTTTCTAAACATTCAAATCCTCTTTCAATAATTCCAAAAACCAAAGCCATGTTCTTTTCTTCTCCTTAGACACAACTGCATAGGCAAAAGGGTAGATGTAGTTGTTTGCATCCATCCCAACTGCAGTTAGCATAATACCACCATAGGGGCCTTTAAGGTGACAGCCATCTAAACCAATGACTGGCCTACACCCTTCCAGAAACCCCTTCTTCAATGAACCCCAACAAATGTATAGCCTTTGGAATTTGAACTCATTTTCAGATTCAGGAACTGGCTTGCACTTTACCTTAACTGTGGTCCCAGGATTTGTGATCTTGACCTCTCTTCAATATACCCAAGCAACTGTCCAAACTGTTGAGCTGCACTTCCCTAAAGTGCATCAAGTACTTTCCTCTTAGCTCTGAAGACTTTTTGGTAGTGAACATGTACTGTCCACTCAGACTCAATTGTGTCAACAAGGGATTGAATGGGCCAGGTAGGGTTCTTGGCAATCCTTTCAGAGCATGTCCTCACTATCCATTTTGTACTAACCCAAGGCACATTATAGGATCTAGTGCATGTATGGTTATTTATGTAATGCTTAACTCTAAACACCCCATCTGCCTTCACATAGGCTGCATAAATAAACCATGGACATGCTTTTCTACCATAACACACAGCTTGCACCTTCTTTCTGTCACTCTTTACAAATTTAATTTTCTTACCCAATTTTATAGAATGCTACTTGACTGCATCCCTAAAGATGGCATGTGTCTTAAAATCCATTCCCACAGAAAACACAGGATTTACCATGTCAACTTTCTCATTAAATATGGCATTTTTCTTCTTCTTGACTTTAGGTGCCCTTCCATCATCTGTATCTGATGAACTATATCCACTATCAAACTCCTCTGTGTCCTCACTTTCCCCATCTAAGTCTGCCAAGTCACCTAAGTCAAGCACCTCATTCTCCACATATGCATGTTCAGATACACCAATCTTTACCCCTTTCTCCACATTGGTATCAAGTAAACCATCATCATCATCAAGTTCATAATCACTCTCATTAAACTCCTCATCATCAGAATTTGATGACTCAGAGTCTGGGTCATACTCATCTGTATCACTGTCATCATCAATGTATTCCCTAGTTTCTACTTCAACCACTTCTTTCATCTTCCTCTTCCCGTTATTGATTGTCTTAGTGGTTTTTGTTCCACTGCAATTTTGACTAGACTGGGTGGACAGAATAGGAGCATTAACCTTAGCAACTGAATACACATTCACCAACCTTCTTCTATCCACAAGCTGACTCATTGACAGTACATCAGAGTCCTTCTTCATTTGAGTCATCCTCTCATTAAAAATTACATAGTAATCATCACTGAAATTACTCAAACTTTGACCCATTTGGACTAGCATGTTACCAAGTTCAATAATGCTTAGTTCATCATCCTCGCAGTAATCAACATAACCAAAGCTACTCCCCAAATAATTTATACCCTTAATCGTACCACCATAATGCAATCTTATTGTGAAATGGGGTAAACTCCTATCTGTGGACATGCAAAACAAGAAAAAAACTTTTCTTATTGAATGTATAACCAACTAAACAACTTCAACTGAAACAATAAAAAACACAGAAAAGCAACAAAACCCTAGGAATTTCGACTAAAAAATGAAATTTCTTGATAATGTAATTTTAAACTGATTAACACTACACCTTTTGACACCCTTTTGATTACAAAATAGCAGACCAGTGGGTCTCACACAATTTGAAAGAACGAGAAAATTTTCACTCACCGTATATTGGAGGGCTTTCACCGGTGGGTCTCACACGCCAACCCATGGATTTGTTGTATATTACCTTGAATGTCAGTAATGGAGCCCTAGGGATCGTCGTTATCGTTGTTTTCTCCTCTGGTGGAGACCATAGATGGAGAGAGAGAGTGAAAAGTGATGAAAAGGTGTCTGGGGTTGTGTTTTATTCAGTCCCAGAGGTGGTTGCGTGAAACTCACGTGAGTTTTTCCCTCCAGATGTGACTAAACAGAACTGATTTACACCGTTAAGCTCCACGTGGGCATTTCCCATTAATGAGATGACAAAATGGGACGGAAGGAGTCGTTTTGAATAACGGAGTTTAAGTTTGGGAGATAAAATGAAAAAAGCCAAAAGTATGAGATGCGATATGTAATTGAGTGCAAAGTATGGGAGGCATTTTGTATTTTTCCCTTTGGGTTAGGCCAAGAGCCTATACACAACTCCTAAAAGACAAGAAATTCCACGTCATCAATGAATACATGGATAGTCCTCAACGGTCCGATGATTCCAATCACATGTATACTCACACACCCACACTCGCCCTTTCAATTCAATTTCTCATCCTAATCCTGTTGAAAGCGTAAAGACAACCAAACCCTCTCCTTTATCCTATTCGCTCTCTCTCTCGCTCTCTCTCTCTCTCTCTCTCTAAACCTCATCTGTTTTTCTCTCTCCATGGACCTGTTCATCGTTCCTCCACCGGTGTCCGTCGCACCGCCACCCGTGGCGGCAGAACCACCGATCTACATAGCTCACGCTGCCAACCCCACTCCCGCCTTCGCCTCCAACAACCACAACCACCCACCTTACGCCGAGGTACTAAATATTTCAAAACCCTAGTTCGCTCTCTATTGTTTTAGGCTTATGTTTATGTATTTATTTATCTCTAAAACGTTATATATGTACTTATACATATCTGAATTTTCGTCACCGGTAGTTGGATGCTTGTAACAGTTATAATAATCTGGTAGGTGAAAATTCTGAATCTTGTATCCTCATAGGTGAAGTATAAAATGATGATTAAAAGAGGTAATGGTTTTGCCACCTCACTTTCTTATAACGAGAAGCCAAGGCACACGCAATGCATCTGCAAGTCGAACTTTTGCAAAAGAAGTATGCACAAAAGTATCCGGCTTTATCATTTTATTGTTTGGTCATGTATGCATTGTATTATCTTTTTTTATATAGAAATAAGATCTTTTCTCTTGATGTTTGAATTGCATACGTGGGATAAAAAAAATAAGTAGGTAGGTACAACACTATAACAAATCAACCACTATAACATACTATGGTTATTATCAATAACCAAGGGAAGAACAAATCAACCACTATAACTTGAAGGGAAGAACAATCAACCACTATAACATACTATGGTTATTATCAATAAATCAATGAACTCTTCGTTAAACTGATAAGTTTTCATACATGAGTAATGAATACCAACGAAAGAATACACTAATACAAAGCAGATAAAACATCCAAACCCTCAGTCAACTCCTCCGTCCTCAAACTGCTCTCTTTGCTAATTGCTCTTGCGGCGCTAATCAATCGACTCCTCCAATCTTCGTGGCGCTTTGAACATTAATATGTACATTTAAAATAAGATATGCGCAGGGTCGAAGTTGCCGATTTAGCTAAAATCAGTAAGGTATATTTTTTAACTGGTCACGGTGTGACCACACAGGATCACACCCGGCTTCTTCTCCAACCCCACGAACAGTGGGTTCTCTGGGTTAAAACAGAGAGTTTGATTACAAATACAAAACCCCTAATTATTATCCTCTAAAAGGGGGGAGGACACGGCATCAAATGAAATAAAAAAAAGACCTCCAAATGAAATGAATTGAAAAACAAACTAAAATTGAAGGAATGAATTGTATAGATTCAGAGAGTGAAGGAAGTAAGAAATACCTGCAGTTAACGGGTAGAAGATTTTTTCTTGGTTTTTGTAAACTGTGGGGGGGGGGGGGGGGGGGGGGGGGGGGGGGGGGGGGGGGAGCGAGGGGGAGTTTAGTACTTCAAACCATGGATGGACTTTGAGTAATCTATTCTGGTGTATTCTCGTAGAAGGAGATGGTTTGGAATAGTGGAGGAAATAGAGTTGGGTTTTGGCATTTTTACGCTTATGGTTATTGGGCAGTGTAAGCTTTGGCCTATGGAATTTGCTTTTTTTTAGTGGGCATTGTAGGTAATTCAAAAGTCGACACAATGATAGAAATGAGAGACACCAAACTAGTGCTCTCTCTTTTGTATGTTAGATAGAATAGATGACACTCTAAAATTTGTCTTTTAGTACTTGTGTTGTGCATATTTTTTGCAATAAAAGGCAAATTTTGGAGTGCCATTATAAATAAAGAAAGTGGAGTGCGAAAATCATTCTTCTTATAAAATGGGATTTATATCTCTACCCTCGTGTGTGTGTATATATATATATATATTCTCTCTATCTAGAAATGTCTGATTTGGGGATGACAGATGATAACGGCAGCTATAACGGCATTGAAGGAGAGGAATGGGTCCAGTCGTCAGGCCATAGCCAAATACATAGAGAAAAACTACTCGAGCCTGCCGTCGAACCACTCGGCCTTGTTGACTCACCACCTAAAGCGATTGAAGAACAATGGTCACCTTCTGATGGTCAAGCACTCTTACAAGGTCCCTAGATCTGTTCCTCTTTCCTCTACTGATACTGATGCTGCTGCCGACGATGGAGGAAGTGGGTCTTCTGGGCAGAAAAGAGGGCGTGGGCGTCCACCGAAGCCCAAGGTGGTTGTTGATGTTCAGCAGCCTCCTCACAATGTTGTGGTTGGACCGGAGTCTGTGTTAGTTTCTTTGGGTCTTACTGATGGGCCTGTCCCTTTAGCTAAAAAGAGACCTGGTAGACCACCAAAGGCCAAGACTGGGTTCGTGGGTTCGTTTGTTGGTAGTATTAAAAGGGGCCCAGGAAGGCCTCCGAGGCCCAAGTCTTTTCCTGTTTCCATTGATAGGAGTGGGTTCGTGGGCTCGGAATTCGGCGGGCCTCTGGTTGTTAAAAGGGGCCGTGGGAGACCTCCCAAGATGGGCCAGATTGGGCCAAAGATGAGATCTGTGCGGCTACCCAGAACTGGGCTCATTGGCCCAAGACCAAGAGGACGGCCGAAAAGGGATGTTCCTGTGGTGAAGCCACTTGGCAGGCCGCGTGGCAGGCGGACGAAGAATGTGGTGGCTGGTGGAAGTGATGGGGTTGCACTTAGTGGTGTTGGTGGTGGAGTGTTGCCAGCGAAGCGGCGGGGGAGGCCACCTAGAGTTGTTGGGATTAAGAAGCCCAGAAAGCTTACTGGAAGACCCGTGGGCCGGCCCAGGAAGGTACACCTGAATTACGTAATGATTTCCCACTTTCATTTACATTTTTTGCTGTTAATCATAAATAGAACTTTACGTGTGTTGCTTTTTGACTTACTTTTGACGACTTGTTTTCATTACGGGAAACAATACTAATTTAAAGCCTGAATTGAAATCAGGTAAAATCTTTATCTATCCCATGAGCTTACCGAAATTGCGATTATTGAGGTTGTAATTTGCAGTACAAGTGTGACTGAGATGAGTAGCAGTTTCTAACTGTAGACCATTTTGGTTAATCCTTCAATTTATGCTCCTGAACCTTTCGAGCTTGTTTTTAACTAGCATTCAGACTCATGCACGGATATTTCTGACGTAGATTTTATACGTTGTACGAATACATTAAGTACAAATCTCGCAATCACATGTACAAGTGTACTGCATTTACTATAGGCAATCCATGGTAATTGTGTCAACAAATATGGAAAAATTGTACGCTCAGGCCTCAGACTAATAAAATGTACAAAAATTAGCTTTATTTGTCTTGCAAGACAGATATATCTTGTGACAATAAGTGATCGAATAACCACTCCAAACCAACTTACGCCCAAAAAGAAAAAAAGATAACACTACTCTAAACCGATGTTTTAAAAAAGGTGAATGTGCAATGCATTGCATTCCATTCATCATGAGGCGAGGTGTAGATCTTGAGGTGCTGATGTGTAAGCATTTATGATGTTTGAACTTTTGAGTTCAATTATACGCAATAGTATTAGTATTTACAAAAGAGGAAGAGTGAGAGCAATGTTACATAGGAGTTACGAAAGCTCCTTCAAACCTTGAAATGTGTGTTAATGGAAGTGTACACCAACTTTATTGAACAAACAAAGTATCCAAGTAAGTACTCACTCGCTTAAATCAAAGGTTAACAGGTTAAGAGAGAGTGAGAATGGGACAATCTGTAGGCTATATGTTCCTAAAAAGAGTGTGCCTCGGATGAGTGCGCAGAAATGCAGAACAGGGGCACCTTTTATGAATCTCTCATAGGCAATGCTGGTTGGAGTGTAAGGCGCAAACTCGTAGGCAGTTTTCTGTTAAGTGCAGTTAACTAATCAGGTACACAGGTTGGCTTGCTTTTGAATCCAACCTTTAGTTTTTTCCTATCCATTCTTTCTTTCAGAGGAATTCCTTAGCTACAATTCAGTCAATGCTTTCTACTATGCCCTTTATGGATCTCACTGCTCCCATTTCGCTCCCTCCTACTAGTACGAATCGAAGATTTTAGGTTAGGATTTGTTGTAAGGAGTGAAAGGCTATGATTTGCATTGATTTAGCTAGTTTGCTCATATAAATGAGAACATAAGCTGTTTTCACATTGTAAAACGTTCATTTAAATGGTTATATTTGGAGGTGGAAAACTCCATAAAGGTTTAGATTTAGGGTGACATGAAATTTGGTTGTCTGTTCATATATGAGATAATGTATTATCCATTCTATGATGTTGGACAAACTGCATGGTTCTATGATAACTTTTGAGTAGTTTTGGTTTTTGTTGATTTTGCCAATTTTGGGATATACTAGAATGCATCAATTCCTGGGATTGCTAGTCAACAGTTGGTGGCATATGAAGATCTCAAGGGCAAACTTGAATTTTTTGTAAGTCCAATATTACTCCACACTTCGCAGTGATATATTATCCAATTTCATTATGCTCTGCTATTGAAGTCTGTTTTGATTCAAAATATGTGAATTTTATTATTTGCAGAAATCTAGAATCAAACAGGCCGTCATTACGGTGAAACCACACTTAAACCCTGAAACTGCTTTGAGTGCATTTGGAGCGTTGCAAGAGTTAGAAGAACTTGCAACAACGGATTTGAACGGGCCATCAAATGTCGAAGTCCATTTTCAAGTGCAAGAACCACTTGTCCAACACTCATAACAATTGAAGCAGAAGAAGATCAAAGAAACTTGCTGGAAACAATTAAAGCTTACTTTTTGGAGGAGGAAGCACTTGCAGGATCTTTGGGGGGAAACATGAAGTGCAACAAGAACGAAATGTGATTGGTGATGGAGATGAGTGTGGAATGTGGTGTTCTGCAACTCTTCAAGGGCCATGAATTTGTGTTTGTACTTGTTACTTTTTATTAGGGTAGGAAAATGTGAAATGCATTTTACATGTCCTCGAATCATGTTCTGCATTTGTGGGAATATAGCCATGTGTTTGAAGTTTCGCAACTAGGGAAACTATAGTCTTAACGAAATAACTTCATTTGTCATGTTTGAGTTTTATTCCTATGGCAGTAATTTGTGCCCCTGTAGATTTGATATTGCTTCAATTTCTTTGTTTCGGTGTAATATCAAAAGTCTCAAATCAATCTGGCTTGCCAAGGTTTTTTGTTGCTTCTAGATTTGTCAAGGATAGGTTTTGAAGAAAAAATTTTGGGTACCGACTGGGTACCACTTGTCCATGTCAAGCACGATCTCGGGCGTCCAATAGTGTTTTGGACGCTTAAGATTGATTCCCTCTCTGTCTTCTCACCCAAACACACTCTTTTTCTGTGTCCTCTCCCGGACCATTGGATCACTCTTTGGACGGTTGAAATTGCCGAGCGGGTACCACGTGGGCAATACCCACCTGGCAGTCTGAAATTTCTCGGTTTTGAAAGAGCAAGTGCAAAACTCTCGGTCCCAAACATCTAATTGTATATTTTCAGATCCAATTCTGATCTGGTCTGTGAATATGGCTTTCAAAACAGTGACAGCATGAGCACGGTTTCTCGGACATCTTTGTTATCACAAAAGTGGGAATATCTGCTAGTGCCAGAGAGAAAAGACATTGCCGCTAGAACCATTTAAGGACGACTTCTTTTTTCTGTTGTTGAGAAACTGAGGATTATCGTTTTTGCTCCTCTTCATTGCTGGTATTTGAGTAAAATAGCTTCCTGTTCATTGATCGTATTGCGCATCCCTATGCCTTGTGAACCTTGTCCCTCTCCGTAACTCATTTGGAATTTATTTGGTGTTCGTGGGTGGCGGTAGTGGATTGTGTTAGTATTAGTAAGTGTTGATGGGTCTGTATGGTTCCCGGGACCAAAAAAAAAAAAAACTCCATCTCAGCCCTTAAAATGAAGGGTTGAGATTAGAACTTCATATGGGCCTTGTTCGTTTTGGGTTTTAAGACCCGATTTTCTCAATTATTATCCAATCAGTACTCCTATTTTCAAAAATTATTCTCATTTCTCTCTCTAATCACAACCATAGTGTCCACACTCTCCATACTCCCCATCTCACCTGATCTCTCCCTCTCCCCTTCCCATCTCACGCTCTCTTCCCCCTCCCCACTTCGGCACTTCCATATCCAGAGGAGCCGCGGACGTCGTCTCCAACGAGCCCATCTACGGCGACCATTTACCCCTCTCTCTCTCTCTCTCTCTCTCTCTCTCTCAAACAAAAGGGTTTCTAGAATTACAAAAAATTCTATTTACAAACTCCAAAAATCAGACCCTTTTTACGATCTTCAATGACTTCTCTTCTCCAGAAACTACTCGTAAAGCCAATCTGTCAAATCAATCATCACTACTTTTCATAAAACCACAATCACCTACTCGCATTCCAACTCTTTTGACTCGTATCCGTCACGATCCCCACAATATCAAAACCCCATTCCTTCACTTGGGTCAGTATCGTCCGATGCCTTTGGTGATACTCCGGCGATGTGGGCTGATAGTGTCAAGAAGAGGACGATTCGATTAAAGGTTTCTTTAAATCAAAGAGGAAATTTTTGAAGGAAACATAAATAGATCTCTCACACACACAAAAATTTACTCACACCGATTTTGAAGGAAACATTTTCACTTCGAAATCAAATCTATTTAATGCTTTGAAACAAAGACCCATTTTGAATTTTGGACACACCGATTCTCTGATAACTTAGCTGGGTTCTTTTTGGGATTATTGAACTTTTCTGATGTTAAATCTTATCGAAAGCGTGTAAATCATACAAGACTTACATAATGAAGCGCAGCGGAATATTCGAGCTTTCGGAGATCGACGAACCGAGACCCGCTCTACAAGCACAATCTGTAACCACCAACAAGAACCTAAACACCGTCTTCTATCCTCGTCACGTAGAGAAGACTACCAGAGCCTACTCTTACTATCCACACCGCAAATCCTAGGTTCGTAGATGGAAACCCTAGAGAGAAGGTATAGATACGAGAATATTTTTGGGGAGAAGGAGAGAACTAGAACTCTGGTTAATTTCTTGCGTATCTCTCATGTATCTGCAGGACTATATTTATAGACAAATTAAGTCCTGGAGTTTAAACTCGCTTTAAACTCTCCTAACAGATAGAGATAAAAGTCCATCTCTTATCATCCTTCTAACTAACCCAATCACTTGACCCATCTGGATGATCCGTGTGTATTGGGTCCGGTTGAACTGACCCATAAATACTAACATCTCCCACTCGTACACATTGGGCTCAAATATCTCATCCGTATCAATCTTATCAATTCTCTCCTCATACAAGGAAATGAGGCGTGCGACCGGCGAGAAAAACAAGCTAGGTAGGAGTACCATATTAAGCTTCCATCAAACTAACATGATACATCACTCCAAAAAAAAAATCTCGTCATTTCCCTAGACAAATCTAGCCACATTGGATAGAGCATCTCCAATCCCTCTTGAGTCCCAGCTCAGAGCTATGCTCAACCCCCTTGCGTTGGTGTGCTTCAAATTTTGAAATTACTTTTTATTTTACTATTATAAAGTAGATAAAAAGATACAAACTTGTGCCGGCACAAAGCACAACCAACCGCACAAACAAATGTGATACCAGAAAGTCTTCCTCAAGCCCTCATGTCTATTCATTTTAACCTTGCTGCTTTCCCAGTCATGCTCCATGGGACCCTGAATATTCGTGGTCTTGGGTAGTCAACCTAGAGTAGCAACAGAAAGTCTCTACTTCATGGCATAGTCTCAAGTCAAGTAAGGGCAACGAGTAGTCATATAATGACATTTAGAGCTCACACAGTGATAGGAAAGGGATCCATCTATCACTCCTCTAAGTATGGTCGACACTAGCACATGTGGTATGTTCACATGCTACGGTGGAGTATCTATAAAGATTGTGTCACTACAAAAACATCGTACAGATATAAGTCCAGTCGCTACTAAAAGTGCCTAACTTGAGACTCTCAAACTTGTCGCATACCATGCGTCTCTTTAGGTCTTCATCTGGCTCAAGCAAAGGCAATAGAGAATCTATGTTCGGTCAATAGTGACCTCATCTTGGTCCAACCAAGGCGACAATACCTTAAACTCATCATCTTTAAAGAGTTATGTCTCATCTCGCTCGCCCATCGGCACCGAGGCGGGTTACCATGTGACATGGTCAACCCTTTGCCTTAGGACACACAATTAAGTGCTTAACTTAAACGCAACTTGATTTTACAATCACAACCAATTAGAATATAAAAACTAGTGCATTAACAATAAATATCCAAAAAGGTGTCTCAATAAAGCACAGCTCAAATCCTACGAAGTCCCAAACTACTAACATGTGTCTGAAAGACATCCCTCGCTATAGGTTTGGTGAAGGGATCAGCCACCATACTGGTCGTGGATATATGCTTTAGGACCACCTCTCCTTGCGCAACCATATCTCGAATGTAGTGAAAACGAATATCAATGTGTTTGGATTTTCCATGATATTTGGGATCCTTAGCATAAGCAAGAGCAGTCGTACTATCACAATATAGAGTCACAGATCCACTTGATCTAGGCTCTGTGTCAAGGCGTTGTAAGAATCTCCTCAACCAAACAACCTCTTGAACAGCTGAGAAACAGGCTATGTACTCAGATTCCATTGTGGACAACTCGATACAAGTCTGTTTTTTACTGCACCAGGAAATAGCTCCACCTGCAAGCAAGAATGCATACGCTGAGGTGGACTTGCGCTCATCTATGTCGCTACCCCAGTCTGCATCACTGTATCCTCGTAAGCGTAAATCTCCACCATTATAGCATAGCATGTAATCTGCAGTACCGCGCAAGTATCGAAGTATCCTCTTCACAGCCTTCCAATTAGCAAGTCCAAGGTTACTTTGAAACCGACTAACCAAACCTACTGCAAAGCAGATATCTGGTCGAGTTCACAACATAGCGTACATCAGACTCCCAACTGCCTTGAATAGGGGATGCTAGCCATTGCCTCCTTTGCTTGATCAGTTTGTGGGCATAAAGAAAGACTCAATGTGTCCCTTCTCGATAGGAGTGTCAATGGATTTGGAATTTTGCATTCGGAAATGCTCTAGTACCTTTTTTATATAGGTTTCCTGACTCATGCCAAGAAACTTTCTCAAGCAATCTCTAGAGATCTTAATTCCAAGCACAAAATCAACCTCCCCCATGTCCTTCATCTCAAAGTTTGAGGACAACCACTCTTTAGTGGCGACAATCATATCCATATCATTCCCAGCTAAAAGGATGTCGTCAACATACAAAGAAAGGATAAGAAAAAATTTCTTGAATCGTTTAACATAAACACAATGGTCCTCTTCAGTCATCTTAAACCCATTAGAAACAATGGCTCGATGAAATCTGAAATACCATTGTCTAGATGACTGCTTCAAGCCATAGATGGAACGTTTTAGCTTGCAAACTTTGCGCTCATGTCCCTTGGCCTCAAAGCCAACTGGTTGATCCATATAGATCTCCTCGTCTAGTTCTCCATTGAGAAATGCAGTTTTAACGTCCATTTGAAAAAGTTTCAAATTTAGAAACGCGACCATAGCTAGAATGAGGCGAATAGAGGCGATTCACACCACTGGGGAGAAAGTCTCATCATAGTCTATACCCTCTTTTTGGGTAAAACCCTTTGCCACAAGACGGGCTTTATACTTGTTGATTGATCCATCTGCCTTGCGCTTAATCTTTAAGACCCACTTGTTACCAATGGTCTTGCGCCCAGGCGGACGATCTACCAACTCCCACACCTGATTTTTTTTCCATAGAACCAATCTCATCCTCTATAGCAGCTAGCCATTCTTTACAAGCAGGTGAAGATAAAGCCTCATTGTATGAACTTGGCTCATCTTCCTCTTGAGGAGCACACATGAAAGATTCCCCTTCAATCTCAAAACGACGACGGGGTATATTTCCACGTTTGCTCCTACGTTGTGGAGGATCTAGGGAATCAGTAGTCTCTAGTGGAGTACTCCCACTAGGTGGCAAGTTACTCCCACTGTTTTCGGCGACCATAGGATGAAGATCTATATCCCCACCCTCGCTAAGAACAGGTGTAACTTCCTCAGACTCAGACATCTCATAAAGATTAAGATCCCCCCTCACATCCCCTCTGCTTGGAAACTCATGTTCAATGAAATTTACATCTCGGGACTCAATCTCAATCAATCCACCTGTAGACACCCCAATTTAGGCCCCCCTAATTTTTGAGCCACGGCCTAGACGGCCTTCCCGATGATGAAAGTAAGGCCCGATTAACTCAGTAAATACTTGTAATGATACGTTCTTGGCTTGTCAAACCAATCCTTGTACACCGGCATCCAAATCCTAAACCTCAACCAAAGTTTTTCAAAAGTCAACTTGGCACTCGTGCGCCCAAATGCTACTTGTGCGCCCAAGTTCAACTCATGCGCACGAGTTGAACTTGTGCGCACAAATGCTACTTGTGCGCACAAGTCCACCCTTGCACGCCAAGTTTCTCCTAGCATGCTGCAGAAGAATTTCATCATTACATTCTATTCCCTGCGCATGGTGAGGTGTCCCCTGTCCCGTAAAAATAGGTGCTTGGTCTCCAAGGTTATTTGGTGAACCCTTTGGCCTCTTTCAAACCCATTTGAACCCTTGCCACTCCTATAAATAGCTACCTCTATGTCCAAAAATGGGATCCCAACTCTCTCACACCCAAGTGTACTCCTGATTCTCCATGCCATCCTTCTCCCAATTCTTCTCTTTGAGCCTAAAGAGCAAATTTTCAACAATCCAAGCCATGAAGACTTGAAAGTCCTTGGTTCATTTCTTTTTCCAAACCCAGTTAGTAGCATCTAAAATCTTCTGAAGTGGTCTTATTCCAGAGCCTTAATCTCTACAGCCACGTCCAAGCATCAATCCTCCTTCAAAATCAAGTCCAAAGAAGGTAAAATTCAAGCATTTTTGAGGTAAAGTTAATGGGTCTTAAGGTCACTTCTTGGCCTTGAGGGGATTAGCTTTAACATGTTTTATTCCTCCGTATTTATTCCCTGTTTTGAATAAAGTTTCTGTCAAGACAAGAATTTTTTTCAAAAATTAACCTGGAGAAGCACTTGTGCGCCCAAGTGCTACTCGTGCGCCCAAGTGCTCTCCTGAGGACCAATGTCAAAAAGAGGTTTGGTCTCTTCTTTGTGATCTAAATTTTTTAGTTTAATGTTTTACTTTACTTAATTTGTAGGAAGAAAATCAATTTTAATCAAAAAAACAGATTTTCAATAATTAGTACAAATCTGAGGAATTAAACTAGAAGAGGCACTCGTGCGCCCAAGTGCTATTTGGGCGCACAAATGCAATTTTCAAGCACTTGGGCGCACAAATAATACTTGTGCGCACGAATGCATTTCACAGTCAATTTTTCAAATTCTTCTAGTTCGCCATTCTGCTAAAAAAATTCATAATTTTCTTTCTGATTTATTTGATTCTTTTTTTATTATTATTATTTTCCAGTAGTTAGGAAACTAGTTCAATTCAATATTCATAAAAAAATCAATTTCAAAAACAAATGAAAAGAAAAACAAAGTGATTCTCAAGTCATCAAGTTTTCAAAGAAAAAGAATCAAGGTTTGGTCTTATTTAAGTTCTTCAATTTCATTTTTCTTTTATGCATTTCATACATAGTTACATGCATGCCATATTTATGTTTACATGTTCAAATTTATTATTATGTTTTTGTTTTGTTTCATGTATCAAGTTTCTTAATAAAATATTTATGAAATCCCACGAACATTAAAGTAGAGACCGATCTCGCGTCGGGCGAGGGGGGTGCCGTAAAACCCTTCCCCTCTCGTAACCTGGCTCCGAATCCAAAATCTCTTTGGTTACAAAGATCAGTGACCAAGCCGTTTTCAAAACATGGCACGGAAGTTACATTTTTTCAAAAATGGTTTCCCGGGAAAATTTTCCACAAACCCAGGTGGCGACAACTTTACTCAAATCAAATTTTCAAACCGGCGAAGTCGGGAGCCCCGTGGCAGCGTCCACACCACCATCAGGTTGTTCGCAAATCATAACATTCCCTTTGGAATGTTCAGGATATATCATAACATGCCCCTTGGAATTTTCAGGATACCTTATAAAGATACCATTTTTGCCTCTCGGATCTAATTTTCCAAGTTGCTGAGAAGGAATGCAAACATAACCCGCTGACCCCCAGGGCCTCAAATGGTCAAGGACTGACTTCCTACCTGTCCATAGCTCATATGATGTAGAAGTGACTGATTTGCTCGGCACACGGTTAAGGATGTAGACTGCACTCAATAATGCATCTCCCCAAAAACTAATAGGAAGATTAGCTTGCACCATCATCGACCTAACCATATCTAACAGCGTACGATTCCTTCTCTCTGTAACACCATTTTGTTGCAGAGTCCCAGGAATCGTTAGCTGTCTTTGGATACCTTTATCCTCACAGAGCCCGTTAAATTGCTCAGATAAGTATTCGCGTCCACGATCAGTCCTTAGAATTTTTAGGGTTCGTTCTATTTGATTATCAACTTCTTTAACAAATCGAATGAAGCAATCTAATGCTTCCGATTTATGAGAAATCAAATATACATATCCATATCGCGAATAATCATCGATAAATGTGATGAAGTAGGTACCCCCATGTCGTGCCCTCACATTCATGAGTCCACTATTTATCTGAATGTACTAGCTCTAGTGGACTTGTAGCTCTCACTGCCTTACCAAATGGTTTTCTTATTGCTTTTCCTGCCATGCAAGGTTCACATACTGGTAGGTTGACTTTAGCGAGTGGGCCTAGAAGGCCTTCTCTAGCTAACCTTGTCATCCTATCTTGTCCAATATGGCCTAACCTGACATGCCATTTCACAGAACTAGAAACAACATCATCATCATGAAAAGCCATAAATGTATTATCCAAATCATCCAAATCCAAAACATAGAAACCACCAGAAATAAATTCATGCCCAAACGGCTTATTATCTAGGCAGATAGAAAAATAATCTCTACTAAAATTAAAGGAGAAACCTAAGTCGACTAAAGCTACTACTGATATCAAGTTGCGTTGAACTCCAGGCGCATAAAGTACGTCATAGAGAATAAGTGTGCGACCACTTCGCAGCTTCAGCTGATAAGTGTCAACTCCTAGCACATCCTCGGCTGAACTATTCCCCATAAAGACACTCTAGCTGCCAGCAGGAATCCGGCGATACTCGATATATCCTCCTCGATCTCGTGCTACATGTTTTGTTGCTCCTGTATCCACAATCCAATTAGGATTAGTATGAGCAATCAATACATGAGAGCAAACTAAGCTATCTGTGCGAGATTTAAAGTAAGATGGTACCTTCTGCTCGGTGCACTCACGAGCGAAGTGTCCATTCTTCTGACAGTTGTAGCAAGTCACTTTGGATTTATCCTTCTTGCCTCCTCTCTTGCCTTTGTGGCGCTTAACACGTTTTTTTGGCGCATTATCTCTAGCTTGTCTCTGCTTAGCCTTCCCACCTTGCCTTTTACGGTTAGACCCATTTGTCTTCCGCTGGCTAGGTTGAACCACGAAAGCCTCACTGCCTCGCCTTGCTTCTTGGCGGTTGGCTTCAAGCTCAAGATGACGCGCCAAATCACTAAAGGTTTTAAGCATTTCTTAGTGCGTCATTGTGAGCTTGAAATGCTCCCATGGCTTATCAGGCAAAGACCTAAGCAAAGCGAGAATTTGCTGCTCATTAGTTAGAACATTACCAACAGCCCTAAGGTCACGTATCATAGCCGACATAACCCTCAAATGTTCAGGCATGGAATGTTGGGGGTTCATTTTATAACTGTCGAACTTCAATGTCAACGCGCGCAACCTAGTGGAAAAGCAATTTTCAACTGGTCCCACATCTCTTGGGTCGTGGCGTAGTTTTCAAACTCGTCAATGAGATCATTGTGCATGCTCGCTAACATAGTAAAGCGAGCACGACGGTCTTTCTTAACCCAATTTTGATAAGTTTCCATGTTTCGGCGGTGCTGGGCAGTGGTCTCGTCTTCCGGGGCAGCCATAGTATTGGTCAGGGTTTCAAGTTCATCGTCGTCATTAAGGAGATATTGGATTTTCTTACTCCACATGTCATAGTTTTTCCCATCCAGTTTCTCTCCCTTAACAAGATCGACAACAATTGTCTTCGAGGCCATTTCACTACATTCATTTGCGCATTGGAATATTTTTTAGCACATTACAATTAATTTTATCCCAAAACCCTATTAAGCAAATAATAATTTTAACCATAGGCAGGATCGAAAATTTGCTATGCTCATAGTCATCACCCCAACACATGGTGTAATTATTATTTCTTAATCGATTTTTAGACAAAATATCCAATGAATATACACCAAAAAAGAGGACGGGACTAAGTATTTTAAGTCCCTAATTAATATTTTATGCGAGTATGGGAGACACAAAAATTATACAAAAATAAGTGCAAAAATACACCCCCTTACAAATTAAAAACAAATAAGGGAGTTGCACTTATCTCCACATAATAAATTTGTCTCCGGTCTCTATCATCAATGAGAGCCCATCTCCAAACGCATACAAATATTAATCCCTTAAATCAACCATCCATGCTAACATGCAACAACACATAATGGCTATATATGCATAGATGATTCCATCACAATCTCCCACTAGGAAGACGGATGGAAGTCCAAATAATCTAGGGACAATTGTTTGCGCCGCGATGCAGTAATAAGCAATTAATACATAATAAACTTAATTACTATGGATCATTCACTATTTTCCAAAAAAAACTGGATGCAGTAGGATATGGGATGCTAATCCATATCAATCCAAAAAGGATGAGAACAAATAAAACAATAGACTCCTGGTCCGTCTCTAGCTCTCTGCCATAACAACAGGTTTCATCAAATATTAGACACAACCCGACCAGTTCCAACAAAAAGAAACTTATCACCATTTATTGTTTATTTATAAAAGGTATAGTAGAAAGCAGAACCAACCTTATATATATTTTGACTTTTCTGTCTTCTTAAAAACTTGTTCTACAAGGGCCAATCTACATGGCATAATACCAATGTTGCTATAACTTTAATATATCAAAAAAAACACATGGCAGTAGACTTTTTAAAACTGAGTCGGTGGATTGAAAAAGGGGCACACCAGTGCTCTTTCATGAAACTCGTCCAGTGCCATGCCGCTAATAAATCGACGCACTTATAATCGGTTTATCGTGATTATCCGATGGAGTTAAATAGATAATCACCACACAAGACCAAGCACTCGACCAGATCAGATTTATTTTTCTCACTATTGCATCCACTCCTTTTTTTTATTTATTAAAGCAGAATAAAAATATTCAAGCGAGAGCGAGCCATAAGGGCTCTGATACCAATGTTAAATCTTATCGAAAGCGTGTAAATCATACAAGACTTACATAATGAAGCGCAGTGGAATATTCAAGCTTTTGGAGATCAACAAACCGAGACCCACTCTACAAGCACAATCCGTAACCACGAACAAGAACCGAAACACCGTCTTCTATCCTCGTCGCGTAGAGAAGACTACCAGAGCCTACTCTTACTATCCACACCGCAAATCCTAGGGTCGTAGATGAAAACCCTATAGAGAAGATATAGATACGAGAATATTTTTGGGGAGAACGAGAGAACTAGAACTCTGGTTAATTTCTTGTGTATCTCTCATGTATCTACAGGACTATATTTATAGACAAATTAAGTCCTAGAGTTTAAACTCAATTTAAACTCTCCTAACAGATAGAGATAAGAGTCCATCTCCTCATCCTTCTTACTAACCCAATCACTTGACCCATGTGGATGATCCGTGTGTATTAAGTCCAGTTGAACTGACCCATAAATACTAACATCTGATAACTTCTCTAGCTCGCCAAAGATGGGTTTGCTGACACAGGGCCGGCCCAAGTTTTTTTTTTTGATAAATCAGTTTGAAATAGAAAAAAAAAACTAACCAAATATATACCCTTTGGCCCAAGGATTTTTAGTGCCGAAGACCTAATTTAAAAATTGTGCCTTTAAGAGTGAACACTTAAACAATTTTTACAACAATAACCACAATTCAAGAAAGCCCAAATAATATAAAGTTCTACTAATTATTATTAAAGAATACAAAATACAAAGTTTTCAAATACATATCATCTCAAGAACACGTAAGTATCACTTGAATATTACTCGTGTTGCCTTTCTGAAAGCAAAAGTATCAATTAGACTTGTATAATCCACCTCTTCCACCAATTCATTTTCAACCGATAACCCATTTAGTCTTTCTTGTGACATGGTTGATCGAAGGTAAGATTTGATCTATTTCAATTTTGAAAAACTTCTTTCTCTCGTAGCAACGATAAGTGTGGACGGTCGGGCCCACGAGCGCGCTCTCGGATGGAAAAAGTGATGAGAAAAATGTGTGAGTCGCCACCCGAGATTTAAATGAAAAGATTTTGGTACCCGAGAAACCGTTTTTGAAAATAAAGTGACTCTCGTGCCGTTTTGGAAAAAAATTTGATCTGCGAAAAGATTCTTGGATTCGGAAGCCAGGTTACGAACGGGGAAGGTTTTGTTGAAAAGCACCCCGCTTGCCCGGGAAATTCCCGGTCTCTACTAAATTTTTGTGGGATTTCTGGGAAAACGTTTTATTGAAGACTTGAACAAATAAACAGAATGATGAAGATGAATAATAAAACCATAACAGAAATAAAAGAAAAATGTAAACAAAAATAACTTAATAGTAATAATAAGAGAACACAGGGGCGTAAATGTAATAACCAGACTACGGAAGTTTCTGATGATGTGCATGGCTGGTTCAGGGTGTTTTCCCGGCTTACAGAAGAGGTGATTGCTTGGCGCTTGGCTTGGCTGGACACTCCTGCTATGACTGTGAGCAACATGGGGCGTCAGCGGGTGATTTTGGCTGGTTTATCTTGCTGGACTTTCTACATTCCGAGCCGTATTCTCCGCCAGCTTGGCGTTCGTCAGGCAATACCGCTGCCAGAGAGTTTTGTCATGCCGAATCACAATTTTGCTACCTTCAGAGCTTATCAGAATACTTGGAGGGAGCGTGCGACCATTCCAAGAGATCAGTATCCGAGTGTCAATCTTTCAGAGCGCTATGTGAGATGGTTAACAAAAGACATGGAAACAAGAGAATATGGAAGCCAAAGTTGACTTTTGAACTCGATCTTAATGTGCCCGAAATAAATTGCTTAGACCCACGAGATGTTTCATGTAAGGTCATGCTCTGTTGTTTGCTTTGTGTTTTGAAAGTTTCATGCTCAGCCATGTAATCCAAGAAGTTTATTTGAATAAAGATGAATTATGAGAGTTGCATTTTGATTGGTGCATGACGGCTAATTATCAACTCAAAGAGACATTTTTGAAAGATGGCGACCGGTCCTCAAGGTGAGGATGCCTACGTATCCTTTTTACAGGAATCAGGTCATAACGTAGTTCGAAAGTACAAATCTGGCTAGGGTCCACTCGAGTATTAACACTCTCCTTTTGCGCTCTAAATTTTGCCTAGTACCGCCCTTTCGGGTTTTCGGTCTAGCGAGCTCGTTTGATTGATTTAGCCTTAACTTTTGCCTAAATCGCCCGATGTGGGTTTTCGACTTAGCAGGCTTGCTCTAAATTTTGCCTGGCACTGTCTGCCCTTGCAGTTTTTAGTCCAGCGAGCTTCTCTCAGGGGTAATATCTCTTGAGCTGATCCATGTTAACCAAAGTAGAGAATTCGTTGCCGTCAAAGATGAATAATAAAACCATAACAGAAATAAAAGCAAAATGTAAACAAAAATAACTTAATAGTAATAATAAGAGAACACAGGGGCGTAAATGTAATAACCAGACTACTGGATTTTCAGAAAACAAAGCACGATCCAGAGGAGAAGCAGAGTAGATTTTGTATTACCAAGGTAAGCCGCACGGCTTACTGGATCACACCGTACGGTTTGATAAATGAACCGCACGGTTCATTATTTGAGAAAAACTTTGAAATTTCTGTTTTCTGGACAGTAGCCTGCTTGGTTTGAAAATTCTGATTTTTATGAAGGAACTTCGACCACCAGAGCCTAGTAATGACTATCGGAGTCACTCTCGACTCGGGAGATCCCCTCAAAGACCGAGGTTTGGGACCCGGCTCGAAAAGATATCGATGTATACCTTACTGGAATTGTTTTGGATGAACAAGAACTTCAGAATCTTTGGATTTAGATTGCTCGAAAATGGATCTTGTACCTACAGGAGGATCGTTGGGGTTTCTGGAAATGAAGGAAATGGAATGGGCTTTTGGTTTCGGGGAAAGTTTTGAACGGAATTTCGGACGGAAAATGGTCAGAAAATGCACCTGCGTGTCGCCGGAGTGGAGATGGATTGTTGTTTTTTGAATGAGAGAGGGGATGCCTTCTTATAGCTGAAGAAAGGCATCTTCATGAGTACTTCGTCTGCCAGTTTCATCATGAGATGCTTCTGCTGGGCAAAACGAATATTTTCTTGAGGTTAGCTGTACGGCTTAGAGGTTTAACCGCACGGCTTACTGGAGTAATGTAGACACCCCAAAATGAGACTCTCGTACATTTTTTTATCCCCAATGATGAAAAGGAAATGCCCGGAAGAACTCTCGGATTGAAATTCTCCAAGTCAATTCAGTCAACAGTACCGCACGGTACTCATCTCTCACGCACGGCACATCCCCAGTCATGTACAGCAACTTTTTGAATTTTGGCGGTTAAGTGTACCGCACGGCACATCCAGTGTGCCGCACGGCACAGTTCGTGTGCCGTACGGCACTGTCACTTGTCACACAGCTTTTGCAGAGTTCCCAGCAGCTCAAATGTTGACGAATTCGTTTCTTCGGCTCATCATGGTTTCGTGCAAGGAGAAAGGGCTACTCTAGGGCCATCATCACCATGAGTGAAGACCAAGTAAACTTGATGACCAAGATCATCCATCCCCTATTTATACCGATCAATCCCAACGAGAAAAACCCCGAAGGAAAATTGGCAAGAAAAACCATGAAGTTCTATTTGTAAACTTTGCCTTGGTTACAAACCATTTTCGTTCTCATTAATATCCTCCAGAAATCAATCTAATCCCTCCTTCCAAAGCAAACCCAATCAAATATCAAGTGCCCCAGTTTTTGGTCCAAACCCGTAAGGCTACCATCCCAAATTTGCTGAAGTTTCTACCATTCAACCATCATTGCTGCTACATCAGAGTGAATTTGAAGTTCAAAAGAAGTTCAAGTTACATCCAGAAGTTCAGAAAAGGAGTTCAATCCGAGAATTTCAAAACCAAGGTATAAATCCGTTTCGCCCAATTTCTTGAGTTTGGTACTCTGAGGGGAGGGATGCCAAGTGTGGGATGATCCCTTATATCATTTCCATGCTTGGTATGCCCATGTTACATCAAAACCAGCTCTATTTTATGCCTCCCGGTCGCGTCGTACGGTGAAAACATCGCCTCGTACGGAGCGATTCAACGAGGAGGAACATCCCCTACTTATACACACTGTTTTCCTATTCAAAGTAGTCTGTTTTTAACCATATTTCATACCTTGTGTGTGCTTTCATCTAGTCATTTCGAAAAATCAAAGTTTCAAGCTGTTGTGAGATAAACAGTGCCGCACGACATTCCCCTTGTGCCGCACGGTGCACTTGGAATGCTGTACAGTGCCCTTTTGAAAATTTGACCGTTAGGTTGACAAACAGTACCGCACGGCACACTTTCTGTACCGCACGGTACTCCTAGTGTGCCGCACGGCACACTTTTCTGGCAAAAATCAAAATTCTGATCAGTGTCTTGCATGAACAGCTTAAATTTCGAATTTTTGTACATTTACTGTTATACTAATTGCTTGCTTTTCATTATTATCGTCTGCTTTGCATAATTCAAATGTTTATCTGTTGAAGTTTGGCTCTAAAATATTTCTAAAAATCTCACAAATGTTTAGTAAAGACCGATTTTAAATCGGGCGAACGGGGTGCCTTAAAACCCTTCCCCGTTCGTAACCTGGCTCCCGAATCCGAAACGAATCTCTGGTTTTCAAATTGTTTTATAAATCATTTTCTCAATCACTTTCAAATTGGTTTCTCGGGTCCTAAACCATATTCCAAAAACCCGGGTGGCGACTCTATTTTCAAAACAAAACCAACCGGTGGAAATCGACCGTCCACAAGTAAACCGCACGGCTTGGTTAGGAAAATGTGAATGGCACGGTTTTGGATGGTGGACCGTACGGCTTGACTGATGAACCGCACGGCTATGGGTAGTTTTGTCCA
The DNA here is from genome assembly GCA_020921065.1 of Vaccinium darrowii. Taxonomy (NCBI): domain Eukaryota; kingdom Viridiplantae; phylum Streptophyta; class Magnoliopsida; order Ericales; family Ericaceae; genus Vaccinium; species Vaccinium darrowii. The sequence goes on along the minus strand of CM037158.1, from coordinate 21,640,554 downwards.
AGGATTCTGAAGTTCTCAGTGGCTGTTCCAAGCTGTTCCAAGGTATCACTGACCATTTCCTTCATCATTGGGGATACACGAGGATAAAAATTAGGGTGTCTACAATAAGCGATACAGTCAAAAGCACTCTATACGCATTCCATGAATTTGGGCAAAATCCTTTGTATGTTTGAAAGTTAATTTGTTGTATGTTTTATTTTGGGTCTTTAGGTCAAATGGACATTTTTTGTTTAGTTCTTTTTAAAATATATCTATATATATATTAGATTGGATGTTTTTTTTTTTTTTTTCTATTGGGCTACCAAGACCCCTACTCAAACCTAATACTTCTGTGGACGTCGAAAAATCCACGCGGCTCGCTCTCGAAGGTTCGGATATGAAAACGAAAAAAATGTGAGTCGCCACCCGGGGTTTAAATTTGGAAAATGTTTGGTACCCGAGAAACCGTTTTAAAAATAATTGTTGACTCTCATGCCGTTTTGGAAAAAGGGTTTGATCTGCGAAAAGATTCTTTTTGGATTCGGAAGCCAGATTACGCGCGGGGAAGGTTTTATTGAAAAGCACCCCGCTCGCCCGACGAGTTCTCGGTCTCTACTAAATAATTTGTGGGATTTTTATAGAAAACATTTTATTAAAAACTTTGACAATTAAACAGGCAAAATAATAATAAATTAAAACCATAACGGAAATAAAACTTAAACAAAAACGACTAATTAGTAATAACAAGAAAATAGAGGGTGAAAAGTGTAATAAACAGAAAAAAAGTTGCAGAGAAATCAGAGAAACAGAGTACGAACAGAGGAGAAACAGGGGAAAATTTCTGATTTAAACGGGAGCCGCGCGGCTCCTACACAGGAGCCGTGCGGCTTACAACACAAGCCGCGCGGCTTGCGTGTGACCCTTTTTCAAAAATTTTTGTTTTAAGACCAGTGAGTCCAAAACCCGTTTAAAACTTGATTTTCTTCTTCAAATCTACTCCAAATGAGTTGTTTTTTTTTTATAAACAAGTTATCGAGGTGAAATTTATTTTCGGTACGGGTCGTACCGTGCGTTTATTGAGAAAAATCGCCCGGTACGGCTCCGAAAAGCCGATTTTTGTTTTGAAAACGATTCACCGAGTCAATATACGATTGTTGAAACCGTTATTAACCCGGGAATGCCCTCGGAGAGTTGCGATTTGAAAATCGAAACGTGAAAATGGTTTATACCTTTTCGGAACTTGAAACGGGGGATGGAAACTTCAGATTTTTCGGATTTGAACTCGTGTGATTAAGATTTGGTACGAACGGGAATGATACGGAGGGATTGAGGTGGAATGGAAGGTGTGAAGTTTCGGGAAGTTTTACTGGCGGTTTTGAACGAAAATTTTGCCGGAAAACCAAACGAAAAATTCTCTCGGGATATGATCTCGGTCTCTCCCCTTCTTTTTTTGTTTTGTGAGGAGGGAGCCTCCTTTTATAACCGAAATGAGAGAATAAAAATGATGAGATTCGGCGGTGGCGAGATGATGATATTCCTTGAGCTGGCTGTCAGGAATTTGCAAGGGATAATAACACTAGCCGCGCGGCTTGTGTGAGGGAGCCGCGCGGCTTGTATGAGGGAGCCGCGCGGCTTGTGCGAGAAAGGAAGAACCGTACGGCCTGAAACAGGAGCCGCACGGCTTGTGAGGCTGAGTTTCCAATTTTCCAGACAAGTTCCAAGGTAGTTTTAAACGTTTCATTCGTCATCGGGCATGCACAGGTATCCAAAATTGGGGTGTCTACAGTTGCCCCTCTTTGGCGAGACTTGGTCATCATTCTGAGATGCAAGTCACGTCAAAGATATAGACGTCCCAATTTTGAACGCCCAAGTAAAAGAAAAGAGGAAAATGATTCAAAAACATGGTCGAGCAAAGAGCTTCCTACGTACCCTGTTTGTAGGGATCAGACCGATCGTAGTTCGGGGCTAACAAATTTGAGAAATACCGCAGAGGGATTTTGGAAAAACTTGGATCGCCTTTTGAAGACGTCAAATGATTCTCAGAAAATCAGAGAATCATTTGACGTCTTCAAAAGGCGATCCAATTAGTACCTGACGGATTTTTAAAATGATTTTGATTTTTAGAAAATCAATTAGTACCTGACGGATTTTAATGAATGAAAATGATTTTTAGAAAATCATAATGATACCTGACGGATTTTAAAATAAAAATGATTTTTAGAAAATCAATTAGTACCTGACGGATTTTAAAAATGATTTTGATTTTTAGAAAATCAATTAGTACCTGACGGATTTTTAAAATGATTTTGATTTTTAGAAAATCAATTAGTACCTGACAGATTTTTAAAATGATTTTTGAAAATTAATTGTTGCCATGATGGACTTTAAAATGATTTTTGAAAATGCTTATCAAAATAAACATTTTTGAAAGTTAATGAATGTCGTTGAGGGCTTTCAAACGAGGGAGTTTTGAAAAAGCTGTGACTAGGACGCGCGGAGGTCACTTTTTGGAAGTATAACCGAACCTGGGGGGGTAAGTGTGATTTTTTGAAAAATCTGTTGGAGGAAATGAACCGCACGGTTTACCTATTGGAGCCGCACGGTGCATAACATAAGCCGCACGGCTTCTGTGCTTCAAAAATTGATTTTTCGGTTTCTGTAACTGCTTCATGCCTCGGGTATTACACCCTTTATACTCGCAATTTCAGATTTTTATTTCCGCAGAGGGGGCAATTCGATCATTCCCTCACTTCCTTTACTGTTTTTCTTCAAAAATCTTCACAACCCAAAATCAAACTTCGGAGTTTTCGGTCATGGAGGATCCCGACGAACCAAGGGCCCATTCCGGCGAGCAAGAGGCCGATTCCGATGGCCATGGTGGGGGTTCGACTTCGCCTAGCGGCCGCACACCGTCGCCAGTGAGATGGGATAGTCGACCGGTGGTGGATCCGGTCGTGGATGACTCGGTCGCGCCTGTTCCAGTGTCGGTTGGTGATGAGGATGATGGAGGAGCCCGCACGGCTGGCAGTGGCCACCGCACGGCTGATAGTAGTGATGTCTTGCTGATGGAGACATTGAGGGTTGGTCCGGCTCAGATCCATGAGGATCCGGTTGCTAATGTTCCCTTGGAGGGTGATGGTATCACTGTTCATGATCCGGAGAGCGCGAGGGTTGACTGGGTTGAGTCGCATGGCAGCATTGGCAGTGATCCGAGCATGGTCGATGTCCGGGTAAGTACCACGATTATTCCCAGTATTTCAATACCCATGGCCTTAGATTTAAATGTTTCCATTTCTGAGATTGAGATGACTGTGGGCGGTGTGGACTGTTTGGTTGATCAGAGAGCCGTGGAGGGCACTGTAGTTGGTGAGGTTGAGGTCCCTCAGGAGATTATGAGTGCGGTGTTAGGTGGTGACACGCCAGTGGGCGGGGACTTGCCCCCGACTGGTGTTCCAGAGACTGTTGTTGAGCCCGAGGATGTGGAGATGGAGGATCTAGGTGTGACGGGCGATAGTGATGGCGAGGGGAGAGATAGTGGTGAGTTGCGGGGAGAGAGTGCTTGCACTGAGGAGGCTTACGTTGAGAGAGTGGAGACTGAGAGAGTACAGGCTGAGGGGACGGCCCCTGTTATACCCGTTGCCCGTGTTTTCAGGAGCTTGACCCGGGTACTTGGTACCGGTAGAGCTGTAGAGGAGAGTACTGACACTGGGGAGCCTTCTGACCCAGTTTTGTTTCCTTCACTGGTTGGTTCTTCACGAGCTCCGGGAGCTACTTTAGGAGATACTTTAGAGGCTGCTACCGACGAGTCCTTAGCTAGGAGCGTGCAGGACTTTCCTGAGCTGGAGAGTGTTTTGGTTGGTCAGACCCCACAGGCGATTGTCCAGGACGCCGAGAGAGAGGAGAGACAGGGAGAGGAGATGGTCCATGTGACCGTTGTTGAGGAGGTTCGACAGGCTCTAAGGGACAGGCCACCTTTCACTCCTGAGACTTACGTGTTTCGGCTTCACTTTATCATACCTCTGGGGTGTGAGACTTACGAGCCGCAGTTGCCTTTTTACCCTGAGGACCAGGTTCTTTGGGATTCAGCGACACACATGTCGAACAGGACTCTGGTATGTATTTGAACTTGAATTTGTTTCTGATTTTGCTCTTTGTTTATTGCAATTCCTTTTGCTTGTACTGACTGAGTGAGTTTGTGTTTGAAACAGGTGAACAGGGGACTGTTCGCTTACGGTGGTTCTTCAATTGCTTGGAGCAGTATGGCATGTTGCCTGAGAGAGTGCGGTGGTTCGTGGATGCCTCGGGTTTTACTCCGTTTATCCGGACTTTGATGGAGACTTGGGGGAACAGACAGTTGGTGAGAGCTTTGGTGGAGCGTTGGTGGGACACCACCAACAGTTTCCACTTCAGGTTTGGGGAGATGACGATCACTCCACTGGACTTTGCAGCGACCACGGGTTTGAGAGTTGGAGGAGATCTTGTACGGGGAAAATTCCACGTAACGCTGGATCACGTGCTTCCTTGATTCAGCCCTAGATCTGCAAGACAGAAAAAGGGTTAGAGCACCTTTGCCTCTCGTTGGCAAAGGCCCTCCGATGCCTAAGTTAGTATCACGTACTTGAATTCTCAAATCACAATGCGTATGAAAATAGGTTTCACAGCGTACCTTTTGTCATGGTTATTGCCCTGTATTTATAGGTGTAGATGTTCTTCATATTTAGGCGTCACGTGCCCCTGTTTCCTATTCTCTTTAGGAATCCTTTTCCTAATAGGACTTCTTCCTATAAGTGGTCCATTCCTAATTATATTAGGACTGCCATATTAATCCCTTATTTCTCGGGATTACTCCTTATCTCATAAGGAGCCGCTGTAGAATATTCTGGAGTGTCTCACCGCCTTACCCGTGGCGGTGCCGTGCTTCCACGTAGCTCGGCATGACTCGTACATAACCCAGCTATTCACGCCGAGCTGAATCTACGTACCCCAGAATGTTATCTAAGCTTTACTCATAGCTCTGCTAGCTCGGCCATGTCAGGGGCATTCCCTTGTGACCTATACAGAGCTAGGTCATCCTGGTATATTTAATTTATTCAATCGTTTTAACCTTATTCATGGCCAAACCAGCTCGGCACAGGACTCACGTGTACCCTATGTGGTGCCAAGCTATTTACCCTCTCCTGGTGAGGTCATTAGGCACGTGCCATGCCTAGTAGTAGGGTAATCAGTTTTTACCCACTCCAATTGCTCCCCAGCTCTGCCGCTACTGTTACGCATCAGTAGCGTGCAGAGCTTCAACGGTCCTCGATGCATCCTTTGCACGCCTTCCCTCCACGTGGGTGGCAACGTCGTTTTCACATTAAATGTGAATGACCCTCTGGTGGCTCGGATAAGTTGAAAGGACGATTCTGCTGACGTCTCACATATGCCACGTTCCACTTTTACGGGGTTTTGAGCGGGATAATGATTACTTTCATTTCCCCCCAAAACCCTTCTCCTTCCTCCATTACATCTGAAAGAAAAAGGCTAGAGAGAGAGAGAGCACTTCGTCTGCCATTGTTGCTGCTTTCAAGCTTCTTGCAGTCACGCCACCGGTTTTCTTCGTCGGAAAGCACCATCTCCTTTCCGTTTTTCATCGGAAAGCACCCTGTTAAGTTTACTTCCTCTCGTAAGTGCCCCTCTCTTAGACTTTTTCCGTTCGCACGTCGAATTTTCTGTTTCGTGTTTTGTCCAAGTCGTTCCTTTCCAGTGTCTATTCATCTTCTTTCCTGCGTTTCAACTGTGAAACCCTAATTTTCCAGAAAAAATGGGTAGGCACAGGGCTCTCATAAGTACCCCAGAAAAAATGATGGCGTTCCGTAGAGAATACGAGATTCCCGCCGATGTACAATTCCGGCTAGGTAGGTCTGAGGACTTAATAGAAGAGGGTCAAGACGAGAATACGATTTTCGTTCCTCTGATTTTTATCGTGTAGGGCGGTCTTAGGTTTCCCCTTCATCCCTTCTTCCGTGAGGTCTGTTTCAGGTGTCAATTGAACCCTAGGCAACTCTGTCCTAATTTTGTCAGGTTAATCATGGGCACAGTGGCCCTCAATAGGCTGCTCGGCCTTAATCTTGACTGGTGGGACTTACATTACCTCTATAGTGTAGTCCCTACAGCCGAGAAGAATTACTACTTCAAAGCAAGGAGTCCCAGCCAAAAGCTTATCCTTGACCTGCCGAACTCCTCAAAGGGAGAGGCGGATGACTTCATCGTAGTCACCGGCAACTGGGAGCCCAGAGATGCCGAGGGGAACACAATCGGCCTTGCTTGCCCCAGAGCTGCAGGCAGACTACGTTAGTATTTTCGTTCCCGAGCTGGTTTTATATTATTACCTTTGTTTTAAGTTGTAGCTGACCACTTCCTTGTTGTGTTGTTTTGCAGCGGACAACCTTAACCACGGTGGCCGCCTGATCCACGGCAAGCTCCACCGCGAGGATATTGCCAAGGCCCTCTGGTGGGACGGTTTCGAGCCGACTCCTGTTGGGCTTGGTCGTTCAGCCCATCGGTTGCTGGATTATACTCCGACCTACTGGGGTAATATCAGGAGAGAGGGAGAGCGTAGGACAAGGCACGCCTGGCCGCCACCTTCTTCTGTGATCGCCACTGGCCGACCAGCTGATCGAGAAAGAACTCGTGCCCGCAGAGGCCGAGCTAGGCGGAGGTCGACACGATCCCAGGCTCCTGAGGACCTGCAACGGCAAGTCACTCTCGCCCACGTACCCGAGATCCAAACAGCCATCCCGATCCTTGTGCGTACCGACCTAGAGCCGAGCACATCCGGCAGGGTAGCTGAAGAGGACGCAGAAGAAGAAGGAGGATTTGGTGGTTTGGACCATCGCGGGCTCGTCCAATCACTAGCCGAGCAATCGGATCTCCTTGCTGACTCGGACGACTCGCCAGGGTATTCTCCTTCACCAGAGCGCTCAGACATGCCTCTCCAACCTATCAACTTACTGGATACCTTGAGCCTGGGTGGAGCCTCTCGTGCTCCCCCACCTGCTGATAATGTCATTCCCTCTCCTCCTACAGCAACTTCTCTCACCGAGCGCCAGAGGGAGAAGAGGCCAGCCGGGAGTCCTCAGCAGGCACAACCTCCCCCTCAGAGGAGAAGGACTGGGGATACCAGTGTGCCAGTGACTGACTCTCCCCCGCTGGCCCAACCCTGGGCCCCTCCGCTTGCTCGCCCTGATGGCACCCCAGTCAGCGAGATCGACAGGATCTCTTCCACCGATGTGGCATTTGGTGTTGCCAGAGCTGCCCTCCTTCCTGTTGACATAGAGAGGGAAAAGAACAACTCTTATGACGTACTGATGAAGTCCATCTTCCAGTCCAGTGCCAAGGTAAACATACCCTTCCTGCTTCCTACTCCCGTTCCCAGACTTTCCCTTGTGCTGATGCCCTCTCCTTTCTGCCTTCTCTTAACAGGTTATGCAAAAAGCTTCCGTGGGCTTCGAGAGGGCGAAGGATGCTGAGAAGGAGCTGAAAAAAGAGCAAAAGAGGGCGGAGAAGGCGGAGAGGGAGAACGCCCAGTACTCCCAGTCCCTCAAAGAAGCCCGAGCTGAAGTAGAGACGCTCAGGGGGGAAAATGCTGACCTGATAAAGAGATCGGAGGAGGTTGAGCATGGTCTAAGCAACCAGCTTAGTGCCGCAGAGGCCAAGGCAGAAGCGGCGTACGACCGGGCCGTTCTGGAGGTCACGGAGAATTACAGGGCGCAGATGCCGGTCGTGCAAGATGCCATTTGGGGGGCGGCTTGGCGGCGCTGCCTTGAGAAGCTCGGCGTTGACGAGTCGTCTCCACATTGGTCTGACATGGAATTGCCGAGTAAGACGGCCGCTGCTCAAGTTCAAGCAGATGCCCAGGCCCAACCTGATCCCGAAAACCAGGCCGAGCCTCCCTCCGAGCAGACTCAGACTGATGGTCCCCAAGCCGACCTCTCTGCCCCAGAAGATGCTGGTAACAATTCTGGTCCCAACCCTGCCACTGATGCCTCCGGGCTTAGTGAAGAGGCTTAGTGCCTGGCTGTTTATATTTTAATTGAATCTTTTTCTCTGGACCCTGCGTGGTCTGTTCGGCCGTCTGTGGCCCTTTGCTACTTTGACACCTTGTTCCTTTATGGTTTGGCTTGATACATTGGTTCTGCTGGTAGTTGGTCCTGGGTGACCAGTTTTGGCCATATGTGGCCTGGTGACATTTTAATTCTGTCTATTAGGGATTTTGCTTGCCCTTTGTTGCAATATTTGTTTCGCCGAGCTAAGTTTCTTCATACTACTCGTTTTAGACTAAGGCTCTTCATACTTAGCATGGCAGTCAAACTAAGTTTCTTCATACTTAGAAGTGTATAGTACTAAGTTTCTTCATACTTAGAAGTGTATAGTACTAAGTTTCTTCATACTTAGCATTTCGTTGTAAGCACTAAGTTTCTTCATACTTAGCATTTTTTCGTGCAATATTCGTTGCAAAATCCTAAGTTTTTTTTTTTTTTTTTCATACTTAGGATCTTTCGTGCAATATTCGTTGCAAACCCCTAAGTTTTTTCATACTTAGAATTTTTCGTGCAATATTCGTTGCAAAACCCTAAGTTTTTTCATACTTAGAATTTTTCGTGCAATATTCGTTGCCAAACCCTAAGTTTTTTCCCCAAATATACATATCTTCTGCTCCCCAATAGGAATCCAAATCTCGAAGTGGAAATTTTGGTTCATATTAATCAAAATCATGATAAAATTCCGTAAATGCTAAAAATATCAAGAAAAAACTGAATACTGAATGCTGGGTATTTTATTCGTAATCCCAGCCAGGTCCTAAAAACAACTGTGAATTTATTCGTATTTACTTAAAAAAGAGATGTGATTGTATTCATAATCGCGGGTTCAAATTATTGGAAGAATTTCCTAAGGTTCTGGACATTCCATGGTCGTGGAACCGGGTCCCCATCCAGGTCGGCCAAACGATAGGCCCCAATGCCAGCAATCCCTACAATCTTGTATGGGCCTTCCCAGTTCGGCCCAAGCTTTCCGTCTGAGGATACTTTGGTGTTGGCCAAGACCTTCCTCAGGACTAGGTCACCAACCCTGAACTCTCTTGGCTGCACCTTCTTATTGTAGCTTCTTCGTAGCTGCTCTTGGTAAGCTGCCAGGGTAATGAGTGCCCGCTCTCTTTTTTCCTCGGCGAGGTCTAGTTGCTCGGCCAGGGCTTTATCGTTGCCCCCTGACTCCACAAGGGTAGTGCGGATGGTTGGCAAACCAACCTCTAGGGGAATCACTGCCTCTGTTCCGTATGCCAAGGAGTACGGCGTCTCTCCCGTAGATCGCCGTGGGGTGGTCCTGTAAGCCCAAAGCACGGCTGGAAGCTCATCTGGCCATTTTCCCTTCTTTTTTTCCAACCTCTTCTTGAGACTCTTCAGGATAGTCTTGTTGGAGGCCTCTGCCTGGCCATTGCTCTGCGGGTAGGCAGGGGTCGAGTAGTAATTTCTGATGCCGTACTGAGCACAGAAGGCCTTGAACTTTTTGCCGAACTGGGACCCGTTATCTGAGATAATAGAGTAGGGCACCCCAAACCTTGTGATTATCTTGTTCCAGACGAACTTTTCCACCATAGCCTCTGTGATTTTGGCAAGAGCTTCCCCTTCTATCCATTTGGTGAAGTAGTCAGTGCCAATGAGTAGGAACTTTCGTTTCCCTGTTGCCATAGGGAGAGGTCCTACGATGTCCAATCCCCACTGGGCAAATGGCCATGGACTGGTTAGAGGCAACAGGTCCTCTGCTGGAGCTCGGATGAGGGGTGAAAACCTCTGGCACCTCTCGCAAGTCTTAACGAAAGCCTTTGCATCCTCTTGCATGTACGGCCACCAATATCCCTGGGATATTGCTCGGTGGGCTATGGACCTACCACCAGTGTGTCCCCCACAAGTTCCAGCATGGATCTCATGGAGGAATTTCTGAACAAGGGCTGGGTGTATACACAATAAATATGGACCAAGGAAAGATTTTCTGTAAAGCTTACCTTCTGGAGAGAGCCAAAAGCGTACTGACTTGGTCTTGATTTTGTGTGCTTCCCTCTTATCTTCTGGCAAAGTCCCATCTCGTAGGCATGCCACTATTGGGTCCATCCAGCTCGGCCCCAGCTCTGTTTCCATCACGACTTCTACGGCTCGGCCAATACTTGGTTCGCCCAGATAGTCTACTGTAATTGTGCGGCGATACTCTGTCTTGACCACCGACCCAAGACAGGCCAGTGAGTCTGCATGTGCGTTCTGTCCCGAGCTGATCTGCTGGATATGGATCCTGTGAAATTTGTCTAGCAAATCCTTGGCTGCTTCTGAGTACGCAGCCATCTTTTCGCTTTTCGTAGCATATTCCCCTGAGAGCTGGTTGACAACTAGTTGGGAATCACAAAATATCCGTAATTTATGTACCTTGAGCTCCAGAGCACTTCTCAGTCCAGCAAGCAAAGCCTCATACTCCGCTACATTGTTTGTGGCACTAAATCCCAGCCGTAGTGCATGCTCTAGGACCAATCCTTCTGGAGAGAAAAGCACAACCCCTGCTCCAGACCCTTTGTTGCAAGCCGACCCATCAACGTAAAGCTTCCATTCGTCTGGTTCCAGATCGGCCATACTCGTTGGCTGCTCGGGGTTACTGATTCGCTCCTTTTCATGGAGAGTTGGTGGCGGTGGGGCCACTGTTGGAGCAAATTCTGCTATGAAATCAGCCAAAACCTGCCCCTTGATTGCTGTTCTGGGCTGATAATCGAGGTCGAACTGACTTAGTTCTATTGACCACTTGGAGATTCTACCAGAGAAATCTGCTTTCCTGAGCAAGGCCCTCAGTGGGTATTCCGTGAATACGGTGATGGGATGCTGCAAGAAGTAGTGGGGCAGCTTTCTTGATGCAACAATGAGAGCATATACCAGTTTTTCCAATGGTAGGTAACGTGTCTCAGCTTCTAACAATGTCTTGCTCACGAAATAGATTGGAGCCTGCTCCGTCCCCTTTATTCGTAGAAGGACCGAGCTGACTGCATGATCAGATACTGCTAAGTATAGTATCAACCGCTCCCCAGTTTCTGGAGTAGAGAGCAAGGGTGGTGATGATAAGTAGCTTTTTAGCTCCTGGAAAGCCCGTTCCTGTTCGGCTCCCCACTCGTACCCTTCTCTCTTCTTCAGAAGTTGAAAGAAAGGTCTGCAGCGGTCTGAGGACTTGCTGATGAAGCGATTGAGTGCTGCTGCCATCCCTGTTAGCCTTTGGACCTCCTTCGTGGTCTTTGGGCTTTGAAGGCCTTGTAGAGCCGTGATTTGATCTGGGTTGGCTTCAATCCCTCTTTTAGTCACTAAGTGCCCAAGAAATTTCCCCGAGCTGACTCCGAAGGCACACTTGGAAGCGTTTAGCTTTAGCTTGAATTTTCTCAGGATGTTGAAAGTTACCTTTAGGTCGGCTAGGTGGTCAGGCTTCAACTTGCTCTTGACTACCATGTCGTCGATGTAGACCTCCATAGTCTTGCCGAGCTGTTCTTTGAACATTTTGGTCACCAATCTCTGATAGGTTGCTCCAGCATTCCTCAGCCCAAACGGCATAACCTTGTAACAATAGAGTCCCCTGGGCGAAATGAAAGATGTCTTTTCCTGGTCGGGCTCGTGCATGGCTATTTGATGATATCCCCGGTATGCATCAAGGAAACTCATCCTCTCATAGCCCGATGTAGCGTCCACAAGCTGATCGATTCTGGGTAGAGGGAAGCTGTCTTTGGGACATGCTTTGTTGAGGCTTGTGAAGTCTACACATACCCTCCACTTTCCGTTCTTCTTCTTGACCACCACAGTGTTGGCCAACCAATCTGGATAGCTCACCTCACGTATGGCATCCGCTTCTAGTAGCCGCTCTACCTCTTCAATCACAGCGTCTGCGTGCTGTGGTGCCGACCTCCTTGCCTTCTGCACAACTGGCTTGTGCTGAGGGTCCACGTTCAGGTGGTGGCATATAACTTCAGGATCTATCCCAGGCATCTCTTGGGGGGTCCAAGCGAATACATCGATGTGGTCTTTAAGAAAGGTGACCAAATCTCTTTCCTCCAGCTCGGGGAGGGTCTCGCCGATCAGGAAATACCTTTCTTCATCGTCCTCTTGAATTTGTATCTTCTTCAACCCTTCCACCATCTTCTTTGTGGGATCACCTCCAACGTCTTCTAAGGTTGGTTGGTCTGGAACCTCAACCGTTTGTACCAGCTCGGCCCTTGGTGATTTCCTTAAGACCATATTGAAACATAGGTCGGCCACCTTCTGGTTGCCTCTAATGCATTCGATGCCATCTGCCCCAGGGTACTTGATCTTCTGGTGGTAAGTTGAAGAAACTGCCCTCATCTTGTGCATCCAAGTTCTTCCTATAATCACGTTATAGGAAGAAGGGATGTCTACCACAAGGAAATCTGTGCTCAGAACCACCGATCCAGCTCGGACGGGCAGTGTGACCTTTCCCATAGGCCATACTGTCTGTGCACTAAAGCCGACCAATGGAACCAGACACTTTTGCAATGAACTTGGAGGGAGTTCCATCTTTTTGAAAGTATTGTAATACATGATCTCTGTGCTGGCCCCTTGGTCAACAAGAATCTTCTCCACGTCATATTCCCCTATTCGTAGGGTGATTACTAGTGCGTCATTATGGGGTACTGATACCCCTTCCAGATCATCATCGGTGAAGGTGATTGGGGTCTCCATGATCCCTTCCGCCCTTGGCCTCTTCATGCCGAGCTTCATTACTTGTTTTGCCTGTCCGTTGACCCTTTGGATGTGCCTTATCTCGTTGTTTGTGTAAGGGGCAACTAATCCATGTATCATATGGATTATTCCCTTTGGACCTTTCTCGTAGTCCACCTCCTCTACCAGCTCGGCATCATTCTTGCTATCAGCCAGAAATTCTTTAAGATGTCCCTCTGCCACCTTCTCATCCAGGAACTTCTTATACTCCACACAGTCCTCAGTCATGTGTCCCCAATCTCGGTGGTAGCTGCAGTGCTGGTTAGTGGCTCTTCTCTTTTTTGGGTTTCCAGTCATCTTTGGGGGCCTTCTGAACCACTGTTCGCCCTTGATCCTGTACAACATCTTATAGATGGGGATGTTGAAAGTTGCCATAACGCTGAAGTAGGACTTGGGATCTGGATCAGCTTTTTCTTTCTTTTGCTGAGTGTAGTCTTTCCGTCCTGTTACGTACTCCTTCTTGTATGCCCTCGACTCTACTGGCTTCTTTTCCGGAAGCTGAGGTTGCCCTGCCACAATCCTTCCTCCAGCCTGCAAAATATCATCTTCCACCCGAGCATGCTCCTGGATTCTTTCCATGAGTTTGGCCACCGTTCTTACTGGATGCATAGTAAGTGATTCCCGTAACTTACTATGCATGGGCAAGCTTGTCTTGAACGTTGCTAGAGCATACTCCTCGCTGCAGTTCTCAATCTCGTTGAAGGTTTCCCAATAGCGTTTGGAGTATTGCCGTAGTGTCTCATCATCCTTCTGTCTCATAGAAGTCAATGCATCAAAAGTCTTTGGAGCTGCTCGGCTTGTTAAAAACCGAGTAGTAAATTCTTCAGCTAGTTGAGCCCAACATAGGACTGAGCCCTCTGGGAGCTTGTGGTACCAACTCAGAGCCACCTTTCCCAAGCTGGAAGGGAACATCTTGCATAGCAAAGCATCATCTTGCTCGTGCATGAACATGGCTTGCTGGTAGTGTTGGACGTGAGCTACAGGATCCGTGCTAGTTTCGTAGGGGATGAACGCTGAGTGTTTCACCCTGCTTGGTGCCTTTTCTGCACGAATCCAGTGGGCCAATGGCGACTTTGAGATCTGGCCTAGGGCTTCCTTAGCTGCTTCTCTTGCAGTTTTAGGACCTCCCTCAGCTCGGCCGGCATCCCCCCTCCTTGTGTGCCGCTCGGGAATATGCTCATTGGATCCAGATCTCTCGTATCTGTCCCTAGCATGCTTCCTTCTTTCTCTTTTCTCCACAGAAACACTCCTGTCTCTCCTTTTTCGTGGAGAGGCAGCTCGGTCAGTGGAGGCGTTGTTGTGGTGACGATCTCTTCCCTTTTCCTCATAATGCACGGATCTCGTCCGTGAACGTAAGTCTTTCTCTTTTTCTTGGAGTTGTTTCTTCAGGTCCTGAATCTCTCGTTCCCGTCGAGTGACTTCACGGGCCAATTCTTCTGCCTCTTGCTCTTTTCTGTCAAGGCTATCTTCCCTCTCTCGATTCCTTGTGTGCCTGTGACCATCCCTTCTTGGGGGGCTTCTGTCCCGTTCACGTCGGGTGGAGGCCTCCCCACCTCTTGGTGGTGTTTTTGAGTGTCTCACCCTTGGAGAATCATGGCGTATCAGGCGTGTACCCCTGAATTTTGGAATCTCAGGGATACTCCCTATGTCAAACCTCTTTGTTGCTGGTTTTTTCTGTGGTGCTTTTAGTACTGTGGGGGTTTTTTCCACCCTTGAGCCCTTTCTTGTGGTGTACACCAACGTGGTCCCACCATCGTTCTCCACCTCTTGCCTCCGTGGGGTGCACAATAGGGGTTCTGAAAGCACCATTGTCGATCTTTTATTGGAGGGAGATGAACTTTTTGTAAGATTTTCCCACAGACGGCGCCAATTGTACGGGGAAAATTCCACGTAACGCTGGATCACGTGCTTCCTTGATTCAGCCCTAGATCTGCAAGATAGAAAAAGGGTTAGAGCACCTTTGCCTCTCGTTGGCAAAGGCCCTCCGATGCCTAAGTTAGTATCACGTACTTGAATTCTCAAATCACAATGCGTATGAAAATAGGTTTCACAGCGTACCTTTTGTCATGGTTATTGCCCTGTATTTATAGGTGTAGATGTTCTTCATATTTAGGCGTCACGTGCCCCTGTTTCCTATTCTCTTTAGGAATCCTTTTCCTAATAGGACTTCTTCCTATAAGTGGTCCATTCCTAATTATATTAGGACTGCCATATTAATCCCTTATTTCTCGGGATTACTCCTTATCTCATAAGGAGCCGCTGTAGAATATTCTGGAGTGTCTCACCGCCTTACCCGTGGCGGTGCCGTGCTTCCACGTAGCTCGGCATGACTCGTACATAACCCAGCTATTCACGCCGAGCTGAATCTACGTACCCCAGAATGTTATCTAAGCTTTACTCATAGCTCTGCTAGCTCGGCCATGTCAGGGGCATTCCCTTGTGACCATAGATGCGACCACTTGCCAGTCCTTTGGGACCATGTGCCTGAGACTGATCTGGAGGCACGTCAAATGGCCAGAGCCTACTTGTTATATATGTTCGGACAGTCTCTGTTTCCGAACCGCCGGCACACAGTTCACTTAGGTTGGTTGCCTGCTTTAGGAGAGCTGGAGACGGCTGGGCGGTTTGACTGGGGTGGCTCTGCCTTGTGCTCACTTTACTGTTTCCTGGGTTCAGTGGTTCGCGGTGCGGCGAACACCATTGCCGGCTATTGGAGGATACTGGAGGTAAAACATCACATACCCTTGCTTCATATACTTTGCAATGTATTTGGTTGTTTCTGCTTCTTTTGCTGATGAGTTTCTTTGAAAATGAAGATATGGGCTTACGAGGTGTTTGGAGTTCCAGGCCCGGAGAATTCTTACCATGATGACCGAGTGCTCCCGCGCGCGATGAGGTGGGGAAAAGCCTCCCTGGGAAAGCAAGCAGAGAACAGGGACTTGAGGTTTTGTCGCCTCTTCTTTGACCGGTCTATGGGTGAGACGGTATGATGTCACAAACCTTTTGAGATTTCATTTCAAACTCTTCTGTTGGTTTTCCAAGAATAACCCAAAGTTGCTTGCAGGTGCGTTGGGATGTGTGGGACAGGCTGGATCGTCCTTTCTTGGCCAGGAGCCGGACGGTGACACGGGGGCGTATACTGTTGGAGTCCCCTTTCGGCTGGCAGTGGTACTTAGGAGACAGAGTGGCACGTCAGTCCTGGGGGTTGGGCCACTTTAGAGTACCTGCTTCACTTCCGCCGCGTGTTTTGCGTACGCACAAGTATACTCTGGCTGAGATAGAGACGTTCACTGTGCTAGACACGTCCTGGACTTTTCACCCTTCAGTGGCTTATGACCACTACGTGATGACCATGCTCGCCCATGACTTGCGCATGGAGGCTCGGTTGGCTGGTCCTGCTCCAGTGGCGGACGCTGCTCTACCTGTGGCGAGGAGGGAGATAGAGGTGATGACGGCTGGCGGGGTTATGGGGGTGATAGACGTTCCCCGAGTGACTGCCCCAGTTGTGTTGGCAGCAAGAGAGGTAACCTGAAAAAGATAGAATAGCAATAGTCAGTCTTCATTTCAAATCTGAATTTCTTGCTTCGTTACCTGCTTAATGCCTTTTATTTCTTTCTTGCAGTTTCCTATTGAGTGGGTCACGTCCCAGGTTGAGCTGGTACGTAACTTGGAGGCCTTGGTTCGTCGCCTTATGATAGGCAATATACCAGAGGTGTGGCCCAGAGCAGAGCCCGGCATTGTGCCGCGGGCAGGTGATGACGATGGTGGTGATGGTGGAGATGCTGGAGGTGGGCGCAGAGGCGGAGGTGCCCGTAGAGGTGGACGTGGCTCAGGAGGCAGAGCAAGAGGTGACCACGGAGGTGAGCCCAGGGGCGGCGGAGCTGGAGTTGGTGGCCGTGGGGCCAGTAGTAGTCGTGGCGCTGGTGGCGCGTCTAGGAGTCGCCGTAGGCCACGACGTGACCGTTCCGCAGGCAGTGAGACAGACCAGTCTGGGCGTCGACGGAGGCCGAGGCGAGGTAGTTCAGCTGGCAGTGAGGCAGACCGGGTATGTCTTTTATTATGGCTTTAGAAATTTGAATGCTTGTAATGCTTGTTACTGAATTTTCCCCTTGTGCAGGACGTGCTTTCTTCTCCACCGCGCCGTCCCAGGCCTTTGATGAAGAATGCTGGTGGTGGTCCTTCAGTCCCAGTTCCAGGCAGGGTTTTGCGGAGTAGTCGCTCTTCGGTGGAGGGACCCGGGAGTTGGCGCTTGCGAGTAGGAGATTCAGAGGGTAGCAGTGACCATGACGAGGACCAGACTGAGAGAGACCACCTGAGTTCTTCTGATGAGTAGCAGCACCTGACAGTTCATGTATAGGGGATAGATTTTTATTTAGGACGAGCCTGCGTGCTCGATTTTTGGTTCGGGCGCCTGTTTGCCCCTTCTTTGCTTTTTATTCATGGATAGGGCCTGTGTGCCGAGTTAGCTGTAGATGTTGGGCCTGTTTGCCCCGGATAGATGTACTTTCACTTTTCATGATGCATATGTTACTTTGTACATGTTGTCTTTTACTTTGGCATTTTCTGAGTTCAAAGTCTGAATTTGATGCACAAATGACTGAAACTGACAAATATGACAAACATCTCTGGGGCTATGAGAATATATGACTGTGGAGTGAAAATACAAACTGACTCGACAGATTTTGAATTTTGCATGTAAAACGAAGAACTGAACGGTACAGGGCCTGACATGCTCAAATTTGCAATTTGCACGATAAATGCCTAACAATACTTCCAACAGGTCATAAATGTGTTTTACAACTTGCTTGAGCCAATGAAATAAAGAAGAATGTCGCCCGAGATAATTTCGATTCGCCGACGCCCCGTTTTCACAAATTTCATGCCCTGAAATGTCCGAATTTCGAATTCCATATCGAATTCTCCCAATGACCTTGCTTCAATGTTGCAAACACGAATTACGACTTGCGGGAGTCATTGGTGCTCCAGAAATAGAAACGACGGCGTCCCGTCTGCTGATTTTTGCCGATTTTGCCATATCTGAGATCTCGGAATGCCCAACCATCCAAACTCAACCAAAAATCTCAGATGATTGTTCCAATAACCTTGAAACATTCATTATGACTTGAATGAGCAAGAAAAGTGCCAAAAATATCCTTGAAATGGTCCGGGGAGTGCTAATCTGGAATTTGTCTTTTGAAAACCTCAAAGGGGGAGCCGTGCGGCTTCTATATGCAAGCCGTGCGGCTTGTATGTATGAACCGCGCGGTTCATGTATGCAAATGCTACAGTTCTGGCTCTGGCTTCTGGCTTCTGGACCTCCGTTTGGCTTTTTTGCTTGCACCTGAGCATACTTCAGACTTGATAGGCCTAGGGAAGGCCTATTTCGTAGTTTTTCATCAATGCTGTGCAATCCTCACATTACCCAATGGCGGCACGCATCTCGAGGCATTCCTTTCTCTTTACAAAGGCAGGCCTTTGTTGCATGTTTCTTGTTCGTATAACCTTTAAGCTTCTTTTTTTCAGTGCCGAAATCCAATACTTCTTTGCTTTCATGGCAATTAGCATTTCAGCCTTAATTCGACCATGGCTCGACGAGCTTGACGGCATGGGTTGGTTAAACTTCCGGGATCACCGGCTTCATTCATTGCGATATGTTCGAGATGTAACCATACGTCCGGAGTTGTTACATGCGGCCGTTCAATTCTGGGATCCCGAAGTACATGTGTTTCGCTTCGGCTTTCATGAATTATGCCTGACGGTGGAAGAATTTCATGCATACCTTGGCGGTTTTGACTTGGACATCCCCGTGGTTCCTGTCTACGGGATAGGTTATGCTGAAATCTTGTCCCGAAAGCTCGGTTTGAGTAATAACGCTGCAAGGTCCATGATGGAAGGAGGCGTGATAAATATTGCACGTCTTATCAGCCAGTTTCGTCCTGAGGGTTTTGCACTGTGCCTCGGCATTCTTGCGGCATTCTTGTTTGTTCGAACGGACGGTCAAGCCAACTCTGCGCTTGTTGGGGTGGCCATGCAAATTGAAGAACGAAAAGATGTGGCTCCCATGGTTCTTGCTGAGACTTTGATTGGTTTAGACAGAGTTTGTGCTGGCCAGACAAACATTTTTGAAGGAAGTGCTTTGCTCTTACAGGTAGGCTTCTCATTCAGCTCTCCTTTTTCCGGTTTATCTCTCTTTCTTATTTTACCTCAACGCTCGGGTTTAGGCTTTCTATAGTTGCTGACTTGTTTTCTCTCTCTTGCAGACTTGGATTTGCGACAAGGCTAATCTGTTGGAAGCAGTACTGAGAAATAGCATTCACGAAACACAGGGCTTTGTTCAGAGGGATTTTCAAGAGTTTCACGAGGATATCCAAGGTTGGGTTCGGGTGTTTTCCCGGCTCACTGAGGAGATGATTTCTTGGCGTCTGTCTTGGCTTGACCGTCCGACCATGGCTTTGAGCAATATGGGACGCCGGCGAATGGTTATGGTTGGTCTGACTGGTTGGACTTTTTACATCCCCTACCGCATTCTTCGCCAACTTGGTGTCCGTCAGATAGTTCCGTAGGTCAATTCTGAACACTTCATCATGCCAAACTTCAATCATGCGACTGTTCGAGCTTATCAAAACACTTGGAGGGAGCGAGTGACCATTCCAAGAGATGACTATCCCACTGTTCTGCTCACGAGGCGATACATAAAGTGGTTGCTGAAGGATATTGAAGAGAGAGAAAATGGACACCAAAATTGACTTTGACTCGACCTTAATGTGTCTGAAATAAATTGCGGACCCGTGGGGCCAATGCTTGTGTTATTCTGTTTATGAAAGCTTCATGCTCAGCCTTGTAATCGAAAAAGTTTAATAAACCGAATTATGAGAGTTCTTCCGCTTTGATTCTCAATGATTGTGCATGCAAATGATAGCTTTGGATCAACTCAAGAGATTTTTGAAAAGTTGTGACCAGTCCTCAAGGTGAGGATGCCTACGTATCCTTGAAAAAGGAATCAGGTCATGACGTAGTTCAGGCTAACAAATTTGGCTAGGGTTCACTCGTGTATTAACACTCTCCTTTTAATGCTCTTAGTTTTGCCTAATACCGCCCTTTCGGGTTTTCGGTCTAGCGAGCTTATTTCAATATTTTTGCCTTATCTTTTGCCTAGACCGCCCAATGTGGGTTTTCGATCTAGCAGGCTTGCTCTAGATTTTGCCTAGCACTGCCCGCCCTTGCGGTTTTCAGTCCAGCGAGCTTCTCTCATGGGTAATATCTCTTGAGCTGGTCCATGTTGACCAAAGTGGAGAATTCGTTACCGTCAAGATCGATAAGCTGAGTTGCGCCTCCGGATAGAACTTTCTTGATGATATATGGCCCTGCCCATTTTGGTCTGAATTTCCCTCAAGGATCAAAAATTGGAGCTCGGATCTCCTTTAAAACCATGTCTCCCTCTTGTAAGTTCTGGATTTGACCTTTTTATTGAATGCCCGCGCAATTCGGCGCTGATACCCCTGAACATGATACAAAGCCTTAAGCCGCCTTTCGTCAAACAACATGAGCTCTTCAAACCTTGCATTTCGCCATTCTGCTTCATTGATCTCTGATTCGATCATGACCCTTAGAGACGGTACTTCAAGCTCGATTGGGAGGACGGCCTCCATGCCATAAACCAAAGAGTATGGTGTTGCCCCTGTCGGAGCGCGGATGGATGTTCGATACCCCCACAAGGCCAACGGTAACTGCTCGTGCCAGTTTCTTGCAGATTGAGTGGTTCTCTCAAGTATTGTTTTGAGGGTCTTGTTCGCTGCTTCAACAACTCCATTAGTCTGTGGCCGGTAGACGGTTGATTTGTGGACCTGAATACCGAACTCTTCAAGCACTTCCGCTGCTCTTCCTTTGAAATGAACCCCATTGTCTGATACAAAAGCTTGAGGGACACCGTATCGGTAAATGATGTTTTGCTTGATGAAGTGAGCGACCTGGACTGCTGTGAGAATAGTGTATGAGGTAGCCTCGACCCATTTAGTGAAATAGTCGATGGCGACCAAGATGAATTTGTTCCCGTTTGATGCAGCTGGTGTAATTTTGCCGATAACATCGATACCCCAGGTAGAGAAAGGCCAAGGCGAGGTCATGGAATGCAGTTCGGATGGTGGTACATGCATGAGATTGGCGTGAATTTGGCACTTGTGGCACTGTCTTACATACTGGACACATTCGGTTTCCATGGTGGACCAGTAGTATCCCTGTCGGAGAATTTTCTTAGCAAGCATCATCCCATTCATGTGAGGACCACAGACTCCTTCATAGATTTCTTCCATAATCGTGGTGGCTTCTGCACCGTGCACACACAGTTTATGCACTCCGCAGTGCGATCGTCGATACAGCTTCCCTCCACAGATGATGTACTGAGAAGCCAATATTCGGAGAGCGATTTGATCCTTCTTATCCGTCCCTGCTGGATATTCGCCTCTTTCGATAAAATTCCAAATGTCATGGTACCACGGCATACCGTCATCTGGTTCATCAACTGCCATGACGTATTCGAAGACAGGCTTATCCCTTTGCTCGATTGTGATTGGTCTCAGCTTAATTCTATCTGGTATCTCCACCATCGAGGCTAGGGTAGCCAGAGCATCTGCAAACCGGTTCTTCAACCTTGGCACATGAGTGAATGTGACCGTTTGAAATTGTGGAATTAGATCCTCGAGATCTTTATGATAAGGTTTGAGCTTGTCTTCTTTTACCTTCCACTCTCCGTTGGCTTGAGATACAACCAAATTAGAATCACCGACTACCTCCAGTCTTTTGACTCCGATTTCTAGGGCAGCCTCCATTCCGACGATACATGCCTCATATTCTGCCTGATTGTTAGTGACCTCAAAATTCAATTTGAAAGCAAGGGGGATGTGCGACCCTTCTGGCGAGAGTAGCAATACTCCGATTCCGAACCCTTTCTGATTGGCGGCTCCGTCAAAATACAACACCCAGACGTCGTTGGTTGCTATCATTACATTCTCATCTGGGAATTCGAACTCCACATCATCTGGCCCTTCCACAGGATGGTCTACTAGGAATTCTGCAACTGCTTTCCCCTTTACTGACTTACGGGTGACGTACTTGATATCGAATTCAGCCAGCATGAGTAACCACCGTGCCAACTTGCCAGTGAGCGCCGGTTTCTCAAACAAGTATTTAAGAGGATCCATCCGGGAGATCAGCTTTACAGAATAAGCTAGCATGTAGTGTCTAAGCTTTTTGGAAGCCCAAACCAGTGCCCAACAAACTTTTTCTAATGAAGTGTAGCGCTCCTCACATCCCATCATTTTCTTGCTGATGTAGTACACGGCTTTTTCGCTTCCCCCTTCTCCTTCCTATGCTAGCATGCATCCCATGGCTGATGGAGTGACGGATAAGTACAGAATAAGAGGTTGCCCCGGGATGGGTGGCATCAATACTGGAGGGTTCTGGAGGTATTTTTTGATGGCTTTGAAAGCTTTCTGGCACTTATCATCCCATCTGAATGGTACACCCTTCTTCAATAGACGAAACATTGGCTCGCAAGTCGAGGTTAACTTAGCGATGAATCTGCTGATAAACTGAATTTTTCCCAGGAAGCTACGTATTTCCTTCTCTGTTCGAGGTGGTTCCATTTTCAAGATGGCTTCGATTTTCGACGGGTCCACTTCGATTCCCCGTGTGGTGATCATGAATCCAAGCATTTTCCCTGCGGTGACCCCAAATGTACACTTCTCGGGATTGAGACGCAATCTGTACTTGCGGATCCTTTCAAAAAACTTTCGGAGGTTAGGTAGATGCTCTTCCCTTTCCTTGGCTTTGACGATCATGTCATCTACATATACCTCCACTTCTTTGTGAATCATGTCGTGTAACAAGGTTGTGGCTGCTCTCTGGTAGGTAGACCCTGCATTTTTCAACCCAAACGGCATGACCCTGTAATAGTAGGTGCCCCATTCCGTGGTGAAGGTGGTTTTCTCACGATCTTTTGGAGCCATGA